>JAZDUA010000720.1:177500-645231 GCA_038098605.1 Gryllus longicercus
TCCTCTACCCCGCTTCACTCCGCTTCGACAAACACCACCCGCTTCTCTCCACTTCGGTCCAACCGGACAACCTCCACCCCGCTTCACTTCACTTCGCTCCACCCCAACAACCTCCACTCCGCTTGACTACACTTCTCTCCGCCCCGAGAACCTCCACCCCGCTACACTTTACTTGGCTCCACCACCACAAGCTCCATCCCGCTTCACTTCGCTCCACCCCGTCAAGCTCCACTCCGCCCTTTTTTGTTTTGCTCCTCCCACTTCTCTGCTTGCACTGCTTTGTTACCTGCCTCTCGGCCTTGCCTGGATGTGTCCTACCCTTCTCCAGCTCCATCTGACTCCTCACATTACTCCAGCCCGCTCCACCCCGTTCCACGCATCTCTACCTCACTCAACCACTCTCACCACGCTCCACCCAACTCCTCCAACTCAACTCCGTCCCGCCCCAATCCCCCTCGCCACGCTCCGGCTACGCCCCGCCCCTCTCCGCCTCAGCCCGCCCTGCAGCGCTCGCCTCGTGGCGGTGGGCGGCGGCAGCGTCGCCCGCGGCCGTTGGCAGCTGCTCGGGCTCCGACGGCGAGTAATTGCCCGGCAGAGGCGCAATTGACCTCGATGCGCTCGCCCGCGCGCGCCAACTCGCCCGCGCCCCTTGATTTTCTCCGCCCGGCCCTCACGGCCTGATCACCGCCTGGCGGTCCACTTCGCAAAGGACTCTCTTAGAAATTTAATCATCATATTCACTTTTATGTTGTAAAGAAAAACTAGTGCATATGCAACAGCACATACTTTCTCTCCATGTTAGGCCTGTATCTTTAGTAATTTTCCAAAATCCATATAGTTCAAAGGAAATAGAACATTTTTAGCGCCATTTTTATAAGTTTTAAATTATTATATTATTTTCGGAAATATGTACATGACTATTTAAAGACCAGTCTTTGAAGAACAGATTTTAAAAAAGAAAAATACTGTATCTGCAAAACAGTAGCTAGGAATAGTAGTTAGGGAAACACTGAAAAAATTCTCAGATCAGCAATTTTAAAAAATAAAGAGTTCAACAAAAATGAGACTTACATTTTTAACCACACTTCGCCCCATCTGCGAACAAAATTCAAGAAATCAGAGCATTTTTTTGGAAAAATTTAGAAAATGGTAAGGATAAAATGTAGATGGTTTGCAATGTACAAGTAATTCGGTGGATGTTCCTGAAACATCTGTAAGTAATTCAATTCAGCTTTTGATTTCTAACAAGATATTCAATAATTTTGTATAGCATATTCTCTTTAAAAACTAAACGTTTATTTTTAGGTTTTAGGTAAAATACAAAGCATTTTTAAAAGTTCTCTTTTTATACCGAGTTTGTTTTGATTGATTCAAAAGTTATGAACATAAAGTTGAATAATTGAATTATTCTCAAAGTGTTATTCCGTTTAAATGACCATATTTCTCTGAAATGGGCGTTATGTCATATTTCTTGACATTTGGCTGCAGTGTGAATGAACATCCGAAATCAAAGCGGCCGCTTGCGACTGCGAACAATAGAGCGGGTGCAGCTATGCAGGAGCAGCGAGCACAGATACAACTGGTGACTTGTGTCGCCCACATAGAAGGACACCCTCCAGGACAGGATCCCGCCGGGACACCCCGACAACATTGCAACCGACTCGACCGCCGTGTCAGGGCGGTCATTGTCATCTACGATAGGACACACAATGCTCTATTACTGTAACGCATTTGAGCTATCTGCACCGGCAGACGTGCTGTATCACAGTTATTGTACGGGAACGTTCTGACCAAAGAGACTACATAATATACGTACGAACTGTCTAATCTACATAAAAGTTATTATGCAAAAAACTGCGGTGAAATAGTATGTTTAAAACTATTTATGAATTATTGATTATTTTCCCATTACAACAATGAATAGGCAATTTAATAGTTTAATATATTACGTAATATTTGTTCATTGAACGTATCTCACAAGTGTTGGTAAAATATGTATAAATAGTAGTAAATTACTCGTAAGTTTGTTTTAAGGTTTCACCCAGTTTGGTTTAATGCTGATATTCAATATTTTAAAAAAAATACCGAGTACCATGAGGGCCTACAGTGGTTTAATGCTGAATGAATGTCTACTCAAAATTGAGACACAATACGAGTATAAACCAATTTTCATCGTCAAAACCGATTTGCTCAAGTGTGAGGGGCCAACTTTGCCACAAATTCAGGACGTGGCGAACTACTTGGCATGTTTCCAAGAAGACAGATTTTTGTGTTTTAAGTATTATTGAATTCGAGTTTAATTGTAATTTTGTATGTACGTTTTCAAGTTTCTATTGACTAGAGCAGTTGCTGTAATAACACATGTTATAACATCAGAAGAATTCAGACGATTTATTTATCTGCATTCTATGGCCAAGATATATTTGGTATTTTTTTCTCTTTCTGACTTATCATTGTTGTGATCTGATAGATGCGTGATATCAACGAAGAAGGCCTATTTCTCTGTGAAGTCGTGAAATACTACAACTGGTATATTAACTGCCATGGTATTGTCCACGTTAATTTGGATATCATAGTTCATACTGTAATTTGTGTTTTTCAATACTGGCTTGGCTTTATACACATGGTGTCAGGTGTTAAACCATATTTATCTGCAAGGGCTTGATGGATGATGTTTGCTGTTAGATTGCGCCAGCTTAGGTAATCTGTGTTTGTCAAGATTTTGCATAACGTAATTATGTGACCTATTGTTTCTATAGCTTCATGGCATACCCTACATTCATCACGTACATCTTTTTTTCAAAGTATTTATGTAATTGTTGGTAGCAATCACCTGATCTTGGATGGAGCGGAGAAATAACTCAGTGTCCCCAAATACAGACCCATGTCAGAGTGAACGCATCGAGGCGTCCTTATCTGCATTTTCCAGGGAATGAGGAAATCTACCCCGAAGAATTTTGAAGTATTATTGTATTAATTATTGTACGTAGGACGTCGGAAAGTTGTACCCGTTTGTACAGTGTGGAGCGCTGGTGAGTAGAGTAGCTACCGACTAGACAAGTTCTAACACGTTCAGTTGTATTTCAGCAATCTGTGTGCAAAGTTACGCTTCGCTGGTACTGACTGTGTTCTTTCTGTGACAGTTTATAATGTTCAAGAAAATAGAGAACGCCGCCAGTTGTGAAGTTAGGGCTGTAATTAGATTTCTCAATGCAAGAAATGTGAAACCTTTAGATATTCATCGTCAAATGAAGTATGTGTATGAACACAATATTATGGATGAAAAATCTGTTCGGCGTTGTCGAAATTTCAGCTTGGGCGGAGAAAACAATCATGATGACGAGCGTTCCGGATGGCTGTCAATCATTACGGCAAACTGCTGAGTTCCATTAACGAATTCGTGAGGGCCGATTGGCGCGTGACAATTGATGAGATCAGTGAAAATTTCCGCATTGTTTCAGACACATGATTGAAACATGAAATTGTTAAGGACCACCTTCATTATGCGAAGATATGGGAAAGGTGGATTCCTCGCGTGCTTACTGACGGACAGAAAACCACCCGTATGGCTGCAGCACTGACGTTTTCAGAACGTTATTCTCGTGAAGACTATTTCTTGACTCGCGTAGTCACTGGTGACGAGACATGGGTTTGTTATACAACGCCTATGAGTGAAGACAAACAATGGAGTGGCGTCATACTCACTCACCAAACAAGCCAAAAAATTCAAAACGATCACGTCTACCCGGAAAGTCATGGCAATTATTCTCTGGCATCGGCGAGGTGAACTGTTCATTGACTTCACGACCCGTGGAGACACTATAAATTTCAATGCATATTGTACGACATCGAATAAATTACGGCGAGCAATTCAAATTCGACGGCAAAACTTGTTGTCTAGGGGCGTCATTCCCTCCACGACATTGCCAGGCCTAACACGGCTCGGATAATAAAACAACTTTTGCAACAATTCAAATGAGAAACTTTCAACCATCAACCTTTCAGCCCAGACTTGGCAGACTCAGATTTTCATCTTTTTACAAAAACAAGGACTTTTCGGCAGGAAAGAAATATGAAAGTGATGAAGAACTGAAGGCAGCTCTGACTACATATCTCAATACACTGGCTACAGAGGAGTACGAAGCTGGGATACAAAAACTTGTCACACATGATTACAAATGCTTAAATTTGCGAGGTGACTATGTGAAGAAGCAGATACAAGTATGTTCTTTTCGAATAAAACATTAATATTTGTTAAAATGTACTAGTTATTTTTAAATTCCAAAATGGGTACTACTTTCCGGATGCCCTCGTATTCTGTCATCAATGGTGGTTACATTCGGGTAGTGGTCTTTATCCTCTAAATTAAGCGAAGTATACCCTTTGCCGTAAATGAAGACAATTGTGAGCATCTCTGATGGTTCAGATAGAAACTACGTTTTTAATGTTATCACTTGTTTATTGCACAGGCTTTTAAGGTCTAAGAGGCCGCCTCCTCCATGTTTATTATTATTATTATTATTATTATTATTATTATTATTATTATTATTATTATTTGAACCTTTTGTTACATTTTTAGATCTAACTTCATGTCGGTAGCAGACATATTGTTTTTACGAGCAGTTCAGTGGATGTCTGTTTGATTTTGGGATCTAGCATGAAGCTATGATCATCTTGAAAACAGTTATTTACAAAGTGCGCTATATTCGCACGACTCCAGCAAGAGATTTATGAACTATGAAATTTTTGGACAACTGAATTTTGGACTTGTACACTGAAACTATGTAAACAGAGGTTTCGGGCGCAAATTAATTATTCCTCATGAATAATTTTTACGAAATAATATTACATGCGAATCATTATTGAATGATCATGAATAATGTTCATGAATTATCAATCAATTTAATGTATTCATTTAACGATTATCTTACTTTCAGGCTTACTCTGTAATATCGCTTTTACTATTACTGCCGTGAAAAACGATGTTTATATATCAAATTAAATTATGTTAACATGTTACCTTCGTTTTAGTATCGCTGCTCGTTGAAATACTAGTTTGTGCACGGTTGCCTTGACCTGGCGTTTTAATAGAACCCCTAATCTAAATCGTGAGGGTAGGTCATTTCTACCCAACTGAATGGACGAATCGCTAGAATTATAGGAAAGTTTAAGCATTACTATCAACTTTCACGATTCCCAATATTTTCAGTTGGCTCTTTCGTTATGCTCATCCTACGACTGCAGGGTGTAGGCAACCCGTAATACAAACATGCTTTTATTGTTGTGATTGCTTTTAGTATCTTTGCTGGGGAACTTCTTAATACTAAGTGCATAAGAGACCTGTCTTGACTCAGAACTATAACGTAACAATTAATTATGTTTGTTTTTAAGTCAATAATACAACAATTAATAGCTTTAAATACGCATCTGCGCAAGGAAAATATATCGTCTTTCTACAGTGAATAACGAATGACCGAATCAGCGATTAAGAAACGAGGATATTTATTATATTTTAACATTTTAGCAGAATCAATATTGTCTGGAATAACGCTAATGCTTCCCGTAACAAAATGATTTACGGAATGATTTAGCAGAGCGGCATGAATCCTAGCTACCGCAAAGAGGTGTGTTCCGAGGGCGCTGTGCAAAGAGCTGACTGTGAGCGAAGGCGGTGAACCAGGAAAAGCGAGCCGGGGCGGGGCCGGTGGGAAGGGTGGGTAGGGCAGATTATGCGAGGGGAGGGGGGTGAGGGGGCGGAGAGGAAATACCTGGCGGTGCGGAAACGGCTTGCGCACGGGGCTGGCGGACGGGGCGGGCGGAGAGGCGCTGGGCGCTGGGCGGGCGCGTGGCCAGGCCAGGCCGGGCGGGCGGGCGCCTCGCCGCGCTCGATACGCGCGTGCGTTAAAGGGGCGCGCGGCGCGGCGGAGCGAGGGCCACGGACACCCCGAGCACGAGAGATGTGGGGGGTGGATGGAGGAAAGGAGTAAAGAGAATCGCAATGTGAAGGAGTGTACAATACATGCTAAACGTGCGCACGCGCTTTGTATGGAAAATAAAAAGGAAAGAAAGAAAGACAGATAGAAAATGAGAGAAGGAAGAATAATGACAATTACGAAAATAATGTAACAGGAACAACAGTAAATCATATGGAGGAAAAGAGAGATTTCATATTTTGAAATTAAATCTACAGAGCGAGAGTTTTGTGTCATAGCCTTGTGGTTCTGGGAAACACACCAATGTTGAACCATTTTTGTTTGCATAAGCCATGTACTTATACGTATCCTCTTACGTCCTGTATTTCTATTTACTCCAAACTATAGAATGTTATAAGTTCTGAAATACATTTGCATTTTTACTTTTATATTTTTCAAAAATGTGCATTACAAACTCAAGTGCATTCGAGAAAGTTGTTATTTTTCTCTCTGTTTGAAATAATCTTCTTTTAAATAAATAAAATCGCAATTTACGGCGCAAAATCGTAATTTTGGTTTTGTTATGAGAAAGACAAATTACAAATTTATACGAGTCATGATTTATGGCAACAATAAGCAGATTCTGTTTATTTGTGACCGCAATGCAATCCATTTGTAAACAATATTATCTTTGGTAAACCAAATATTTAGGGTTATAATTTATGCATATCTACTCTTAACAATAATCCATATAATCTGCAGAGAAATTATTCACATATTCCATTAAATGACAAAAGTAATACAATTACATTTTTACCTTTTCGAGAAGTGTTATGAACAATGTAAAAATAAAACTCATAATCTCCGAAGTGAATATTCCTCTTTTGTCATTTCTAGAAAACTGACCTGTTTTTTAACATCCATAGTTTCTTTTGTCATTTTAGTGACTTGAATATCAGTACTGAAAAAACAAGAAATATATTTTTGTTTTATAATTGCAATCCTTTTCATAATATTTTAATAATGAATTATTGGTTTTCATCTCTATTAATTTTTCAATGGATCATTTGAGTCATTGAGACGGAAATGTATTTTATTAATACTTAACACAGTTCTTAAACATTTTACCGATATTAATAAATGTCTTACCAAATATACAACACATATTTTTCACAATGTTTGATTGACAATGATAAGATAATAATTTGAAAATATTAACAATTTGAAACTAGTGAAAATTCGCGACAAATCAAAACTTTTCTTCCTCTTATTGATATTACTCATAAACTACTTATTTTTTAAGTGTGCATGATCTCATTTAAAAACCTAAAATTAAGGGATTAATTGAACTGAAACAGAATTGCCTGATTTTAATATTGGAGTTGTATAATGTTCAAATAATATTAGAACTTCTACAATTCTCAAAGTGTCCTAAATTTTAATGAAACTCGAAAATCTGCCCTATCAATAAATGTACTCACCCTCATCGATTCGAGCAACGAATGCACACAAAAAATGTGCAGCCATTTTTCAAAAAATGCTTAAATAGTAACAAGGGCGTCATGTGAAGTACCCTCGAAACTTAAATATCTTAAAAACTTATATATCTGATCTTCGGAACGTCACAACTATATCATATTTTGACGTATTTACTAAGTATTGGCTCAAAGGTTTCCAGACCGACACAATTATGGAGGACACGCATGTCCCCACCCATCCATCAATATTGATGTCCTCATTTTTGGATACAAAATTAGATGTATCTCTTTGCTTCCCTTGCTTCCCGTACCAATCTTAACCATAATTGAAACATACATCCTTAGTGGAATTTAATCCTGAAGTGTGTGCGAAGTTTCTGCTCAAAATAACATTAAACATTAGGGACGAGTAATTTTTGAAATATATACTTGCTACCTGTTCAATTGCATTACAATTTCCCAGGGAGTTGAATATACATACTGTAGAGGCAAGATGCCAGCATTTAATTGTCAGGTAAAATAGTAACGAATGAGGTTATAAAAGTTCTATCATTAACTTAAATTATTTAATTAAAAATAATTATGGAAGACGTAAATATAAACAAGTTTTAATTTATGGAGGAATATTTGAGTTTGTATTCTTGAAAATATTTTGAACTGAATGTTGATTGACAAACACGAATACTGATCTTGTTAGCAGGATAATTTTGCATTTGATGATCATATCATGGCTTGAAAGTAATTGTAAGTACATTCTGTAAAATAGCTAACGTGTGACACTTAAGTATCAACTACGTTTAATTATTGTATTATTTTCAATACTACGGCACAATTGAACTTCTCTGACGAAAATCTCTCTTAACTTTCTTTAGTAAGTCCCTGCAAAAAATTGAATGATAATTTGAACACTTTTTGCTATTAAGGATTACCTAATTTAAAAATATAAATGAAAAATAAGATGTCTCTCAACAGATATTCTAAAACTACTTGTACGCCTCTCACACCGACTACAATGGAACTGTTGCTTTTTACATAGGCGCGCCAAAAGTACCAGGCAAACCTCTTCAACACCGCCGATCTCATATTCAGATATCCGAGGGAAAAAACATGGTTCCTAAGACGCGAACAATACAAAAAATGAAAATAACCCAGCAAAGAGGTGAAATACCCTACAAAGGAAATCCCAGGCCGGAAAAGGAAGTACATTTCGAATGTAAACGCAAAGTTCGCGTCGGCACCTCCCGTCTCGCGACCGGGTCAAACGGCATTCTTCTGCAAATGAGAGGAGCGCGCAGAGCTCAATTTCGCAGTCGGCCTTGGAATTTGCATGGCGGCGCCGACACGACGACGACGACGACGCCGTCGACGGCAGCGCTCGGCGCGGCCGTGTCGCGGAGCTGTTCACTTCGCGCTCAGCCGGCGGGCGGCGGGCGGCGGGCGTCGAGGGGCGGGGGGCGCGCAGAGTTACGGCGCGGGGCGGGGTAAATCGCGCGGATAGGCGGCGAGGGCGAGGGCGAGGACACGAGGACGACATTCGGCATCGAGATGCGGCCGCGCGCGCCGCAGCTGAGGGGACGGTCTGCTCGCAGGCTGAACGCAGTGGCCGCCAGTACCGGACTCAACGAAACATAGGGAAGCATATTTCTAACTCTGTCTGACGTATTATTTCAGTGTCAAAACTTACTTCATGAAAACTAAAAATTGTGTGCGTCGTAACGTGGTAAATCCCTGGAAGATCCTGATTCAAAAATGGCAAACTGAGATGATTATTCACGTTTTACAGATCCAGTTTCCAGAATAGCATCCAGCCTATAAAGTAGAATTGTTAACCTAACATATATCAAGTAAAATATAAATTCACTAACGTCGGAAATGAAAATTGCTTGTGTTGCTTTGGGTGCTTCATTGAATGACAATACCCCTCGTGAAATTCAAACGATTTTCAAAATAACATTCCTAAATGTTTATTAAAAACCCCATGATAATATGATGAGAATACAATTCGTTATGAAAGACAATGAACAAGATTCGGCTATGACATGCTACACTGTTTGCCGTGGGCAGAGATATCATAAGGCTGTTCCTCGAGGAGAACCGTTTCAGATGCACCAAAGTAAGACGCGGTGGTTGCGTTTCCCTCTCCATCTCACATCGTGTCCTGAACACGTTGGAACGAAAGCGAGTCCAGTGCGCCGTGCAGTGCGCTTTAGGAAATCTGTCCGTCTGGCTTTGCATTTTCGGCCACTGTGGCGCGGCGGCGGCGGCGGCGGCGGCGGCGCGGAGCGGGCTGCGCACGCACAATGATCAATACCGCAGCCGGCGGCGGCGGCGGGGGCGGCGGGGGCGGCGCGGGGGCGGCGCGGGGGCGGCGCCGGGGGCGGCGCGGGGGCGGCGCGGGGGCGGCGCGGGGGCGGCGCGGGGGGCGGCGCGGGGGCGGCGCGGGGGCGGGGGAGTGAGCGCTTTCGGAGCGCTTGGCGGCAGCGGCGGGGGTGGCGCCCGGGCGCTTCAGCCAGCCCAGCTGTGCCGTGGCGGCGGCGGCGGTGGCGGCGCCCTAGGTCAGGGGCGGGGCGGGGGCGGGGGCGGAGGGGCGGAGGACGCGTCAGCTGGGGAGAGAGCGCACTGAGGCAGTGTGTCAGCGCGCCACTGCCTCCGCCGCCGCCGCCGCGCTGCGCTGCACTGAGCACGGCGGGGGCGGGGGCGGGACGGGGCGGGGGCGGAGGTGGAGGCGGAGGCGCAGGACGACGAAGGGGCGTTGCCCGCGTGTTGCGCTCCATGTTGCAGTTGCGACGCGGCCGACGGCTGGCGCGGAAGCGGACAGGGGGAGGGGAGTGGAAAGTGAGACGCTCTAGGCGAAACGGCCACAGGAAATATAAACGTCCCAGGGTGCAATAATGTATCTAGTTTCTCCTTATTGTAGTTTTATTCTATCATTTGTGGCAAGCTAGGAGATTATACAAAATTAATTCATTAAAATAAAAATTCTATCATCGCATACTTTCTTTTATAATTCATCCCTTATCCTTCTTGGGGTCTCCCGGAGTTAAGCTTCTTCCGTTTTCGAACAGTCGCAGTCCCTTCCTAGCATAAGCTTAATCCTTAAACCTTGAATTTAATGTACGGCATCGGTTCACTTACACTGAACAGTTTTGTGTTCAGAATAATCCCATGATATTTTGTGAATAAACCTCAAAATGGCACACGGCACGAATATGCCTAGCAGTGAATCAATTCAGGCTGGTTACGTAAAACGTATTTTATTGCAGAATTTCCAAAGTTGATTTCATATTTTAACACATAATATTCCGAATAATACTTTGATTTTCTAATGCTGATAGCATAATCACAATAGGTTTAACATTATTAATCAATAAGTAGAAGTGAATTATTTGAGCAAAATAACGTATAATTCTCGTTATTGTAATGCTCAGTTTCAATTGTAAAAAATAACTATTTTCTGCACAGCTTCCTATCTGACAATTTTGTATTCAACTACGGCGTTATCTGTTAATGGACGGACAGTAATGCAGTAATTGCATTTGATATTGCAACGTGCGTATTCTAATTATATAGTGAATGTCGTACATATTGAATATTTGATAACAGGTAAATGAATGTAAATTACAAATGAGATAATATTACAGGTTGGCTCGCGTATTCTAATTATGAGAGATAATTTCCCTTTTATGCCTTCACAATTACGGCAATTTTTGTAGTATGTTTAAATTTCAATGATAATTCTTTCAAGTACGTATGGTAGCTATTGCAAGATAGTGATATATATATGTGTATATATATATATATATATATATATATATATATATATATACCTTTTAATATACGTGTGTCATCATTGCTTTATGTGTGCCTTTAAATATTACCATGTACTTCCCAATCACAAATGAATGCAGTGTTGTTGTCTAACCTATAAAATAACATACTATTTAGATTAATTAATCGATTTAGACACTAAAAATAAACCTTCAAATCGCCAATGATATTGAGATAATGAGATAATATTTCAGGATGGGTCGGTTATTCTAATTATGAGATCAGTCTTCACTACCGACGCAGCGCTTTGGTCTGAAATGTCGCTGGTTTGAGCCCCGCTTTGTGCCTTATCCCTCACCCTCCCTGTCGCGGAGGACCTTACGTTCTGCGGACAACACATCAGAGAAACCCGCAAGTGTGTTAGTCTTTAATGTGTGGTTGAATATGAGTCCTACCGGGACGTAAATGGCAATCGCCTCTCCGCTGGATGAAATCCCTAGGGGAAAAAACAAACATCTGGCCATACTTCTTGAATAATGTCTAAAAAAATATGATGGTCATTAGCAGTATACGTTTATGAGTTATGATTATACTTTTTTTTTGTTTTATCTTACTTATAATTTGCATCCTCATAATGAATCTTACGTAATATTAACGATCGGATAGGCATGTTATAAGTCGAGTCTATTAATTTTATATATTTCAAAGCAATTATGTGAATTCAACCAAACTACCGTTTTATGTCTCTCAAGATATGAATTATAAATTAGTTTTAAAAGCTGCAGCCAAAAAGAAGAGAAATTTAGAAGAGTTCTGGGGACTTATTCTGACCGCTATGAGTCATAATATGCGATAATTCTCTGGCCGCTTGAAAGAGATTTTCCCACAGGAAGCACAAGTGCCAAGGGGAAGAGCGTAGTGCGGCTTAACGGAAATAGTCTGTTAGGTATTTGCCTTCAGAGGTGCTCCTAAAAATTATACATATCTTTACCTATTGTTTGTGTTATCGAGATGTTAATGAGTTCGCCTGTACAAAGACCTTCCACCGGTGAGGTGTTAGTACTATTACATTCGTCATCTTACACTCAATTTTGCTACCTCGTTACTACATTCTCTTCTCTGTACACCTCGTACATACTCTTGTCTGTAAGCACCTTTCTTTCACCATTTCGCAAGGATATAGCGCAATACAAATTTAGGCTGAAACCATTTGTGCGTGGGAACAAAAATAATATTCTTTATTTGCTGTATTCCCGCACTGTCAAGCAGTCCTTTCCCACTTTACATTATACTTTTCCTCACCTCTCACTTCCTGAGCGGCCCGAAATCTCTACAGCTCATCTCAAAATGTTGCAAACTTCTAAGGTATGGGTTTTAATTGTACAGTTTTGCCAATAATCATAAAATAGGACATTTCGTAAAACGAAGCTTCTTGAACTTACTCATATGACATTTCGTGTTAGACATGCACAGTGTTTAGGATGTAAACAAAATCCCTTTCTCTCTGCCAAAACATGACCCGACCAATGCACAATGACTTGTCTACTAATCAGTGGAAAGTGGTATGTGTATATTCTTTATATGAAATTTCCCACTACATATTCATTGGCAAAAGGTTATCATCCTCTACAAATCCTAGAAGTTTGTGACATTTACTCCGAAACACCCTGTGGTGTTCCGACCTTTGGGTTGCCTCGGCTCCAGTACCATTCCTCTCTGGCGTGTGTTCCTCCCTCGTCACCCTCTCGTCGCCCTCCCGCCGCAGCTGCCGCCGACTCCCCCGCCCGCCCCGCCCCGCCCCGCCCCGCCCCGCCCCGCCCCGCCCCGCCCCGCCCCGCCCCCGCCGCGCCGCGTTGAGAGAGCGCGGGCGCCGCGGGTCAGCGCCCTGAATTATGTATCCCTCCGCCGACGCCCAATAAAAGAAACCTCGTGGCACAATGGAGCCCACGCCATTAGGGCCCGATAAAATAAGCATCCGATTCATAATTTATCTCCAAAATGGACGACGTTCCGGCGCCGGAAGCGGGCTCCGCTAATAAGTCGTATTGATCGAGATTGGCGAAATCGTTCAAAAATACATTCAGAGCACTTTTGCGAAATACGGTGGTTATTGTGTATTGTCGATGGCGATTCCCTTCAAAATTTTTGTATTACTCCCTTTTATTTTCGCGCCGTCGACCGTATGGCGCAGGGGAGTGCGGGCTCCCAAGTGTTGGCAATTCACCGTTTTGTGAGCGTCCATTATTCCAGTTTACCGTAATGAACTGCTAAAATTTAAACTCCAGCGACAAAAAGCCCTCTCTAAAATGTAGCTTCCGACTACAATGTAAAGAAAGGCTCAAACAGCCTGTGACAAAAGATCCATTTGCTGGCAGCTACCAGCGGGCCGGTAATAAGTGCCTGCGTCAGTTATTGGTTGAGTGGTCGCGTGTGTACATTGTGATGTGTTACTCAATGGGTTCTTGTGTGCAAGACGATTTCGATAACGCTCTGTCCGAGGGCAAATTGAACTCCTGGTTCCAAAGCAATTTAATACCAGCTTAGTCAAAGAAGATTTTTTAGCAACGTTTGATTAATGCCCAATCTCAGAAACATTTCGTTTCTTACTTCCTTGTTACTTCTTACGCAGTATATAGTTTATGTAATGTTGCGGCAACAAACAGCGAATTTCTGGCAGAAAACTGCCATTACAGGGCCCTGATAACGAGAAAATGGATAAATCCAGTTGCTAAAGTTATAAAACAATACTCTAACACATGGTGTAGCAAGAATCTATGTTTTGTCCAAGAATCCTTGATACCAAAGAATCGTTTGCGGGCAAAACGTATGTCTGTCCACAACAACCCTAGCGGCTAAACTGTACAGCCGATTTTTATCCAAAATTGATATTCTCCAATCTGACTGATGTTTTTTTCCCGCGTCTTTTTACAACTAAAATATTGAATATAGAGATTTTTCCTTTATGAAATCTGTTCGTTAAAACCAGATTTTAAAATAAGGTCAGGTACAAGTTATGGTAATTTGACTACTTTTCGTGTAATTTTGCGTGAAATCTAAGCATTTTTTCTTTTTTTAAAAACATTTTTCTGAAAAATGGCACTAAAGTTTTTGATTAAATTTTACAAAATAGTAGTTTCTAAATAATTTTTAATCAATCCTTTGATATTTTAATAAAGCTTCAAATCTTTTTTCTGCACGTGTGACTTTCGCCCTTGATTGATGAAGCAGTTCATCATACATTAGATATTGGTTGGAACATGAAATTGCTTTGATGTCGTCAGTACGTGACCAGCGAAATATGAATACACGATATGTTGCCTACCAACCATCAGCAAATAACCATTGCAAATAATCAATCGTTACATGAAACTACCCATTACGTGATAAATATTAATCTTCAACCCCCTAATAGTCCTAAAAGTATATTGCATTTATTCTGAGACACGTTTATACTTAACAAATAGTGTGTTTATTGTTTCGTTATTGACAAGACATAACTTTATCACTTGTAACTCTAATTTATGTTCCGAATTTGATAATCGTTCTTGTTTTTTCATCAACTAACAAAGCATCACATATGAAAATCTTAACATTTTTTTGATAATTAATGTCATGTCTTGAAGAATTGCACATGTCAATTCTTTATCGCTTTCATTATACCAAAAATGATGTTGAACATATGGTGATTTTTTAAAATAAATTACTGAAGATAACAGTGTATGGTCACGCTCTTAATATTTCGAATTTCACACGAATTATGAAAAAACAATGAAATACCAATGACTCAATGAAACATAAATAACTACTACTCGTACAAACTTTGAATGCAGCAGATTTTTCTGAAAACAGTTTTGTAATCGAGAAAACGGACAGGTTACATATTCTCTAAAACAATATTAATATCCATCAAGTGTATTGACATCAGTATTTTCTCCGTTTTGCTCGAAGTGCATTTCATTATATAATGTCTCCTGCATTTGCAAGGTATTTCTCATTTTTTTTAAATACATTATACGTGGCTTCCCCTACCCGATGGTAAGTGAGCGTGACACAGCGAAGGGAGCGAATCAACGAACCGTACAACTCACTACATGAAAATCAACTCAAATTACATGCAACGTAATGCGAAGCCAGCGAAACGTATCGCGACACAAACCGTAACTAAATTGTCATAATACAATTCAAATAACAGGCGCACCAACCCAAGCAAACACCGCTAAATGAATTCTTCCACATTAAATAGATTTTGTAAACCGCATCAAACAGCTTCCCCCAGAACATGTGCCGGGTCCACACTTCAGTGTAAAATAATGGTTTTTACTTTCTCGCTACAGAATAGAAAGTTGTGAGATGCTCCGCAAAAAACGGCGAATTTTCGGCAGAAAAACTATTAGTACAGACTTGGTAACGAAAAAGGGGATAAATCGAGTTTGCTAGATTAAAAAAAACCTAACACGTGGTGTTGCCAGAATCCATGTTTTCTGGGTCCGTAACAAAACGAGAAACGTCTGCCCAAAACAAAATGAGATATACGTTAAAAATGTAGGAGACATTATACAATGAAATGTACTCGGAGAAAAATTAATAAAATACTGATATAATAAAGTCAGTCCGTAACAACGCTAGCGGCTAAACTCTTCACCCGATTTTCCCCAAAATTGAAATTTCCCAATCGATCTGTCTGATGTCGCTGTCCTTTGAATTTGAAACCGGTATTTTAGTTTTGCGGGTACGTTACATGAAGCTCCGAGGACATCAGAATTTTCAAAAAAATGCCTGCATTGCTCTCGCATAAATTTTGTTGCTGGATAAGGTAAACAATGGTGCAAGTTTCATTTAAAATTCTGATTTTTCGTAAATAGCAAAATTCAAATTTTTTTGACGTTTTCCTACAACTACAGTTATGAATATAGCCCTTTTTCTGTAATGAAATTTATTCCTTAAAGATAGATTTTGAAATAGGTAATGTACCGTGACCAATCACAGAGTGCCACTCATGTGAAGCAGGTACCCCAAAATTAAAATGCCCGCGTGATTGCCGCCAAGAGGTGGACAACGCCACCTAGGCTAGTGAGTTCTGAACTCACGCCGGCCACCGACTCCAAGGAATAAACACTGACAGTCGGTTGGGGTGGCGAGTAAGTGCATGGAGAAGGGGATTCGGTTAGTGTGATTGGAAGTGAAGGGACGATGGTGTGTGAAGCTGGGAGGCTGAACTGAGTCCAGGCGTGAGGCGTCGAGGCAGAGGCCACGCGAGGAAGCTGGCCTCTTCGCTGCAACGCGACCTTACGCGGGATGAGGTAAAAGTCTTCCAGATTCTACGGTAGGGCAGAAACCCCTGCTGGTTTTCACGGCCGCGCCGAACGAGTGCGCGGAGGGAAAGATGCCGGGCTTTAGGCGGTTGGACTCGTGAGCTCTTCCAATTACTGTGGAGAAAGTACCGTGAGTGACTTGAAAGCAGTTTCTGCAAATCTTTTGTGTGTGAAAGACAAATAAAATCTCTTCACAACACTTCTTTGCTTGCAATACAAGATATTTGATATTTGATTGTAATGTAAGGTTATGTTGTTTCCCTTTGTTTCTTTTAGTTGCAAAGTGTCACCAGATAAATTAGACTGAAACACTGAACATGATTTTGTAACATGTGTTGTTTTAAATTATCTTAAATATGAAGGGATTGGACTTTTCTTTTTTGTGTGTAATTCCTCAAAATGTCATTCAAAGACCCCCGAACTCATATCTCTTTTGATGCTCGCCTTCTTTACAAAGTTTTCCATGCGTTCTAGGAATGTATGATATCAGAAACAGAGAAATGATTCAGTACAATTTTTCGAAAATTTTAGTACTTTCAGCGTAATTTTGCGTGAAGTATGTGCTGTTTTAGCACCACTAGTTTCTAAGTGATGACCGACATTTCAACTAAACGTAACCGACAAATTCATCCAAAGAATTTATCATACGTTAGTTCCTTGTCAATTGAAAATATCAATTTCGTCAAAATCATGTCCAACGATGGATATTTCGTTTCTATCAAAACATTCTCACTGTCTATTGTATTTGGAATGTAAGCTTTAGGAATTTGAAATAAAATTATTAATTAGTATGTGAACAACAAATACTTACAATTAGGAAAGGGCATTGAGGATGACTCAAATAAAGAATTCGTAAGTTGCAAAGTGCTTTACACATAAATACAAAACCTGATACATCTATTACAGCGTGAAGAAATTTAAGAACATTTATTTCAACAAGACATTCTTCACTCCCGCGTTACGCGACGATTGTAGACATTACGCATCTTTTGTTTGAATTCGTTAAAAAAAGCGGAATGAAAGAGGGTAGAAGAGTATTGACACTGAAACTACTGTGTAATATTTAGTTAAAAATCAAGAGCATTTATTATCATGTTGCCTAGTGTTAAATAATATCGCATGATCATGAATATCCATTCATGTAGAGGGGAAGTAACGTGGTTGACTGTATAGGCTGTATATGATCTATTTGTATAGGCTGTATATGATCTAGTTAAATGACACGACAACATTTTTCATGAAAGAGGAAAATAATGTATTTGAATTTACTTATAACTGTAATTGGTAATTCATTAGTGATATGTAAACTATTATTGCCATTTGTTACTCTTTGAATCATTAGACCAATATACTGTTTCAAAACGAGAATTATTTTCCGTCACTTTTCTGGAGAATTTGTGTTTTTCGATTCAATACATTAAATGATCTAGTACTGAATGAAAACTAATTTCTAGATTTTTATGACAGACTACTTACAAAAAATAATAAAATATTCCACCTTTGACACTTTTTTTAGAGTAATTCCGAAAAGAGTTTAGTGTAGTTACGAAACTTTACTACAGCACCAGGAAGAAGTTACTACGCCAGCAGCATTTAAATGTTCCTTGAAAGAAACCCTAGTGCGGTCTAAGCGGAACCCAGTTTTGTTCTTTGCTGTTTCGCGGAAGGCCTTAAAACTGTGCGCAGAGTTTTGTACGTTCATTACTCAGAGCGACAGTTAACAAGACATTTAATTAATTAGAACTTGTTTGCCACGTTTAATAGTTCCTCTCACCCCTCCCCGCTCTCCCTCCGCGTGCAGCGGCGCAGGCGGCGGCGTTGCGAGGCTACACTACTTGTGTTTTAATAAAGTGTGAATTATTCCGATCCGCGTGCTGCACAGTTGGCTTCTAGGCCGTGTGAAGCGTTTACGATCTGACGGTTATCTGCAACAAACGCGGTGAAGAATAGAGTGGTAGCAAGTAGTGATGGGGAAGGATGAAGAACGAGACTGTAAGTGGCGAAAGTAGGGCAGAGAAAAGCGAGGAAAAGAGACAGCGTGAATAGAGCTGTTTTTGAAGGCATTGCAAATGTAGTGAAGCAATGGAGAAGCAGTGGGAGTGATGGCAAAGGCCAGCGGTATATGTAGGATGATGGAAGAGACGAGGGAGTGAATGGCGGGGAGGGGGGCGCTTGGGAGGCGGCAGCGGTAGCACGCTCTAGCGGCAATATTCAATTCTGCCAATTAAACAGGAATAATTACGCGCGCCCCGAAACGCTGCAGTTGGCAATGCTAGCGGTTATGCTGGGAGGGCGGCGAGAGGTGGGGCGAGGAAAAGTGTGACGGGGCGGGGCGGAGCGGGGCGGAGCGGGGCGGAGCGGGGCGGAGCGGGGCGGAGCGGGGCGGAGCGGGGCGGAGCGCGGGTGGGCCGGGCGGAGCGAAGAGGGAGGAGAAGGGGCGGGTGGGGCGGTGATGGAGTCTGCGTGCACTCTGGAAGCGGAAGCGGAAGTGGGAGTGGGAGTGGAAACGCTCTGTCACACGTAAATGCAGCGTTGCTCCAGCGGCTGATGGTAGGGCTCCAGTGCACCATCAGTTGACAGCCACAGAGTTGGTCTCGAGAGAGACTCCATCAGATGTGAAAACAGAGCTGGTTAGTTCATCTGCAATGAGAACGCGGGATCATTAGCTTGCGGTTAGCCTTCGAAACAAGAGAGATTTTCTCTGTATTCTAAAACAAAAGGCTGTTCATAATTCGTGTTTTTGGAAGTGTTTCCTCGTTTTGTTATACGAGTTAGTAATTCAACTTATAAGTCGACTCATCCGACTTACGAATTCACAAGAATACCAATTATTCTAGATGTTCGTTTCTTCATCCACGTGTAATAAGTGCACCGGTTGCACCTTTGTTAGAGATAAGAATTTTCCGTTTTGTTGAAATTAGCGGATACTTCAGGATTGCGCGACATGAATAGAAAAACAGATTCTATAATATGTTCCTCTTTCCCAGTATATGTATGTGTGTATGTATGTATGTGTGTATGTATGTACGTGTGTGTATGTACGTGTGTGTATGTATGTGTGTGTATGTATGTGTGTGTATGTATGTGTGTATGTATGTGTGTATATGTGTGTGTATATGTGTGTATATGTGTGTGTATGTATGTGTGTGTATGTATGTGTGTATGTATAGGGAGGAAGCAGGACGGGCAAAGATGCCCGAAACAAAAGAACTGGGAATTATTACATTGGGGAAAATTACATGTGCCTGTAGACGGTCCAGTAATACGTACGTAAGAAGAGAAGGAAATGTCTAAAAATAATAAGAAAAGAGAAAGAAATCTAAGAAAAAGAAAGGTACAAGAGGCTTGTGACATACTTTGTGAAATCCTGGAAAATTTTCCTA
Organism: Gryllus longicercus; assembly: GCA_038098605.1. NCBI lineage: Eukaryota > Metazoa > Arthropoda > Insecta > Orthoptera > Gryllidae > Gryllus > Gryllus longicercus. Next base: position 197,354 of record JAZDUA010000720.1, read on the forward strand.
CATACTGGACAGTATGCTTGTATGAAAGCGAATGTTTAATTTGTAAATCGATACTATGCATTTTTATTTAAATTTTGTCTTTTCAAATATGTATCATAGAATGAAAAATATCTCAAGACATAAACATATGAAACTCAAGACATACAATTCACGCCCCCCCCCCAACACGTCTCTGGATCCACCGATGATTATAATGCATAAAAGTATTGTAATCGGGCGATTCCGGCACACATTCCGGCATACATTCTCTTCGAACGAAGTAAAGGCGATAAAGTAAAATTGATGTGTGTTCAGATATATTGGTGTGCATATTTGCAATGGATTCATAAATTGAGAATAAATACATTGTTTTCCAGAAGTTGACGCAATATTTCTATGTATAGGTTCTAGAGTAACAAATATTGTTTGACAGTAAATTAATAGCATTTCGTGCTAGTATTACATTTCTCAATAACTCAAAGGCCAAATTGTTTTCGACGGCGAATAATTTATAATTAAGAGGAATGGTATTTACTGTTTGAAAGTTTTTATACAAGAACAACATTTTAAATTTACATAAATTCACAAATCGCGCATTGATGAGAGAATTTATCTGGTATTTCCCAGCAAAATGTGTGGTATTTAATAGGACTATTCCATGAATGAATAAAGTCCAATATTGGTTTACTATCCATCAAATATTAAATATATTAATGTGGTTTATTCAATGCTTTTATTAACATGTTAGTTCATCAACGACAGGCTGACATTCCTAATAGAATAGTAAAATCGCATTGTTCCCCACATAAATCTATACACAATGAAAATCGAAACGAAAAATGAATGCACAGCTTATGATTGTAAGTTTGCAATTTCCACGACTCAGTCTAATTTTGAGACATTCACTTTTTATTCTTGTTAATTTGTGAAGTTATTATTGAATTTCTAGTGCATTGAATATCTAGATCTGTGTATGTTACTTTCTTCTGTATTCCCTAAAATAATTTTCTTTGACAAGCTTTTATTCCGTTCCTAATGGTATTAGACTAATACACTTAATATTGATCACCCTTGTTCTGACATTTTGTTAATGTTTTAAAGTTATTTTCTTGAAGCCCATGAAGATCGGTAACAATTCCTCTGACGGCCGCTGCCGTCAACTTCCACCGCGAATAAGGTGGATACTGCACGCCAGTAGGCTCGTAAAAGAGAAGAAAAACCTTAGGTTACCTAGCTACCTCAGGTAGCATAAGCCGGTACTTCAGGGAAGTGGTTTGCAGAGGTTGCCTTCTCGAAAGCACAATTAGCACAAATGAGAAGTTTTCTTTTTTTAAATAAAGAAACTTTCGTTTTATCTCATACAACACAACTACAAAGCAAACCACAGTGCAAACAGAAAACCTCTGCAAAACCCACAAAATAACAACAATACACTCAGCACAGTAATAATTTAAATTTCTAGTTACTAGAATAAAATACTAAACAAATTTATTGGCTTAACCCTTAACTTACCTATAAATGTCTTTTAATCTGACTTCTCTCAATCCTTCCTCTTTACTTTTTTGTTTCTTACTTTTACGATTACTCCAATAAAATTATTCTATTCCGCTAGTTCACATGAATATAGTATTTTCATACAACTCCTTTTTCCCCCATAATTGTAACTCTACCATAATCATCAGATCTGGTGTTAAAAGATTGAGAGAGAGTGTTGAACTGATTTAATTGTACCAATCTATTATTCCCTTCCAAGTTAATTTTAACAGCAGTAAACTTAAAGTTTCCAATTCTCCCATCCTCCCCGACCTCACCTTGAGCCCCCCCCCCCCCCCCCCAACGGGTCACGTGGTGGCTCGCGGCGGTTCGCTGACTCTTCCGTTCCCTGCAGAAGTGCTGAGGGGGGGGGGGTTGACGAACGGCCCTTCTCAATCAGTGCTAGTACAAACGTCAGCCTGCAACGCAAGACGTACCTAGATTCTATTATTTTGTATGTAGTTTCCGTCGGACAGAAAAAACTTCGACGCAGTGAACGCCCAGAAGACATGGAGAAATTTGCTACAGTACTCTTTTCACCCTGTGCTGAGGAAGCCGCCATCTTTCGCTGCTCGTCTGTCCTTCTCGGATGTGGTGCACCGTCACGACCTTTGGCTGTTCAGTAAAATTTTGGAGGTTTTCCCCATGCGTAGAGGTTCCTGTCTGCTACGGCGGTATCCACTTGTAGAAACCTCCTCGCCAAGCACAGCATGGGGCGCGTAATGTATACGATACGTAAATCTAGTTAATACCTCGCACGTGCTTGCTTTCAGAAATCCAGTTGTTAAGAATACCTTTCATCAAGTCTCTGGCGGAATATTGTAGTGACCATGCGTCGAGGTTTCTTCATAATTTGAAGTAAGATTATCTCAATTAAATAATTAGTACCAGCTGAAAGATTTACTCCCTGATAATTGGAGCCATTCTTCAATGTAATATTCTGTATAATCTGATTCGTCGTACCATTCTCTGCTGGCAGAACACTAATTTTTGTGTTCCACTGCGAACTTCTTGTTCTCTATCATCGCGTACCCACGACCCATGATTTAATTTAACGGCTTGCCCTAAGGCCCAAAGAGGCTGGGCTTCTTTGTTTCTGATTAGCTGAGGCTCGAGTCAAGTTTCCTTCTGTTACCATATCGCGATTCTTCGGCTGGAAGTTCGCTCTCGTATTCTCTGGATTTTCTTCACATGTGAAATGTCCATGACTTGACACAGATCACATTGATTTGCGCACCATGCACTCGAATGGAGTAATTTTCGACTATACGTAACAGTTTTTGAGGAAGATTACTTCTTAATTTCCCGTGATACTATACAAAACGTAACATTGTTTTTATCAGAAATACTTAACCTATTACAATCATATTCTCTGTTTTTCGTGTTTTCTTAAGTAGATTCACGAATTATTTCATTCATCGCTCATGAAACTGCAAAATTTCGTAACCCACATAATCTATGAAATTGAGATTTTGACATCGATAAATTCATTATATGTTGTTTATGTTAAAATAACTGGTAATATTAAAAATTGGAACTATTAAAAATAATGGAAACCTGAGCTTCTATCCTCGAGTTTAACATCACATTGTATTTTATGATATCGCAAGTTATGATTTGCCTGTAGCGTGGAAGAGAATATATTTTTTAGAAACGCCGTCTTAGTTGACATTTCTTCACCTGAAGTCGCTCGAGCGTTTCATTCTCGAGCGCATAATTTCGGGCTATCAGCGCTCGCGATGAGCTCATTCCTAGATCAGATCAACGCCGCTGCTCCACGCCAAAACAGTCAGTGAAAAACTAATTATTTTGAGAAAATAAAGTGTCAATATTAAATTTAATCAGACATTAAGCGTGTGGATTCTGTATTCGAAGCTATATACGTAATGGAACATACTAATGAAATTCATAAGTATACCTGATTTACAGGTGCGCTGTTGTGCAGTAGTTCACGTTAACCATTAGTTAGTGCAGCGTGTTTTTGAAAAGAATGTTGCTAACTGTGTTTTGGTGTGGGCCAGTCAAATGATACTGACAGCTATATTTCGGAAATAGAGTTCGGAAACTACACGTTGCAATGTTTGCGGAAGATGACATGTCAAGTGCGATTCCTTAAGCAATAAACATGAAGAATCTGTCAAGCTAATATTCTGTTTATTATTGCTTAATTTACTGCTGATTAGCGAACAGAATGGGCATGAAAATGCAATTAATAACGTTATACAGATTTAATTTTGAAACTATCGATCAGAAGAAGGACGTTTTTCCGAATCAATATTGCTCCTTTTTCTAAAATAAGACATATTTGCTGCACTTTCACTTGCTGAATTTGTAGCAGTGATACAAAATATTCTCAGTTTTTACGACTTGACACCACCTTTAAATTGACTTTATACAGTTTAAATCGTGACATGAATCATGGACTCAACGGTACTAAATGTCAAACTTTCAGTATTCTCATGTCAGCTATTTTTTGGTAGCGTCCAAGTGAGCGAAAACCTGTCATACTGTGTTCCCAGATAGTGGCTTTTATGATAAGTACTACGAAACGCGAATTCGACCAATGTAGGGCTCTAGTGAATACAAAGATAAATAGTAGAGCCAAATTTGTGTTAACTTTGAGTTATATACTAGTCTCTCTAAGTTCTGCTTTTACTTAAACTGTAAAAAATGTAGAAAGCAAAAGTTTCTTCTATTAATATTTCATTTGAATTTTTACTTACTCTTTTTTCATTTTCCATTTACATTCTGTATTCGTTACAAGTATTACATTCGTACATTTTGTTTACAAAAACACGTCTAAAGAGATGTCCTGGTCCACTTACAATATTTAAGTAAAAAGTGAAATATTATTACAAAAAATTTCTTAGTGTAAATTCAACAAACCAGGCTGTGGAAAGAACGTGTCTGTTAAACAGGTGCTCTTTTTCCAGAAAATGAATTAAATAAGATCTTTTCAATCGTCAAGATGGCCGATAAAGTCAGTGAAGGCCTATAAATCTCCTTAAGACGCTATAAAAAAGGATCAAAATGTTCTTCGTCCCACTCGACCCAAATCTCTACCGCTGGTGTCAGTTCCGCACGGAGGCCATTTTGCTTTATGGCTCCGTCAATAAATGTCGCTAAAAGACGCGGCCCCGGCGACTTTTCGGAAGCTCCAAAACCCCGGAGTAAGTTTCCCCCGTTAGAAAATACGCTCAGCACCCTGACGTTCCTTCTGAATTGATTACCATATTATGATTTAAGGGTAAATTTCCACATATCGATTCCGCATAAGTGATAATATGTTCTCACTTGTAAGAAATCGTTATGTTGAAACTTCTAGTTGGCAAGACGACTTGATGCAAAGATCTAATAGCACAATTCAGTGTTATTCCATTTCCTGTATAGCAAAATATGACAATTTAAACTTGTATAAACTGTTAACAATGTAATACGCAGGAGTTCAATATTTACTCCAATGTAATTATTTAGTTGTAGTTTCTACTCCATTCAATCCTCTGCGAAATTTGCTCTTGAATTTGACTGAGTAGATCATAATTTTAACTTACAAAATAATTCATTCAATTACTTTTAGAGATGAATGTTTGTTAATATTCTCTAAATCGTGGATCAAATATATTATTTAGGAACATTACAACAAACAAAGGTAGGTCCCAAGACCTTAAACCCTCTTTTTAAATCCCTAAAAGTATCTGAGTAATGTTTGTTGGATTGTAACTTACAAAACAAAACCTTTTGGACCTATTACATGTATGTCTTTGTCATTCCCTTTGTATCAAAAGTATTTAAAAACGTGTAGAATCTGAAAATATATGTCAAATTAAATTAACTAATTCGTATTACATTCACAATATGTGTACTTTTATCGCACGTGTTAGTGTCACGAGAAAAATGTGTTCTATAATGCGTAGAATTACGAGAATATTTACCCACGTAGTATAATACAGAGACTACATATGTAACACAAAAGGCACAGACTGGCCATTTGAAATCGAGAATAAATCTATTTTCACTTTTAAAATAACGACTTGGTGCTTTCGGAATATTTGAAGGAGTCTAACTAGTTTTCAAGTCTATTCTGATTAGAAAACAATACCAAACATTTCCAAATAGTGAACGTGTTTCACCAAATAGTGAAACGTGTATCAGTGTGATAATGACGATGGTGTATAGAATTTCTCGCACTCACGTCTACATCAGGGGTGTGCAACCTCAAGGCCTCAAGGGCCACAACAAAAACCTCTAATACTGTGGAGGGTCATATTGTCATTTCTCGGACGATTCACGCCTGACTTCCCCATAACGTTGATCTCGACATCGCCAGGCTGCTCCGAAGTGGTGGGAGTGGGGATGAAACCAGGCGTGATATCAGGACGTAACGTGAGTAACGACAACGTATTGGGATGATTTTGAATTTTTGAATTTACTAGAAAAAAAACTTAAATCAAAACTTAACCTAGTTTTTTACTTATACGGGTGAACGGTATACGGTGAACAATGTTCTCGCTCGATATGAAAGAGATTTTCACATTGACTAATAAACTTTTGTGGGCCACAATAAATGGCACCGCGGGCCGCCAGTTGGACAGCCCTTGCCGACATGCAGTATTTTATGGCACATACCGGGAGGCCTGTTGGCAACATAAAGCTTAGCCCCGCTGGGGGAAATAATTGGAGGAGGGAAGATGTATAGGTCGGTGCCGTATCTTAAGTTTCAGCCTGATAAGTACACCATCACTTCGCGCATATTACACACACTACATTTACGGGATTTGTGTCTTCGGTTGCTTCGGACGTAGTCGGAATCAGTACTGTCTGCCAGGGATGCCTCGGCTGGTGAGGAGTGGGTCCTGCAGCAGTGAGTGCGTGCGTGCGTGCGTGCCCAGGAGAAGGGTGGGGGAGGCGCCGGGGCGTATCCTCGCTGACGTGCTGTGGCCCGCACGCGCTCTCACGCCCCCCTCCCCGGCCCGCCCCCGCTCAACCCCGCGCGCGTCATGCACGCCGCCGGCATAAAACAAAAACATGGCGTGACATCTTGTGTGTATGTGTGAACGCAGCAGCGCGTGCTGCCGGCTGGCTGCACTCGGGTGCGCCAATTATTTTTAGTTTATTTCTGCGCCGTGATGTAAGCGGTAGAGGCGCTACGGGTGGTGGGAGTGGAGCTAGTGATGGTGGTCGCTTTGAGGTGGGAGCTGAAGGAACGACGTTTGCAGGAACAGACGGACCTCCCTTTCAAGGAACACGTAAAATGTATTGTTCGTTTGAGGAATTTACTTGAAAATCATGGTACGGTCGTTCAAACTGACATGATACTCTGATACAGAATTGGTCTGACAGTTCAACATTACATCAGTAACTATGTTAATGCTTGCTACATAGCTCATGCTTTCAATAAATATTTAACGGTATTCGGTTTTTTTCACTTAACAAAATGGTTTATTTTCAACAATCGCATTATAAGAAAACAGGAGAAAGCGGCGTTATTTAGGAATCATTATGAATTACTCATGCCAAAAATGTACTATTAAAATGAAAATAAGAAACACAAATCAGATCCGTAACTTTTCAAGCAACATTATTGATCAATTGAAATATTTAGACACGGTTCTACTTACATAATTGCCAGGGAACAGATTTATATAGACTAAAAATATATGAAATATGTAAATGTATATTTAGTTATTTTATCAAAATTTGGAAATAAATATGCACTTAATATGATTAAAAATGACTATTGTAATATATTTTATTGTAAGTTGATAAACCATTTTTAAATTTTGAAATGAAACTTCTAATTTTACACCGGCTGGCTGTGCTACGTATGACAATTTACACTGGCTTAATAGAGATTAATATAACTGAACCAACACATAGTATTGACTGGATTGTAACAGACAATGAGGAGGTGTACAAGTTTAAATCTAATGTCCCAGTGTCTGTGACGTCATGCGCTTTTCTGGTGGCAGCTTCAGAGGGAAGGAGAGGGAGTAGTGTGGATTCCGAAACGAGGTGCGTTTTCCACAGACAATCGAGGTTTCAACGTTATCTGTGAAACAAATCCAATAGTTCATCGCCTCATCACGCCCCCCTTCACCCCACGGGACACTCAGAACCCTCAAAGAGTGTCTCAGAGCCGGAGAGAGGATCTATTCTTCACACTGTTTAAAACGTTGAGTTTCCGAACTTGCTTTCTCATTGTCGATTCTCCCTTATTTTCAAAAATAAATCTCTAATGTTTAAGGAATAACTGAAAATCTTCATGTTTTATTTGTTGAGATTCACATTTAATACTTAAAGCAATTTCACTGTTAAGCTTAATATGGTATATGGACTGATTTTATTAGAAATATAGAAAATATATGGACGTTTATTCAAAAATGTACGAAAACCCAAAATGTAGAAAACATGGAATACAAAAAGAGCATTTTTCAACTCTACACATTGTGAAACATTAAGATAATGCAAATTAGAATCGATATTACCTTATTTAGTAAATATGTATTGTTAGAAATTCGTTCCCTGATAATTACCGTTCCTGTACGTTCACATTCATGAAAATAAAGGCTCTTCTCCCATTCTTTATTTTCCCATCAGGTGACCCAGACATATGACACATTCTGGCTACAGACTCCAGAAACAGAGGTTACCATTTCATGACAATGATTAAGCACAAAGTAATTAATTTTATGTATACTCCATACGAGTGCATGTAATTTACAACAAAATAGAAAAGCCATTTGTTGAATGAGTAGTGACACAAATTCTGAAGCAGCCCATGTGAAAAGCTAAAAAATCTAAAGCGAAATAAAATAGCAAGAATTCCGGCAGGACGCAGGCGATTTCTGCAAACAGAAGCCCGCCAACCCGCGAAAAGCTGATCGCAAAGCAACCAGCGCGAAACCAGCGCAGCGATCGGCTCTCCCTACCCACCGCGGTCAGCGGCGGCGCGGAGCGGGGCGGGGCGGGGCGGGGCGGGGCGGGGCGGGGCGGGGCGGGGCGGTCGATTTGTAGCAAATGCGAACGAAACAAGAGGCCGGGCCATAACAATTACATCGGCCGCAGGCGAGCGCATCCGGCCGGCGTGCGCGCCGCCGCCATGTTTACGGGCGCTGGCGCTGCTTGCGAGCGGCCGACGCGTGACGGGTGGCGCGCAGGAAATGGAGTGATGGCGGCGTTTGTGGCCGGCGGCGCCTGTTAGCGCCAGCGACGGGATGAAACGTGCGATTGGGGCGCGGACTGATAATTTGAGCCACTTTCACGACGCGTGTTATGTATGTGTGATTAGCTTGTTTCTGCGGACGTGTTTCGTAACTTGTGTCTTTAGTAATTCGGGCGTTGTTAAATTTAATGCAGACATACGATTGAGTGTTATTGACCTACCCTTGAAGATATGTTACAACAAATTATGTGAAAGTCAAGGCCTCTTTTATCACAGACTGTTATTTATTAAAAGCGTTTCTAAGCTGAAGATATTGGTGTCTTCACAAGTTTTTCTTTGCCCGTTTGCCTAAAAGTTCTATTTTAAAAATGGGTATTTCTGATAGGATTTCCGTTTTAAACGATATAGTTATAAATAGTGATTTTTTTTATTTGAAGCTGTTGATAGTGTGGTATTTCTGTCAGATATTAATAGTAATTGTATTATTCTGCATTAATAATAGTGTTAATTACAAACATTCCCAACTATTATTAATAGCCCACTATTACTATTATTATTATTATTATTATTATTATTATTAATGTTTGTAAGGTTGTTAATATTTCTAAACAGAACCAAAAACTAGTTCACTTCTTTAAGGCTCAAGTAATTAGAAAATTCTTTATTAACTGTTTATAAAACGTGTGTATTCTATATGTGATTTTCAAACTAACTGCCTAAAATTATACAAGTGTTTAGTCAATTTATTTATACAATTGTCAACATATTTATACAAATGTATCTTTATCATCTCAAAGAGTATTCAATTGTTAAATGAAAAATGTAACTTAAATGAACGCAAATTAAGAAATATACTTATTTTTAATACAGTTCTATAGAGTTTAATTAACTGACCCTATTTACCCGAGATAAAACGAAGAAACTGCATTTATTACGTTAGTGATGTAGATTAATTTTTGTTAAAAGAAAATGAAATTATTAATGCTGCATTTCTTAAAATATCTCTCTAGAAGGGTATTTTACTTCGGAGCGAAATAATTTAGAACGGCGCTTCTCCCATCATACTTCCGCAAGCAGCGTGTTTTCCCTCGCTTGCTTGACGCTTCGCGGTTTCCGGGGAATGGGGCGCGTCTCCTGCCTTCCTCTGTCCTCCACCCACATCCACCTCACCCTCCTCACACTCCGCGCTTCGACCTGCTTCGTCGAGCGGCGCCATCTGTCGCCTCAAGCTCCGTCCGTCCTCTTCCCCCCCCCGTCCTCTACCCTCGTCCCGATCCAGCACCACTCCTCCCCCCACAACGCCCGCCCCCACCCAATTCCGCCCTCGCCCCGGTCCCGCTCCGCCCCGCCTTTCCCAACCCCCACGCTTGCTTCACCCCCGCCTGGCCCCCCGCACCCATCCGTCCGCGTCCTTAACCCCCCTCCCCGCCTCGTCTCCCCGCACCGGCTGTGGCGGGTGCGCGGCGGCGAACAATGGGGTTAATTGGTGGGGGGTTTTAAAACAGCCCCCGCGGCCGCGCCGCGCGCTATGAATGTGTGTAGAGGGGCGTGAAGAGCGGCGCCGCTGCCTATCGGCGCGCTAATTGGCCCTGTGTCCCCGCCCACGCCCCCACGCCCCCACTCCCCCTCGTATTCCTCTCCGGAGCGCCTATGACCCTCGCCCCCTTCCATTGATGCCCCCGCCGCCAGGTGCACTTTACAGCGCTCGCGCCTTATGACGACCCTGTTGAAGTCCCGTGCGTGCACAAGTGTGGTGATGGAATAATAATCCAATACCTTTTAATGCGTGAGTGCATCCAATATCGCACTTCAAATTATTTATTGCCATTAGACTCTCACAGCACTTCATGTTTTAACGTTGATGCTTCACATTTAACCAAGTGCAGTTTCACATTGAAAACATTAAAACGATTAAATTTACTTGATGCTCTGATAGCATATTTTTTTGGCGGAATTAATGTGACATTATACAACATGGACAAGGAATGTTCAATAGCATTTGATTTCTACCATATGCAATGCCATGTCAGAATGATTATTCGTTGATTGTGAAAAATATTAATGTTTCAAAGTTGTATTGAGTTATCATGTACCAAAAATATTTATTTGATATTTTATTTTGACTAGTAAACCCCTATTTTTATTGTCTATCAACATCATCCAATCTTCGTGTGTCTTTGTTGAGACGAATCCTCCCATCGAAAACCCTTCTCACGCGTCTTGCCAACTGCCACACCTCCCACGAGCTTCTTTCTTCCCCCCTCTCCCCGGGCGCTGCCGCCCGCGCGCTCCTCCTCCACCCGAAGCTTCGAGCGCGGGTCCGATGTGCGCGCCGCGCCGCACCGCGCCGTGCCGCCTTGTCCTCGTTTTAAAAAACCGCCCGGGCTTCAAATTCAATTTAGCCCCTGGCGCGTATCGGTAAGTAATCGCGTTAACGCGCCCGTTTGGCCCTCGGGAGCCAGATATTTGCGAGGGAAAGCCTGTTCCATGCGCTGCCGCCCCCACACACGCGCAAGCACTCAAGCACGCAAACGCATGATCCCCATGCACGAGCATGCACAATTGAGTAATTTGTTTCATTGCCACTTGCGCATGAGTACGCCTGCATCAACTGCGCGCATGCGTGTGTCGGGAATATTTTATTCTGGTTCAGGGCCAGCATTGCCACTGGCTCTGCAGCGGCACTGACACCTAATGTAGCGGCGTGGCGATGGTGTAACGGTTAGCGTTTCGGACTGTTGTACCCAAGTTGGCGGATTCAAACCCGATCGAAGCCGTGGATTTTTAAGGGCGATTTTTAAGGGCGTACGCCTGCCTCCGGAGGGGAAGTAAAGCCGGCTCACCCATGTTAGTAGATTTACTTGCATGTAAAAGATCCTCAAGCCTAAATGACGCCTCTGAGCTAAATTTAAAACCGCCTGTTCCTCGCCCAAGAAATACCTCCTTCCTCTGCTAGTTGTTGAAAGGAGTGTAGCGAAATTTGCGTGGTCAGACGGATGAGCAAGCCTAATGGCCTGAGTCTCGCCACGTAAAATAAGGCATTAATTCAATTCAATTCAATTCAATTCAATTCAATTCAATGTGTGAGTCACGGCGGAGAAGGATTTTCGATGCTCCTTGTAGGGCCAGATCGAATTCAGCCGCTCTCAGCAGGAGAATTCTAGCGGCCGGCTGCTTTGGTCGGGAGTTTTCCTGGGTGTCTTCGATTATCTCTATGTGAATACGGAGGCAGTACCCAACACTCGGACCTGGGCCATCTTTCCTTCATCTCCCTTGTCCGATCCTCTTCCCTTACTGACACACACTTGCTCTAACAAGCACTTCACTACCACACATGTCGGGATACAAGTTGGGGGCACAGCGCTTGCACCGGCAGGAGCTATGGCTCGCTCAGGGAGATGGCTGGTTGGAGAAAACTCCCTAAGCCGACGTGTGTGTCGGCGTTCTAATTCACTAACCAGCGAGAGATGAACACCGCCTCCTCCCGAGATAAAACATTCACAATACTAACAGAACCAATTACCATATACATTGCTTGCTCACAAACATCTATCGATCGTTTATTCTAGGATGTCTCGTTTTCAAGTCACATAGAACTAAGAGAGGTGATGCACGCATATTTTGCACACTTTGTGTGTCATTCGCTCAAATTTCGAACTACTAAACACCCAAATACAAACCAAAACTTAAACGCTAAGAATCTATACCCCGGGACCAATCTATTTACTCATATCGGTAAAATTTATCTCTGAACTTGCCCGTACTCTCACATCGCATTGTGTACGCGTACTTACACTTACACCCATTCGGTTTTTCGCGCACATACTTTGTCACATGTCACTGAACCTCTTTTAATATTACGATTGTTTACTCTCGCTTATTTGTGCACACAGTTTCTTCGCAAAACGGCTACCAGTACGTCTACGCATGGAAATCATGCACAATCCACACACAGATGCATTTGAATTCTTAATCGAATGCATATTACTATATTTGAACGGAATTAAGCACATACACAAATTTTCGCTTGCACACATTTTATATTGTTTGTGCACACTGCTTTATACAACACACGCGTGTACATTTGCATTATATGGGCTCACAAAAATATACATATGACTATGTATTCCTCTCCATATATGCACCAATCACGTCCTTTGTCACATGCCTACACATCACGATATTAAGAGAGAAACTATAATAAAAATCTGAGATTATACCTGTAATTATTACAGATGTAGTTTCAGTCTCAAATATTTTAAGAGCAATAGTGATGTGTTAGAAGTTATATTAGGTTATTTGCATTAGTACTGAATATATAATAAAAGTGTAGACAGTGCAAAGGTAAATAGATGCTAGTAAAATATCTTACTTGAGTAACTTAACTACTAAATCATTTGTAACTGATATTATCTCTCATAATTTCTAAAATCATAAATCAAGTAATGACCTAATCTATTTTCCAATTGCATTATTTATACTATTATTAAATCGCTAATATGTATATTTCAGTTACTGAAGTAGCTCTTCCAATTTTTATCCATTTTGATTTCAGTCACTCATTTTTGCATGAACATTTTCGTGCTAGTTCGAGGGATCGAGTAGCGAGAATATTTTACAGCAGAATAGGCCAACTGCCAAACTATCGTAGCCCAAGCGCATTATTCACACAATTCTCTATGAAACCAAAGCGCACTCAGCTTCGTAAACTCACTGCGCCTGCAATATGTCACTTCACAAGCACTGTCGAATACATGTATTATACAATATGACTCAGTAAAACGAAGAACGGGTCAATGCCCGACAAATAGATTCATCCACTTTATTAGAATTTGGGAATGATGCGTCATTCATAATCTTCATTCATTTCACAACGACGACATATTACCGAGAATATGGAATAAGCAACATTTTAAAAGTTATTCCAATTTTTAGTATCATTGTCATGAACTTGTTCGTACGCTTACTGAAATTCAAACATGCATTTTCGTATGGACAGTATATTCGTACACTTGAATTCTTTGAGATTGGCCCTTGCGCCCGCACGTCGTACAGTGTCAGTTGCGCATGCGCGTGTGGTCGCCGCCTGGTGGTGGTCCCAGGTGCGTTGAATGTCTCGTCGCCCGCCTTTCAATTGGAGCGCTCACATCGACGCGTGAATTTTGCTTAATTTAATTTTCCATCATCATTGATTAATTGGAAATTGTTCGTACTGTGAATGCCTCTTGGGAACGTATAAAGAGAAATGAAAAGCGAAACAGAAATATAGCAAAAATAGCTACATTAGAATTAATATTGAAACTGGAAATCAATGAATTTTTCAAACTAAATGTAAAAGAGGTAAATTAAACTTTATTTACATTCAAGTTATGGCTTACAAAGTTTCTAAAAATATGAATTAATATTCATATAAACTCTAGGTAAAAAGTTATAAATGCGGAGAATGACAAACCAATATCATGACATCTATAAACAAATTAATTTTCCAATTTTTGTTCTCTGTTAAATCTCTTCGTCCCACGAATGTCCAAGAATTGCAAGAACAATAACAACTTATTATTGTCAGTGCGTAATGCTATAAACCGCGAAATGCATTGTTTGAAGTCTCCTCGTCTCACTTTTTCGAACTAAAAATATCGACATCCAATAATAGAACGTTCCTTGAGAAAGTGTTAGAAAAGGAAAGGCAGCCAAACTTTTGGAACAGATTTAGCCTTTTATTCGGCGGCGCAGATTACTTTTCAGCCCGAAGCGCGCGAGGCGGCGTACACGCGTACTCAGGGAATCCCGCTACATTTCCCCGCCAGTGAACAATGATGGACTTCCTTCAATTGATCATCCGCTGTCTGAGAAACGGCTTCATCGCCTCTTTCTGCGCCCGCGTTTGACGCATCGCTCCCCTTTGAAACTTCTTCCTAAAGGAGTTGAATTCCACTAGAGATATGAGGTATTGTCAATCGGGTTCGCCTTCATTACCCTCAGCACTCACAAGAACCGGTGGCCGAATGCCGTGCTAGGGGGGGGGGGGGGGGGGCAAGAAAAATTGTTCCTTTATTAAGAGCCGCCCCGCGACGAAAGGGGCAGCAAAATTCCTCGGCGATTCAGCTATTCAGGGTCAGCCATTTTACGTCCTGCGCATTCTTCGTGAAATTTCACGTCGGTATTTCTCGGAGATTTGTGGAATATCTTTTTATGATAAAAGACTAAACGACTCTTCAGTTCGCACTTGCTCCATTATGTTGGGTCCTTTCGTTTACTTTCTAGATTCAATTTTTCCAGTAATAATCTTTTAAAATTCTTATAAAATGTTGAACAATGTAAATGAAGTCTTTAAAGTGGCTTAAAATATATTATTTAGAAACTGATTTTGATAAACGCTAATATTAAAATACTGTTTATTATTATATTAAGATTTTCGTAAAGTAATCACTTTTTGTCTAACAATGACATTTAAGTGTTTTATCAAGCAATAAAATAAACACTGCTCCCGTTCTTGATCAATCACAAAAATGTTTTAAAACGATAACAAAATATCAGTAAAGGGACTAGATGTTTGAGATAATTGTACAACGAGTGATTGTATATCCCGTTGACAGACCCAGAAAGGAAGGATTTAGTTTTTCTGTGCGTGAGCTAAATTTCAGCAAATTGCGCTGGCACTAAATAGGCAGTGACAGACATGCGTCTCTGGTAGTGACGAGTCCATCACAATATCGTGAATGTGTGGAATACAAATTAATTTTTTACATTGATACTATTGCCAGACGATGAAAATGTTGCGTCTCATATTTTTTAAGCTTAAATTAATATTTTGCAGTTGTCACAAACACAATTTCGCAGTAGAGAGATATGTCAAACATTAATGTTAAACTCTTTCGCCACTTGTGTAGTAAATGTGACAGAATCAGCACGGTTTACATTTCAATTACATTACGTTGGTTTTACCAAAAAATAATTAAGGAAAGAACTCGCTGGAACTGAACCATCTGGTTCATATTATACCTCCATCATTCTTCGTTCATCAGCGCGAGGGTACCTTATTCCTCGCGGCAATACCGTAATGTACGTCATTAATTACAGCTTTTGTTTTTAGTGAGAGGTTCGATCAAAACGACCTCGAACAGCAATTTGCAGGCCCCCAGCGACACCCCTGCCAATTACCTTAATGAAACTCTGTCCTACTTACCGCGTAACATGCCATCCCCCACCCGCGCGCCCCTGGCGGCCGACGCGAGTAATTGTGTCGAGAATCACGCAGCGTCTGGCGGCGGCGCCGGTGACATCGGGGCTGCGCTGGCGGCGACGGAGATGGCGCAGGCGGCGGATGAACTGCGGGGCGAGGCGAACGTGGAGGTGACGAGCGCAGCGGAATTTTCAATGTCGAGAAGCAGAGGAGGCGAGAAGAAGTGAGAGGGGAAAAGAATACCCGTGGCAAAGTGAGGGAACGAGTAGAATATCGGGGCAGAAGGTATTAAACAATGAGGGGGGAGAGAGTAGGTGCAACGCGTAAAGGGCGAGTTGTCAGCGTCGGTTGATATTGGGGAATAATTCTGGCGGAGGAAAAGGTAATGAGGTATAATGGGGGCGACGAAATGTGAACACGTGAAGGCGGACGCGGGAAGGTGCAAAGGCGCGAGTGGGACGTGGTAAAGAAAGGAGATCAACGACCAGAGCATTTGTGAAGAGGTGCGAAGTGCGAAGAGGCCACTAGTCGAGTGGCTGGGGAGGAGGAGGAGTATGAATGATCCAGGCGGGCTGCTCGTTGCGTCTGACGCAAGGAGCGTCGAGCGCAGAGAGAAAAGGCGGGCGACCGAGCGAGCTCAGACGGTCGGGTGGGAAGCTGCGAGAGGCAACGGCGGGCGGGCCAGCCGCTTCTAGGCGACCCCCGCCCCCGCCCCCGGCCCCGCCCCCGCGGCGCGGACCGCAGACGTCCTCCACCTTCGCCGATGGCAGGCGGACGGAATCAGAGGCGCCGGTCTGGAATCCAATTAGCTCCAGTTCATTTGAGCTAATGGATGCCTCCGAACGCCATCCTCGCGTCGGTGTCTTCATCCTAGACGACCGCTCCCGATTCGCTCTCTCGCACTCGGATGCCACCGGAACTATAATTACACAAAATGAGGAGCGGCCATAATTCAATTCTATACACTTCGAGTGCACTTCGGAAGACACTCAATCAAACTTTATTGTGTGGAGGGTACACGATGCATAGAAATAGTGTTGTGAACATATTATTAACTGCATCCTGCGTCTAATTACATTGTTTACAGATACGTAGCAATCCATGCAATACAAATTGTGAATGGAAGCGTGACTTGCAAAACAGCTACACAGTTCCTTGAAGGAAATTGAATGGTTATTCTTTGGAAATTTAAAAACAACACCACAATACATGAGAAATCAACATCAGCGTAGTGCGATTTCTCAATATTTTAAATTGTCTTCTAAAGTATTATGATTGTATGAAATTATGTTCATGTTCAGAAACTGCTTTTAATAGTAACTCATTGATACATTATATTTCATTATAATGCCATTCAAGAGTAATTCAAGATGCCTCGGGAGAGAATGTCAGAGGAGCCAGTTTATCGAGCACTGTGCGGTAAGAACTAAGTCCGGTAAATCCCACATACCTCTTCTCTGCTCTTGCGGACATGTATTTCTGTCAGACTACTCATGCCATTTCTGAAAGCGATCAGAACATTATTTTCGGATGTACGTCGTAATTTGAAAATTCTTACAATTTTCACAATAAATTTTTACAATGGTTGTTGCGTTTTTTCTTTAATTGTATGAACATGGGGTTTTACTAAGCACTAATCATTCATGAGGTCTTTCTTAAAACACCTGAAAATGTGACGTTACTGTAGAAAAAGGCGTAATTTAACACTGTGAGGCCAGATGACTGTGTATTTTTTCTACGATCTAATCAAAATATGGAATTACTTGAACTGTCACGCTAGCGTTAAGTTTTAAGAAAAGATCTAAAGAACGCGTTTCCGTACTGTAAAAGTCTCGTTACCGTGAGCCTATTTTGAATTCAGTAATTATAATCACAATATGCCAGTTTCAAAGTAGGAACTCGTAGACAACAACACTTCGTTGCATGTCAAGCTACTTCGGCCGGTTACACAAGCTTTACAGATGATGGGGCTTCCTTTCGATATAATCAAGAGGATCAGAGATGAAGTAAATAATAATTCGTAAAAGCACATATTGCGAATGCAGAAAACAATATTTTATGGGCAAAATGCTATTTTCCATGGTCGCGATTTTTTGTTGTTGTTTTTTTGACTCGAACTATCTATTTTGGCAAAAAATGTAATTCTCGATCGAACTTAAAGAAAACAATTTACACACTTAATATTAAAAATAAATACTTCGCATTAATTCTTCTAACGCTTTGTGTAGCTAAGCACGACAAGTAGGGTTGCTAAAAAAATGAATCACGGTACAGTGGTTTTTATTTGAAAGGGAGAATATTCGTTTATAATTCATGAGTAAAATTATACTTTCTTGTGCGACGTCATTATCTACTTATCGGCATTTGCAAAAAAAACTAAGTATTAATCGTGCATAAAAATATTTCATGTAATTAATATACAAACAACAATTGTAATATGAAGGAACGGAATAGTTTAAGTGAGAGCCATTGGGTAAAATCCTGCTGTGTGAAGGGGGACGCGCCCTCTCGTCGATGGTCGCTGGGCGAATGATTGGTGTGCCAACATGCCGGAGAGCGCGGGCGGGGGCGGCGCGATGGCATGTGGGGCGAAGGGGCGCGCGTTCGGAGGCGCCCTGGCGGCGGGGGCGGGGGCAGGGGCGGGGGCGGGGGCGGCCGGGAAGCTATCGCTGTGGCGGGAGGGAGGGCGGTGGCGAGGGCTCAGCCGCGGCGACCGCTGGCGTTTTGTTTAATTAATCGAATCAAAATAAACATTAATTCCCATACGTTCGATTGTTTATGTTGGCCTTGTGAACGCTGTTGTCTTTTCGGGATAACAAAGCACTTGCGCTACCGTTGTCATGGCGACGGTCGGGCAGTTGTCACGACCAATCATCGCGAGCGTTACAGCAAAACAATCCAATCAAATTAAGGGACAGCGTCGAGAGCGTCGGCCGTGTTTTAATTCTAAACACTGCAACATCGTTAACGCGAATTGTCTGGAATACCTCCCGCGGCTTAACACAATAATTAAAAGCTCCATTGTGTGTTTTGAATAGAGGACTCGTTCGACAAAAAGGGAAATGGCGAAGTGATAATATTGTTTTAAGACGGTCGAATTATTCCACTTTTGCACAGATGGAATCGTTTTTCTGATACGCTCGTACGTTTCAATTGTGTTTTTGTATTATGAAGCTCTTGGTGTATCTATGCGAAAAAGCAGTGTAGTTTAGGTTTTCTAATTCTACATTGCATGCGGTTAAATCAGTTAACATCATTCGTGAACAAATGTATTTTAGAAATGTTGAGTCTCTTGCGGGATGGAAATGTTGAACTTTAGTTCCATTACTGATAGAGATATAAATATTATTGGAGGTGTAAAATATTGAAACGAATTCATTCGAAAATACAAATGTGTGCAATATTGGTTCACTAAAAAGTCGACATTTCCTAATTTTCCTTGCATATTCAGTAATAGATTCGTAAATTGGAACTTTTGAAAATTAAAAATTGCAAAACGAAGTTTTTGTGTATTAAATTAATAAAATTTGATACTTTAAATGATTTTAAACCACCAAATATTTTTAAAACTATGGTATTTAGAATGCTAACATTTCTGTGCTTTACTGGGCGAATTCCATTAGTGATTATATGTTTATTCTAATGAAGGAAACAATCTAACTCCAATAGATGAAAACTAAATTCTTTCGTAGAAACAATGCCCGGTGCAAGTTTTCCGACATCCCCTCGCAAGGTAATAAAGTGCTGCATGTTAAAGAGCAGTGTGCGTTCGCTGGCCACCTTTCGCCCTCGCGCATTAAACGCGTTCCCGCGGTGGCCGCCTCGCGAGCGGAGCGTAAGGAACGGATCTGCAGGGCGCGTGGGCTGCTCCACGCCGCGCTCCACTTTAACTCTTCGCACTTTCCGCGCAACCTACGCTGCTCCCGATCCAGTCACATTAATTATTTGCGCTGTCTGTTTCACCACATTTCAATTTCCCCTCGCGTTCCCTCGCCGCCCCTTCCTCGCCATTTCTCTTTCGGCCCAAGGCGCGGCCCAGCGCCGCCTCCACGTGCGTCTTCCTCCGCTGCCTATCACCAGCTCATTCATAATATATTCGTGATTTAGCCCCGCGCCTCGCCGCTGTTTCCATTTCCTTGCCCTCGAGTCCGATCCGGTCGGCGCTGACAACGCGGCTGGCCCCTCGCCCCACCACGCCTCCGTTCGACGTTCGGGACCTAAAGGCAGCCGTAATATCAAATATTTCTGTACGCCGCTTCAAAATTAATTACCAGGTAATTTGTTGAGGAGAGAAGTGGTGGTTTTACTTAGTCATCGACAACATCGGTACTGTAAAATATTTAAAGTTTACTATACGAAATCGTCGAAGCAAGTTTGTCGTACAATTTAATATATTTTCATAACCCGACACAATCTAAACAGTACATCTCAGTATAAAACGTGAGACTGCTGAGTTGGCTAGTGAAATGAGCCTTGGAAGTTTCGTTATGTACCTAACCTTTCTCTTGCAAAATACGCCTCACAACACAATCATTAAGAAATCATAAGTCAAAAACTACATCAAAAAATTTAGGGAATGATATTTTGTATTAGAGTAATGAGAATGTTCACGGTGCTTTAATGAAGACAGAAAAGCTTAAAGGAACTGCATGCGATTATGCAACACTTTCTTTTTTTTCGAAACCGGTGTACTAGATTCACGAGCACAAATGGTTAAATGAAGATTGGTGTTTTGAATACTCTGACCAACTTCTCATGGGCTGGGAATACGTTGCATATAAGTAATGAATTAAAATGTTTGGCCAAAATATTCTGTTACATATTTATGAACTCAGTAACTCGTTGTGAAACAAGTCTACTTCGCAAACATGTACTGCTTTGCATGATAGTGTATACAACGGAGGTGTTATATTTTATTAACGCGCATTCAGCCAACTTGTATATCCGAACAATTAATCCCTCTCCAAAACCGATGTTAATTATTTTTCATCTAGTGAATCATATTTATACGTATTTTCGTTAAAGTGGCAATCTGATCCCATTCAAGAGTTGATGAAGTAGTTCATAAAACTATTTTATTATATCACTTGTATATGATTCTGTCACATTACTACCTTCATAAATACAAGTAGAAGTTCTGTCCCGGTCTTATTTTTAAAACGGTCATTAAAGGTCAAATGAATGTTAACACTTTATAAAAAATAATATTATTGATTTTATTATTATTATTGTTATTAATTTTATTATTATTAAAAGCAACAATTGACTTGGGCGCACAACGATTCGGGCGTCTGTTGCGCCTATCATCAGGCATCTGAAATTTAAAATTGAAAATATGATAAATGTGTCAAACATGAAAATACCTACGTCACTACTCTGTAATGGAGAGGGAACGTCCTTTCAAGGACCAGAGTTTTGTGTATATGTGTGCAAAGACTATCTAGGACTACTCAAACGTGCAACGGTACACACGGAGGCCCAGTCATACTTTCTCAGGGGGTAAGTGCATGATTTTTTTTGAGAGGGGGAAGGAATCAGCATTGTCATGGCGAATCCATTCTTACACCGCAAGGTTGTTAGCCCTGGGGGATGAAATATGAAATGATGATGATGGAGGATTAATGCACGATTACAAACATACAGACACACACAAATATGTCCTGGACAGGATTCGAACATGCAACCCTTTAAGCACGAAACGGCTCTTCAACGATAGCGAACTCGGCTATCCGGGATTTTCGTCTTATTGAATTTTATTTCAATGCAGATATAGCATTGTCTGGTCATTCTTGTGTTCTTAATCCTGGTGTTCGTGTTTCTCATTTTGATATTAAGAATTTCAGATCTTAACCTAGGTTTGGTCCGGGAATCAATATCTTTTTAGCGTTTCCAAATTCTATACAATGCAAGAGATCAACGCGGTGCTGTTACAGAATTTTGTCTTCCAGGCAGCTCGCGGATGTTGGGTTTTAAGTTCATGCAATTTAGTTCTTAACTTTCTATACCATTATATCACATCAGTATTACCGCTAAGTTCCTTAGTCTTGACATATCTTCATGGGTTTTAATACGAGTATTTCAGGCGTCCTGTGACATTTTAAAAATGTTAAATCAGAATGTAAATGTCTGCCTTCTTTTAGATTCTGCAATGTTATTTCGAAAATTTCCTCCTGGTTTTACTTCTCACTCCATTTTATCAATTCAACGCTTTCCGAAATGGAATATTTGTTTGATTTTCTACAAAGGCTACCTAGAGTATTGATTAAATTAGCAATTGCGGCAACGCAAGTTACAAAAGTAAAAAAAATCTATGACGGACCTTAATTAGTGAGCGTTCCAGTAAATTGCTGCCTTGTCTTTCTGCTGTTTTGTAATTTTTACAATTTGTTTGATGAACTGTATATTAAAAAAGTAAATATGAAACAAAAAATTGCGTCAGTAATCAAAGATACTTAAGTGAAATAATTTTAAAGGTTGTCATTGCCAACAAAAGTATTTAATGTAATAGCAGCTTTCGATGGCTTAGCCATCATCATCAGTTGTCTGATACAAGTAGAAAAACAAAACATTAGTACGTGAATACAACAAGATTATGATAAAGGTTACAAATAATTTACAAATTTTTTGGAAATAAATTTAACATTCAAGAAACAGGAAGAAAGAAAAAAGTGGGGGGGGGTTAAGTCATTAATGCTAAAGAAAAGCGAATGAAATAGAAATAGGAAACGTAAACGAAACGTTTTTTTTTTAAAAAAAAATTACGTTTCCTATTTCTATTTCATTCGCTTTTCTTTAGCATTAATGACTTAACCCCCCCCACTTTTTTCTTTCTTCCTGTTTCTTGAATGTTAAATTTATTTCCAAAAAATTTGTAAATTATTTGTAACCTTTATCATAATCTTGTTGTATTCACGTACTAATGTTTTGTTTTTCTACTTGTATCAGACAACTGATGATGATGGCTAAGCCATCGAAAGCTGCTATTACATTAAATACTTTTGTTGGCAATGACAACCTTTACAATTATTTCATGAAAGATGCCAACGATAACGCACCACAACACCTATAAAGATACTTAATCCTACGTTGCACGTTTATTTCTATATCGTGTAGCGACGAACACTCGGAATATGCCGGTTGGGCTTACAATTAGGAAAGCGCGCGTGTCGTGTTTCATAAGACCTTTATTACTCTCTTGAAAGTTTTATTGTTTATTTTGTACAGCAGTTGAACTTCGAATGTATACTAGAAACACGTAGTTTTAGTTTACTCATGAGCACTTAATAATTTATATTGAAATTAACAGTAAAATGTTATTAACATATTCCTTCGATATAAAAATTCTTACATATCTTTAATTATATTCCATTTATTAGTGTGTCCTTACCATTAAATACCATTACCATTAAATACAAAAATTTAATATTTAAAGAAGCATTGCTGCATTGAAATAGGTTAATGCGTGTAAGAAACCAAAATTATTAAAATCTACCCTAGGCACGTACCAAAAAATATGATATTTATATGATTAATACATTAGAAACTTGAGAAAATTCAAACTTATTTTTGTTTTAGTTTTTCAATTTTGTTTTATTTTATCATCATTTCTGACACTCGACATAACGTAGCTATTTTTTACAACCAGTTATTTAAAATGAAATGTTTAGCGAGAAGTTATCAGTATTTGAATTTAGATTAAGGCAAACAACTTTCACAATTATTTAATTTCTTCCATTTTTCTTGGATTTGATGCAGAATTTCAGAAGTTAGGCGGAGTTCAAAGATAAGCAGGACGGGCGTTACTACTTCCAGACAACTTCGTTGTAGGGACTCCCTTTTACAAAAAGGTTGTTCAAGACAGTTCTGATCAGCCGACAAATTGATAACCTCTATTTCCAGTTTGTAACTTTTGCCAGTAATTGAAAATACGTTGTTCACTGCCTCGAAGAAAATTTATCAATCTCGGAAGTTTTCAACAGTTCCAATATTAAAGGCCTATACTTCATAACTCAAGTCAAAATAATGCTGAAGACAGAAACAGCCCGTAGCTCGCTTCTAGTATTAATCACGCCGCTGTCAAGCAGCAATTGATTGATTGGATCTGCGGAGCGATATGATTTAGAGATTTGCTGTTTCCTCAAGCGTATTCTAATTGCTAAGTACAACCGCCCTGATTGATCGGGCTGCGTCTCAAAGCAACTCGAGTAAGCGGAAAGAAAAATCTTCAGCTCGACAGATTGATGTTTCAGACTCAGATTTACGTTAATGTTGTGAAAAAAACGGACAAAAGGAAAATGGTAGTTTTTGTTATTTTCCAATTGTTAAGATATTAAGGTTTTAAATAAAACATTTTTGTATTTATTTTATTTCTTTCTCTTCAGTACACATACTTTTCAGGGGATTTAAAAACGTATCTTTAACATTGTGAATGCACTAATCTCATCACTAACATTGTGAAAAATCCATGCACGTATCAGTAAACATGGAAAGTAAGTCTTCAAAATACAAAGGTAGCAATGAGAATACGAGAATTAGTTGCTAATAAATTGTGTATAATGCACGAAACGTTTCATTAAAGATTAAAAAAATTCTTTACGCATCAACAGTTTTAAGGAAAATCATAAAGAACATGTTTATGAATGGTAAATTAAGTTATATTTGAAACATTTTTAGTCAATTACTCTGAGAAATGAAGACACTATAAGAAAGTCAATTTACAACAGAATGAAGGTGTGATCAAACCAATTGGACGGTCCGTTGTTTGTGACGTGATCGATCACACTTCACCGCTGGGATCTAGTTTCAATTTCTGGTCGACACATGTGTAATGTTGGGCGGACAATGCGAATTTACGGCAGGTTTGCTCAATGTGCTGTGCCCCCTGCCGCTCCTTCCACTTTTATCCAACTCATTAACCTTCTTTTCATTAAGGCAGTACGATTTGAGTTGTGTATAAATACGGATCTGAAAGACTCTGTGTTTGAGAATATTGTTATTATTCACCTGTGTAAGTAGAAAATAAAGAGGAGAAGAAATCTAAATAAACATAATTCTTAGTTGAAAATATTTTCCTTAACAAAAAATTACTACTTTAATGAAAAGTTTAACTAATTTCGTTTAACTACGTACATTGTGAGGTTTATCAATTGAAAGAATAGGAACATATTTGTCAAGCCTTCCAAAAGCACAGTTTGTATTCTCTAGAGATCTAAAAGTAGAGTGTCGATAGAACGAGCGGTTGGCGTCCGCGCATTTAATCACGATGGGGCAAAATGGAGGGAAGTCGCACTAGAAGAGACCGAAACGAGACTCGGCCTTCGCCTCCTGTCCCTTGAGAATTCTCTCGCCCCACTCCAACCTTGAGCTCAGTACATTTCCTGGTTTAAATTAAAACACAAATGAAACCGCAGAAAATAACTATAAAGTATCAGGTAAAATCAGATACCCGCAGGACGGAATTTCTGGCAAGATAATCTTCTTTCGTAAAATTCGGGTCATCTTTGAATGAAGTTGAGAGCAATGTAGTTTTCGCGGGATATGCCGTAAGAATAAAATAAGAGGAGTGCATTTTTCCACCGAATACTGCACCAACCGTAGTTTCTTTTTACGGGGAAGAGCAAAGAAGCTTCCGAAGGAAATCTTGTAATAAAGAAGAAGCTGGAGAATATAAAAAGTATGCCATATAGTCAATTACAATACAGATATTAAAATAGGTTTAGAAATGCGCTAAAATAAGAAATTCATAATATTTTGTTAAATTATAACAATTTAATTGAATTATTTATTAACTAACAATCATTGTGAAATATACACTTCAATGTTGTTGCCGTTTATTAGAATGTCAGAAAATCGTTCACACATCTTTTTAAAATCACTGATGCCTTTCCCCAAAAATCACTTCAAAATTCATTTTCTATTTCAAATTAATTTTATAAAACCTTTAATTTTTATTTTATGTACGTGTACTTAAGTAAATTAATTCTATCTCTTTCTGAAAATTATTTGGTTTCGTGATGTTTTCAAGAAGAAAATAATCCTCTGTTCCTGTTAAAATCGTTTGTTCCGATGATTCAGAAAGAAAAAGGTCTTGAGTATATGTGCATGTGTAATGATTTTCCTAAAAAATAATTATATTTTTCCGAAGGAAACTTATGAGACATAGGAGACGTCTTGCCTGCTCACAATCGGGTAATAATTTTCAGACGTGTGAGATTTTATTTCCAAACTTCTGAATATTCCACAGTCTACTGTGAGTATTTTTTGAGTACCAGACATTTTTCTAGATCAATTACTTAGAATTTCAAGTAATTAGTACTTAGGAAGCTCAATTACTTAGAAGTGTCTTTAATTTTTATTGTTACAATTTCATTTCGGAATGTATTTCGGGTTTATGTAAGATTTACGAACCAGTATTGAAGTGTGTTTAGAAAAGATCAAGTATCTCTCTTCCTTGAAAAATAAGCGTACAATAGCAACGTAATTTCAATTCGAAGTAGCAGAAAGATATATTTGACATTCTTCAGCTTCACAAAAGGTTAATCTTGGGAAGATATACTCTAAGACAGCAGGAAGATACAATTTGGTGAAGCAAAGGGCCTTCCATTTAAGTAAAATAATAAGCAAGGAGGCGCTGTCTACACAATCTCTCCGAAACAATGAAGCTGTATAAATATGCATTGTCTGAGAAGTGTGTTATTTGCATGAAAGCAGTTGCAGTGAAAAAGTGACCTAGGGCGTATCTTGCCATCGGCACTTGCAACTTCCCGGCGCGGCGCTCGTGTGGCGTGGTTGGGGGGGGGGGTGAGGGCAGGGGTGAGGGCGTGGCAGGGGGGCGGGGGCGGGGGCAGTGGATCCCGTACCGCCGGCGGAGTTGGAGGACGTCGCCGTTGGCCGTTGAAAAGGAGATGCTCGAGCAAAGGGCCCGAGTTGAAAATAGTTTCTCGCCAGTACGAGGCAACACTCGTCCCGGCAATATGAGGAGGATGCTGTGCATAGCACGTGTTGGAGTGGTAGTAGCTGCGAGACGGCGAGGCGGCGACGAGCTCCCTTGGTGTCTGCCCTAGATGCGAGAGCGGAGCTAGACAGGGGTGTGAAACGTATACCTCCGCTTACCTCTGTTTTGACGCGCCATCAGACATACAGGCATTTGCATGGGAATAATACACTGCGTAGTTGCAAATTCTCTTTACAAAATTCCATTTTGAAACTAACTCTTCACTTTCTAGAAGTTTCATTTCAATGCATATGATTTTGAACTCGACGAATGTGAAATTTTTTGTTCATGAACAGAGCCAATTGCCACTCACAATTGGATAAATTTTAAATTGGATTAACCTCCTGACTTTCCCTACTTGGCACGAGATAGAACGAGTTCGTCTTTCCCGGAAAGCGCGGTACTTCAAAGCTCAGAAGACGTTTTGCGTAGGAATCAACGATCTAAGAAAAGTGCTCGAATGAATTCTAAATTAGGGGATCTAGAAAAGAATTCTAAATCTACATTTATTCGTGTGCACTTTGTTGCATTCTTGAACATCTCAATTCCCGTGATACGGGCGCATACTTTTTCCAATAATAAAATAGTTAACAACATTTCGCTTAGTAATTTTGGTTAATTTACTATAATAATAATAAGAAGTATATTTTATTATATTTTTACCATTAAAATAAGAAGCCTATTGTTTCCTTTTAAAAAATTTTCAATTTTAAAATATATACGGATATTTTTGACGTTTTCAATGATATATCATATCTTTGAAATGTAATGAAATGTATCACTTTTTATTCGTATATCGTATATTTCATTCATATATCGTTAAAACAGACGCACAGTGAATTACAAATGCTCATTTGTAAATATGGTCTTTCTGGAGTTAATACACTAGTAATTCCGACATTTAAATCAAAGCTAAAATTTTTCAGAGCGTTGTTATTGTTGAGGGGTTCTTGGCATTTCAGTACTAGAAAAAATGAAGGATTTCGCTTTTACAAACATTTTAATTTAGTTAATTAATCTATTAACTAAATAGAACTATAGAAATTTGGCTTCCAGACGCAGCTCTGAGGATGGTTAAGCAATTATTGGAAACAGAAACGCTGATAACGCCACCTTCTATGTACGCACTCATCGGCAAAATACAGCACTCAGTCGACCCCTCCTGCGAACGTGCGTATGCTGCACACTATCGTCCTAGCAGCTTCAGTCTCCCGGTCGCCTCCTCACACACAGGAGCGGCGCTGGGTCCGTGTCGCCGAGACACAACCAGCCGAATTAAGACGAACTGAGACGGCCGTGGCAGTCATTCGTCGTTCCATACGTGCCAGGCATATGTGCACGTCCATATGGCAGGCATACGTGAGGCCATCTCATCCTCTGTACGTGCACGAAGCCTTTGTTCCCTAGAAGCGTTGGGATTGCCCAATTAGACGCATTCCAGAAGAGCCGAATCGTCTGATCGCCGTATTGCACGTTCACACCAGTCGTGTGGTCACCGCCATCACCCAGTGTTGCCGGCAGTGGAAATAATGAAGGCACGCATACGCGAGATGGATGATCTGGAGGACCGCTTGGTACCGCGAGGAGGGAGGAATAGGATATTCTCCACGCGCGAACCGATTCAACGAAACGACACGTGCCTTTCAGTGGGCTGTGCATCTCGCTCTCTCATGTTATATAAGTACCATTGGCAGGCGGTTGCACGCCGCGGGGAGTGCCACCAATCATCGTGGCGCCTGCCACTCAAACGTCAGCGCGTCGCTGCTGTCTCTACTGTCTCGCCTGGTGAGCGGAATTACGGACAGAGGGCTGTGCAAAACTGACATCTTTAGTGTCGAGTTCCGATTCTACCTTAGTGGCGACGGCCACCGGATCCGTGTCTGCAGGTGCAGTGGAAGCACCAAGGACAGCAGATTGTAATATCCCACCACCTGACCGTCTGGTGTTGGGATGTGGGGAGCGATATATTAAAGTACGTGTTCACCGATTGTGTTCCTCGCGACAGCGCACTGTATGTTCAGCACATCCTGCAACTGGTGGCTCAGGAGTTCTTCAACATCCAGGCACATGCTATGTTTCAACAAGACAATATTCGTCCTCATTCCAATGCTATCACGGATCCTGACAAAGAATGTTTGAGGTGTTATTAAGCGCGCTTTCACTACTTCGCCTCCTATCGATCAGTCTTTAAAAACTAGACGCTCCGATACAAGCCCCATGAAATGGGCTCCATTTGAGACATCTACAACTCCATTTTGTGCCGTATGGATGCTTGTATTCGCCAACATGGTAGCTTGACGCCATATTAGTATTTTATTATCTGGCCATGTTCCGCAAACACTGTTGATCATACAAAGATGAAAATGTATTCATTTAGTAGGCGTGACACAATCTCTCTTCCTACTAAACGTGATTGCAGCCGCACGTCCTTCAGAGTGCAATCTTTCTAAGACATTGAGAGAATACCTACACTGCTCTAGAAATGCGAAAAGGAAGCAAATATAATATATTTTCTTCCGTAATGGCTTTGTTGTAGTCCCACAACTGTTTCTATTCAATAGTTTTTTCTCTTCTTCTCCTAGAAATCGTATTTTGCTATTCTAATACTGTTATTATCCTTTTTACATGTCTGTCATACTGAGTATTCTATAATTTCTCTTCTGTTTTCTATCACTCTTCCGTTGTATCCATGTATCCAAATTATTAAGTTGTATTGAATGCCTAAGTGTTAATGTGCTGTTTAAAAATATATAAATATATCATAATCTTCTCAATAAAATATTAACTAAGCGAGCATTTTCCATTTATTTCCACAAGGATTATTCTAAAACAATAAAACAACACTTAATTTTCAATAAAGTAATAAATGAAAAAGACTGTTGTGTTAAATAGAAATATTTGTGCACTGAAACTAGAGAGATCCAAGCCAATTATTTCAACCCATGAATAATACTATAATAATCTGATCTGATCTGATCTACCTGTTTGTGCTCACAAATTATCACTACCCAAATCAAAAGTTCCGCTGCAACCTCTGATGATAACCACAGGCGCCGCTTTAATTAACGAAGTATTCCGCTCGGTGGGAGGGCTGGGCTTGCGGAGCGGGGCGGAGGGGCTGGGGCAGAGTGGGAGTGAGCGGGGAGGCTGTGGGAGAGGCGGCGATAGCGGCAGGTGGCTGCGAGAGGGGGGGAGGGGGGGCGGTTCCGTGAAAACCACTCGACAAGTGCGCGTCCCACACGCGGGCAGAGTCCTCCAGTCATTTATAAACTAGCGGGCAACTCCCGAATAACGCATCGGTATTCCTGAAATTAATTAATGCGGCTGTGATGTATTCACCACATTATTACCGCCGGCTGCCGCCAGGCGCCGCGCGCGCCGCGCCCGCGAGCGTGCTGCGATCGCTGCCCGATCAGCCCCCGAGCCGACAGCACTGCGACGCGACCGGAACGCGGAGACAGCTCGAGGACGAGCGACCGGGTTCTTAGTAGGCGCTGGTAATTGAATGTGTGTTTCATTTATACATTGAAAGAGAGAAACAGTTAACAAGGGTATGTGAGGCACTATGGGATAGAACTGAAAGCTGCACTCGTTTTCGTGAGCCCTAAAACCACCACTCTAACACATCAACTATATTGAGTTGAATTAGGACTACAAGAGCAACGGGCGAGTTTGCCAACATTTGATAAGAAGATATTAGCTCCCGTGTAATAAAAACTATTTTCAAGGGAAAATGAGCTTCAGATGTTGGCTATTATTTCTACACAGAACTATGCGACGTACACAGAAGATGCAAAGCAGGCGATTAGAAATATTCGTTTTATTTTAGGTGGTATTTAGTCAAACTGATCCGTTTATTACTCTTATTCTGATTTCTATTTCTAGTGGTCGTTGTTGAATATTACTTACCTAGTGCTTACTAGAGTGTGTATTAAGTGAACGATGGACTAAAATTCTCAAAGTTTGCATTTATGAATATCATTATAACGGAATGCATTTGTAGATATTTGAGAACTGTTCCTGTGCAAAGCTTCAAAATATCGCCATTAATTTTTTTTTGTAAATTTTGTTCACTTCGATAACAACAAATTTATGAATACTCTAAGTGTGTTTATTGTGATTTGAGCTATCATCAAATTGTAAAATATAAAATTAACTTTTCACCTTAACAATTACGCATTTTATTCTGATTAAAATATATGTATATGGAAATTGAAATGTTTAAAATGAAATAAATACAGAGCTATGCAAATAATGCTTGAAACAAATGCCTAAAACAAGTCTTTCATACAATGTCAATTCCAACAAGTTAATAGGAGACAAAAAGAAAAAATACTTTGAATATTTATTAACAAATAACATACTACGTGAAAATGAGTACGCAATGAAATGTTTAATTTAAATATATGTGTATTAGAAATTACATGTATTACATGTAAATCCTGATTTTTAAATTATTCATTTTTTCAGCAGATAGTCTAATTTCTATATGCCTTTCCACAAATCGTTTTTCTTTTGAATAAATCTTGCACAAAACAGTTTATACTTTTCTCGTTTCATTTTAAGAGCGGTTTTAATTCAAATTACTTGTCACATAATCTTACATAATTATTACCATTACCACAGAACAAGAATAAAGAGAATATTTGGAATATCCAACGGCGGTCTTAACAGACTGTTGGGGATTGAGATCTGGAACGTTTGGCGCGTTTCATAGTATCCTGGAGGCTCCCACAAAAATATTTCGCCAACCCGGTTGGCTTGTGTTCTCCAGCACGGTGACTGACGAGTCACGGGTGCCGGGCGCAAGTAGGCCATCGGTGGAGAGAAGTTTGGTCGTTTTCCACCCTGTACGTACGTACTACCTACCAAGGGCTGCAAGAAGTTGGACCAGACTGCCCACGGTGTTCCGTTTCAGTTCTCTGCACGCAACTCGCCTTTCACTGTTCTCGAACCGATTGCCCGAGCGCCTATTCTCCCTTTGACTGAGTAGGAAGCTCAAATTTCTTTCTCTCGAATTAAAACTCTTTGTCCTTAAAATTAAAATATGGTAATTATAATACAAATACAATACAATTACAATATAATACAATTACAATAACAGTATTTGTAAACATAATAAGTAAATAATTTAAACGTAAGCGTAATCGAGATGAACAAGTGCGCAAAAAGGAATTCCCCTCCAGCTAGCTCTCATGATGCCGCCGTGTGACGTGTGCCCAATGTTGCCAGGCGTACCAGGATCCTGGTATTTTTACCAGAATTTTAATGAAGATATTTTGTACTAGGGAAAAGAAATTCTAATACGTTTAATTATCAGGATTTTAAGTCGTGGTAATTAATGATGAAAAATTTAGGATTCCTTTAATATTTTTATTCAATAATTTCAATCTAACACCCAATAATACTAATAACTATGATATTGGTGAAACATTGCCGTTAAAAAAATTAGTGATATAGGATGGTCATTTTCTGGTATATGCTACAGTATAAAAGGATAAAATGAATCAATTTTTCCATTTAGTTTAGCGATAAAAAACGAATCCATATAGAGTTAAGTTAAAGTTTAACTTCCTGTAGGCGTTGAAAACAGAGTAGTTATAATATGAACAATTTCGTAATTTAAACCAATTGGTACGAGGAATTTTAGTGAAAGTACCAGAATGTTTATTAAGGTTGTTTCCGAATGTACATTAAATGATCTGGCAACGCCGCTTGAGCCGCTGCCAGTGATCGTGTACCGGCGTCGAGCAGCGCGCCCCGTCGGCGACGGCGCGTCACACCGGCGCGCGCGAAATGCCAGGGCTGCCAATAGCTTCCCCGGGGCGCGGCGCGGCGCGGCGCGGCGTTTCCATCTCAAAGCGATTTTTTCCGGGCGGCCGCGCGGCCGAGGGCTGATTCACCTTGCATCGCCGATGAGCGCCGCGCCGCGCAGCGCCGCGTCGCGGGGGGAGCTTTAACTATTGTTCGCGGGGGGCGCGCGCTCTTGCACTCCGGTGAAATGTATTTCGGGCGTGTCGAGAGGGGCGCGGCGGACATTAACATATTGAAGGGTTCTACGAAGCATCCGGCGGGCGCGGGAGGGCGCCGAAGTGGGTCGCGAAGAGCGGGCGGGTGTGGGTGGGGGGGGTCGCCGTGCGGAACGTCTCCAGGGGCGCGCCACGAGCTGGCCGAGGAGGGCCAGAAAGAAGAAGAGGTTAACTGCGGAGGCGCGCGCGAAGAAACCGGAAATTGGGGAGAGGTGGAAACGCGCTAGAAATACTCTCTCGCACATCGTCTGCAAAAGACGATGTAGAGTATTTGACTCAGTTCCCGCTTCATCGTCAATGTCTATTCAAAATAGATGAAAATATATTTGATTTATGCATTGTCCGTTTTATCACTATTTTCGCACTGTCTAAACAATCTGTTCGCCAATACATAATAAATAAGTAAATGTCATTTGAAATATTGAATAATTTAGAATTTTTTGAAGCTAAAAACAATAAAATTTAAATTCATAGGGAAACTGCGAATGTAAATAATGTTCTCGTAAAAGAAAGAAATCATTAAATACATATAAAATATTGCAAAGCAAATGAAATGACCATACTCGTTCGGTTTCTAGATTAGAAGTCAAGAATAAAATTATTTGCCTTTAGGAATAATATTATGAGAAACTTTTTGATAAACTTATGGAAGAGAAACGTGAGTTTCGACATAACAATGCCCCAAAATGCTGTCCAAGTAAACTAGTATATACTGCGAAACATACAAATGTATAAAGTTAACCTCTCATAACCATCGCAATAGCTCGGAGCGTAGAGCGCTGCCTTTGCAATCGGGAGGTCCGTGTTCGAGCCCCGGGCCAGCCATCTTGATTAGAGTTTTCATCGTTTCCCTCGGTCATACAGGTGAATGTTGGTTTGGTTAAAAAATGTCACGATCACTTTCCTCCACCCCACCTGCCGCTTCTGACTTTCACCCCAGTCCTTTCACCCCATCAAAATCACTCCAGCACTTCATTAAGCATTCGCTGCAAAAGGCAGGAGGCACTTGCTCTTAATGGGATCTTAATTTGCTAATAATTATAATATTTGTAATATTATTATTATTATTATATGATATCGTAATGAAATGAGAATAAATGTATACTGCTTAAAGGAATGTACGTTGTGTAGGAAATGAGTCATGGAGTTAGAAAACTGGTCACACGTCCTGGGAAGTGGAATGAAACCACGAAAAGAAGTGTTTACTTCTAATGTCTTTCAGTTTGCGAAATAAAATAAAATAACTATTACTGGACTGAGTTGAAGAAATTCTTGTCTACTATAATGGAACAGTATACATGTTAAACAAGTGGGAGGAATAGTATACGAGTATATACTTATAGTTGGGTGAATGAGGAAGATATTGGTTGGTGGAAAACTGATATTAAGGAATTGATAATTATAATAATTAAGGTATGTTGGAATATTAATGAAATTTGTTAACCAACATAGCAAGATTAGGTAAATTAAATATGTATTATATTAGAATGAGATATGTATACAATGTAAAGGAATATATATGCGAGACTTTGGGTGAGCAAATTATTCTAGCATCCCCAGTTAGGATTCAGTTTTCAATAAAAAGTACTGTCAATACTGTTTAATTTTGCAATCGAATTACCAAAACCAAAGGTAGCTAGCACAGAAGCCCCTGCATACCGACCGTGCAAGTGCGCTAGTCGTGTGCTGGCCTCTGCAGTGCTTAGTGTCGTGCGAAACACGTCGCCGCTGACGTCACAGCTTCGTTTACTTTTCATGAGCGATGCTATCAGAAGACATTCGGCCCGGCCGCCCGGCGCCTCAGCCAGGCGGCGACGAGAGGGCGGAGCAGGTAGTTGCCGGGGAAAGAGCCGATGCAGTCAAGAGGTCAATTCCGGAGAGAAAACGTAGCCAGGACGAAAATGGAAGACGAACATTTGGAGTAAAATGTACAAAAGAGAGTAGAAGGAAAAAAATAGCACGACAAAATATTGATATAATGGAATACATAGGTACAACGTTGTAACTACCGAACGTTTCAATATATTAACGAAACAGAAAGCAAACATGTGAACGAAACAGAAAGCAAACATCACTTCAAATAAAATGAAATTATTTTCCAATGTCTGAACAAAAAAAGCTCAGCTTTGAAAACATTATAAACTCTACGTCTCCTCATTCCATAACAGTAAAATGTGAATAGGAAACTAATAAATGATGTTTTATTTTAGGTAAACTTAGTTTTTAAACAGAGGGCAGATAAATATCAAAAGTATGACAAAATAATGTTGACTAGAAAATGTTAGTGCAAACTGAAACCGTATTTAAAGAGTAATAATGCTATTATTATCGTGTGGTTACGTCTGTATTTACGTTTACTATTTTCGCAGTATTTACAGTAAATAAAATGTAATATTATGATCATAAAAAGACATGGAAAATAATGTTTTGCAATCTATGCAGCTATCATAACAAGAATATGTAACAGTTTATTACATACTGACTGATCATTTATTTGCATGTTGAAAAACTGTAATTGAGTTTTACACTCAATAAGAGTGTAAGAACAAAGAAATGTACAAGAACAATGGATGGAAATGACAATATATTAAACCCCTTCACAAAAGCTATAAGAACAATAAATTGAAATTCGCTCACGGAATTGGACACTGTGCATAGAGAAACAATTAGTTGTGCCAACGTTTCGAAATATTAAATTTCTTCATCGGGGCTTACTAATAATCACAAAGGTAAAGTCTTAGTTCAGGCCACCACATGAGACTTTACCATTATCATTATTAGTAAACCCTGATGAAGAAATTAAATATTTCGAAACGCTGGCACAACTAATTGTTTTTCTACCCACAACGACCAATCCCGGAACCAATTTTAATTTATTATTTATCAATGGATGTGATTTTACCATGGAAGAAAAATAATGTAGATGGCCTTACATCATTATATGCTGGATTGGGAATATTTCTATCAAATGCAATATTTCTCAGCTCCTGTATTCAGACTTCATAATTCTTGTTCAAGAGAGATTGACATGTTCCAATATGTAAAAAAAATCATTCAACAATGAAACACATTTATCAAACGTGGTAATAACGCCATTGTTCCGCGATCTACGCATTCTCTCCCAAAGCGAGGGAAGATCGAGGAAAATGGTTCCCTGTAATTCCGTCTGTGACCTACTGAGAGTCCATTATTCGGCGATTTTCGGCGCATCGCCCTCTCCCCCCCCCCATCCCTCGTCTCGCCCCCATCCATCGCTGCTCTCCACCACTCGACGTTTTCCTCATATGCGACTTCCCCCTCCACTTTTTTCTCTCCCTTTCACGCTCGAAAGTAATAAAGGTTATTGATTGCCGTGCGGTTAAGGAATCTCAAAGTCCAATAAAGGAAACAGGAAGGGATGTGAAAGAAAGCGCGTGCGGAAGCGAAGACTCGAGAAGCGGAGCGCCGGGCAACTTCGAGAAGGCGAGAGGTTACGCCGCTCCCGCCCGCCCCTCGCCCCTCGCATCGCCCCCACTGCCACTCCCAGCGCCGGGCCACCGCCGGCGTCGGCGCTAATGGCTTCGCTACCGTCACCGCAACCTCTGCGTCTGCCTCCACTACCCTGAACGGGCCTCTTTTTGCACCACATTCACCCATGTTTCTGCTTTTCCCATGCCCATCACTGTTGTTATTCTCCTGCACCAGCTTTTTATGTTTAATCTCCAATTAAGTACGCATTTCGCTCAGGTTTCGCCTTCTTCCAGCCCAGATCGTTTGGGGCTCCGACATTGTGCGTAGTCACTCTCCATCCCCATCCAGCCCATTCTTCAAATGTCCATATTCAACTCCTTTATGTACATCACCTCGTCGTCCTTCTCCTCGTTCTCTTTGTCAATATCTCTATCCTCCTCCTCCTCCTCCTGCTCCTTCTCCTCCTTGTCCTTCTTCTCCTCCTTGTCCTTCTTTTCCTTGTCCTTCTTCTCTTTGTCCTTCTTCTCCTTGTCCTTCTTCTCCTTGTCCTTCTTCTCCTTGTCCTTCTCCTCCTCCTCCTTCTCCTTGTCCTTCTTCTTCTTCTCCTTCTTCTCCTCCTCCTCCTTCTTCTCCTTGTCCTTCGTCTCCTCGTCCTTCTTCTTCTCCTCGTCCTTCTTCTTCTTCCTCTCCTCGTCCTTCTTCTTCTTCTCCTCGTCCTTCTTCTTCCTCTCCTCGTCCTTCCTCTTCCTCTCCTCGTCCTTCTTCTTCCTCTCCTCGTCCTTCTTCTTCTTCTCCTTCTTCTTCCTCTCCTCGTCCTTCTTCTTATCCTCGTCCTTCTTCTTCTTCTCCTTCTTCTTCCTCTCCTCGTCCTTCTTCTTCTTCTCCTTCTTCTTCCTCTCCTCGTCCTTCTTCTTATCCTCGTCCTTCTTCTTCTCCTCGTCCTTCTTCTTCTTCTTCTTCTTTTTCTTCTCCTCGTCCTTCTTCTTCTTCTTCTCCTCGTCCTCCTTCTTCTTCTTCTTCTTCTTCTTCTTCTCCTCGTCCTTCTTCTTTTTCTTCTCCTCGTCCTTCTTCTTCTTCTTCTCCCCGTCCTTCTTCTTCTTCTTCTCCTCCTCGTCCTTCTTCTTCTTCTTCCTTTTCCTCTCGTTGGTAACATTCTCACACACGCCTTATTCTTACTCAATATGCTTCCCATCCGCATCTTCTCCTTCTCTACCACTACATTTCCTCGATATGCGCTTCGCCGTGGCTCCGTCTCTCCCGCGCTCCCTCGCGATCGCCTGCGCCACTTCCGCTCCCTGGCAGCCTCCACTTGGCCGAGCCGCACGCCGCGATTGCTGGAATTTCTAGAAGAGTCCTACGCGCTCCCATTTCTCCTCGCTTGACGACGTGAGGGAAGACCGAGAATTCACATCTGAGAGAAACTGGCGTTCCAGCACGTTTGATATTTCGGTGTCACTTCCATAAACAATATACGCTCACTGCTTTTCCATGGTACCGACTGAACGCTACTAGAATAATAATACGCTTGAATGGTTATAGAGGGCACAATCTATACGGTCAAACAAGTAAGCGGGAACCTCAAAAGTCTATTCTAGTGGAAGATTCGCTTTAATTGAAACGAGGAGACTGAACGTAAATAGAAATTGAATATCGAATGTACCTAGTACTCGTATGTATCTGTTACTACTTGTATGAGCCATTCAGTTGTTCGTTGATTGTTGATGATGGAACCATCTCACTATACTTTATAGAAATTTAATACCATTATTCAAGACAGACACAAGAAAAATATTTTATTTATTTCACTTAACCAGCGTTTCCAGACCAACATTTCCAGACGCCGTGTATTTTATGATACTGGTTTTGCTTACTTGTAGATTTCAACATTTGGCATTTAAATTGTCTTGCTATATTCAATGTATGTATCAGTACCTACAATCCATCTCGTCCTCCATCGAGCATTTCTTACTGGACTGCAAGTCCACTTTACAATGCATTTCCTCTGTTCGCGAATATATTTTTTGGTTTCTTATTTGCATCCTTATTCTTTTCCATTGTTAATTTTTTGCATAATTTCATCGCACTGTATTGCTCTTTCTTACCTTTACATCGTATACTTACAATATTACCCATCTTAGTAGAAGATATTATATCCCTGAACTCCCTTTGGTCCACGTTGTGCTACATTCTGCCACCCTCGCTCCCCTTCTTTGAGCTAGCTCGTCGCTGGGGAGAGGTGCCTCTCCGTCCCCCCTCCCCCTCCCCCTCGCGGAGCATTCGAGGGCGTGCGCCCGTTCGCCTGCTAAGCTCGCGGCGACCCGCGGAGCGAATAAAAATATACCGAGCGGAATTTGTGAAATTCCGAGCAGTTTCTTTCGCTGCGCGCCGGCAGGGCAATGGCGCGCTCGCGATCTTTTTCAGTTGGAAATGTGAACTCGCGCCCTCCTGGACGCCGCCCCGCCCGCCGCCCCGCCCGCCGCCCCGCCCGCCGCCCCGCCCGCCGCCCCGCACGCCAGCCTCCCCGCCAGCCTCCCCGCCAGCCTCCCCGCCCGCCGCCCCGCCCGCCCTCCCGCCAGCCTCCCCGCCAGCCTCCCCGCCCGCCGCCCCGCCCGCCTCCCCGCCCGCCCGCGTCCCCGCCCCGCCGCCCCGCCCGCCGCCCCGCCCGCCGCCCCGCCCGCCGCCCGCCCGCTCCCCCCGCCCGCGCGCCCTGGCCGTCGTCGCGGCGCTCCGCGCGCTCTCTGTCGTTTTCGTCTTCCTGTGCTAGATACGTCTCCCCTCGCTGATTTGGCTCCCTTTGGTTCACGGCTTACGCCATGCAGATGGAATGTAACCTCCGCCATTGCATTAACTATGTCTGTCAGCACCATTGCAGATACAGAAACGTAAAGTAGTTGGAAAATATATATGATTTTACCAACCAAAAAAAAGTTATTGTTTCCACTGCAATGTATTCATTTTCTTCTTTATCCTTTATCCAAATAGTTTCTTTCCATTATTACTCGTTTGGTTATTATTTTTTGCCTCTTTTCTGTTCCCTTTGGTTGAACTTCCACGATTGTGTCATGTTAAATTACTTCGTTATCATCGTAAAATATAATTATCACTCTGCTAGAGTTAAATAGTGAGGACGGAATCTCGAGGTGAAGACGCGCAGTGCAACGGGATGACCGAGGAGACGAAGAGGGCAAAGGTGGAGACGGCGAAACTACATAACCGTTCCATAGTTGCAGAAAGGAAATGCGAAAATGATGGTGACGCTTGAGGAGATGGGAGCGTGCAAGCGCATCACCATTATAGGGTGAAGGGTGACGGGAGTGACGTTCCCAGCCCTCACCACTCACATCGCTCACTTCCCCGCCACCCGACCTCCCCCCTCCCCTCCCCTCCCTTTCTGCCCGCTCGCGGAGCGCCCCTGCGTCACAGGCATTTCATCGCGTTTCTTGCAGCGGCCGCCGCTGGAAAATGGAAAGGCTGCTGCTGCTGCTACCCCTACCCCCGCCCCCGCCTCCTCCCCCGCCCCCGCCGCCGTCGCTTTAGCGAAATGAAATATTCAGATACGAGTGGGAGCGCCAGGAGTAATTAGGGCTGCGGAAAGACTCGTCTACCACGAAACTTATTACCCAAAGCGCGAAAATGTGGGCGAGGGCGCTGCCGCACCATTATGGCTAGAAACGCATTAGCTGCGCTGGAGAATTTTTCGAGCATCAATCAGTTGATTATAAAATGTTTTGTTCAGGGAAAATTGAAAATGATGTGAGAAATACAACTTCGATTAATTGATTAGTGATTTAGGGTGCGTCAACGGCTGATGTCATTAGTCCCGTAAGTGTAGTGCATGTTGTTTTCTCATAAGGTAGCGGTGATCTTCCGGCACTGGATGGTGAGATTCGGCGCCGATCTCCCTATCGATTAACGGGTTTTCCCCAACAATGCGGGGTTTTCTCCCACCAACAGGGCACCAGCCCAACCGGGACAAACTCTATGCTCTCGATCGGTCTCTCGATTTGCGTGATACTGTAGTACATGTGTGTTGGTGTAATGTGTAATTAGGAGTGGAAAAGGACAAGGAAGAGGAAGGAAATGTGGCGTGAGGTTCGTGTTCAATTTGTTAGGGTACTACCCTGGCATTCGCCTGGTATTCATCGGA
The DNA here is from genome assembly GCA_038098605.1 of Gryllus longicercus. NCBI lineage: Eukaryota > Metazoa > Arthropoda > Insecta > Orthoptera > Gryllidae > Gryllus > Gryllus longicercus. The sequence goes on from JAZDUA010000720.1 coordinate 237,830, forward strand.
GAAATCATGCAAAACTACTGATCAGAGAAGCTGGCCTGTATCATCGAACGTTGTTAGTGATAAGAGTAGTATTTTACTAATGGTTTTGAAATACAAATTCTATTGAAATAATATTATTGTAATGCTTTTATTCGAAATGAAAGTGTTTAGATCATTCTTATCTTCGTTATCACAGATATACATGACTTACTTGTAATAGAAATGTTCTTCCAAAATAAATCCAACCCGCAGTTTGTAAATAACTTAGAAGATCTAAAGTTGCGGATTAAACATTATTGTTATCCCCACATGAAACTGAGCATCATCTGTAATAATGATTTTAAAACTTTAAATCAGTCGTTACTGTAATGGTTTGGAACGCGCGTGCTCTTGATAAGATTTTCAAAGAAGGCACTATTTGAATCTAATCGGGGAACTGAAATAAGTCTTCATTTTCCATTATTTACCCGATGATAAATTCATGAACACACATGAACAAATAAAGTTCGTTACTATTTGACATGCAGAAAGCAATTTTTGGGCAAAATAGCATCTAATTAGTGTGTACAGCGAGTTATGGAGAAACATTGGATTAAAACGTGGTCATTCAATGTAACATCAATAGAGTGAAGTACAATTAAGAGCTATTCAACCAAATTATAGAATTTAACCAACACACGAAATGTCGTTTACCGTGAACGATTTTTGCATATATTTTATTTTATTTTGTTATTTCCCACAGAATAGCATTATTAACGTAGAAATTTCACATACATCAATATACACTTTAAAATGTTGAATTCATATTTAAAGTTCAAAAATTAAAACTTTAAGATAATTAACATAATGCGATATTTTCTAAAACACACCCAGACATTTTCTGAAAGTATTAACTGTTTTCCTTTCAATACTACGTAAAAATTTTGTGTGTGACATAGAGCGAATTAGAAAATGTATCTAAAGAATACAATATTGAATGTCATAAATATTGTCTGACGCCAAAAAGAATGTCAGTTAAATTTTATTTGACACATATCATGAGAAGAATATCTGTTCTAAATACGTCCCTGCATTGAAATATTGACGGTTTTGTACGATTTTTAAGACGCCATTGTCACATAATTCAGTATTTATGACACTTGTGGAGAGGTGGTAGCCCCTTCTAAGAATGCATTACAGATTCAACTAAACATGCAGAATTTTGTAAATTATGCTATGAAGAAACCAGTAGACACATACACACGCATTGATGTAATCCGCACCTAAGATGAACGCATGAAACTCTAAGACACGTTACAATAGAGTATTATTTATAGATTACTCACCCTATCCTATTAAAAAAGTGTTTTCACATCTTAGTGGGATTGCAGTAATGTTACTTTTGTTGTAATCTACAAAATATTGGTTTATTACTTGTGTGTACATGTATGACACCCTTCGCATCACAGGTCCTCCAAAACAACTGTTCTTCGAAATCTATGTAAAATAAAATTGGCTATTTTATATTCTGTGCAACGTAATTGCACACGTTTAAAACCTTCTGTTGTGTAGTAAACGGTTATCAGCATAAACACATTCCTAGAACAGATCCTGTACGATGTGTTGGAAAGTTTATATTACGGACTTTCGAAGCTTGTATTTATCAATACATTTAAAGCATATATTTTCAAGGACAAGCTATTTTTAAAAAGAAATTGCGTTAAGCAGTACGCGTAGAATTTCATAGAAAGGACTCTCCTGTCTCTTGTCCTCATTGCATGTTTTGCATAAATATCTCGTTGCCGTGCGTCAGAAGCTGACTGTGGTGCGTGCGTGCGTGTTGCAGCCGCGCCATCCTGAGCAACCAGGACGTGCTGCCGTCGACGCCGCTGTGGCGGCTGCTGACGGACGACTTCTGGGGCACGCCGCTGGCGCACAGCGGCAGCCACGGCTCGTACCGGCCGCTGTGCGTGCTGTCCTTCCGCCTCAACTACCTGGCGGGCGGGTTCCGCGCGGCGGGCTACCACGCCGTCAACGTGCTGCTGCACTGCCTGGCCACGGGGCTGGTGGTGCGCGTGGCGCGCGTGCTCTTCCCGGCCGGCGCGTCGCTGCCCGCCGCCGTCACGGGCCTGCTCTTCGCCGCGCACCCCGTCCACACGGAGGCCGTGGCCGGGCTGGTGGGGCGCGCCGAGCTGGCCGCGTGCGTCTTCTACCTGCTGGCCTTCCTGTGCTACGCGTCGCACGTGCGCCACCGCGACGCCGCGCTGGCCGCCGCCGCGCGCCGCCTGCGCTCGCCGCCGCCCGACGCCGCCGCCGGCAGCGCCGCGTGCGTGCACACGTGCCACCGCTGCACCGACCGCTGGTTCGAGCGGCGCCGGGGCGGCGTGTGGCTGGAGGAGCGGCCGGCGCCGCCGCCCAAGGGCCGCCCGCCCAAGGGCAAGGCAGCGGCGGCGGCAACCCAGGCGCGCCCCAAGGGCCCCGAGTCGGGCGCGGGCGCCGTGGCGGCGCGCTGCCAGTGCCGGGCCGCCCCCGCCCCCAGCGCGCGGCTGCGCCAGTGGCTGTGGTTCGCCGGCTGCGTCGTGTGCGCCGCCTGCGCCATCCTCAGCAAGGAGACCGGCGCCACCGTGCTGGCGCTGTGCGCCGTCTACGACGCGCTCGTGCACCTCGGCCGCTGGAGGCGACTCTCGCTGCACGAGATTTACAACAAGGTGAGTCCCGAAGCCCTTCGTCTCTGTCGCCACGATTTGGTGACTGGATCGCTAAGAAACAGGATACAATTTCTTAACCGAAAACCAAACTGCAGAATTTACAACTACTAAAATAATAAAATTGTAGTAAATTCACCTGTTATTTAACATGGAGATGTAATGATATTCACATATCCGCACGGGATTCGTGTTTTTCAGTCATCACCTTGTTTAACATGCATGCCAAAGAGTTCAAGTGTAATTTTCATTGTGCTGTCAGTTTTAATAGGGTGTGACGCACGTGTCATAGTATTATTTTCAGCGTAATGCATTTGAATACTTCAGGCTGTCAACAATTTAATACGAGATCCACTTACTCTAGCATTTGATATTACTCTAGCTATAATTTAATTTTCTTAAAATGCAATACATCGTACCCAATTGTTTTGAAATTTATGAACTAATAATTTATTAAATGGAACGTCGATATGAGGCTTCGGCATAAATTGAAATAAACGAGAATGATTTTTTGCACCAAGTAATTATGGCATTGAAATCTATTTTGTTTCCATGTACATTTTTACATAACCTCAGAAAAAAAGTAATACGTGGTGCAATGACATGTCCATGAATAAAATATCTTTCTTTTTTTCATTTTACCAATGTCTGTAGCAAATCTCGATGAGAAATCAATAGCAAATAAGTTTCATGAAATTTAATTAAAATACTTTTGATTATGAATCCGTTTAGGCATTTACCATCTTAAATAAAGTAATATATATTTTTCTTTTAAAATTTTAAGATATCTCTTTAAAGTTGAATTTTCCATCGGTCATTTGTCCGCCTTTAAGCGTTTGCCTAAGTCATACTTTCGTTCATTTCGTTTTTATACTTCAACCGGGAGCTATAAATCTTTTAAATACTTACCATTAATCCACTGATTGCATAAAACAGTATTTTTTCAACACAAAACATGTAAAGGCTACGACTTTCATGCTTCATGCGAGGCCACGAAGGTTTAACCTACTGACTCAGCCCCCTGTCGTTGCGGAAATGGCAGAAACTAATTATTTTCTATCCCTATACATGCCCCGGAATTTTGTAATATTCATTCTGAGTTTTTTTCGTATTTTCACATATGTTAGTCAGTACGTCCTACGCCTAGTCGTGTGTGCACTACGCGTAAACTGATAGTACTGTACCCTTATACTGCACTCCTACGTCAGAGGAAAAGAGGACAGCATTTCTCGTGTCAGTGAAAAAGAATGTTCTATACACAACCGACGCAATTATTAATGTAGTATTCTCGACTATGGGATGAGGCAAATAAATATTCTATATTTTACCAATTTTCCGTTGTTCATTACTTTTATTTTTCTTCCCGTGCAGCCCTTTGATTTTTCGGCAATTCTTTCATTCTCAATTTTTCCTCGTCTGTAAATTTCTTCGTGTACTCACGGCCATTACGTCTCGCTCCCGCCTTCGAATTCGTTTGGACCGTTCCTCCCACGCGCTCCGCGCGCCGTCTGCCGGCCGTCGCGCGCGTGTTTACCCGCGCCTGCGGATTCCGCTGGGCACGCGCGCGGGCGCCTCTGCATAATTCCTTCTGCTGCTCCCGGCGACGTCGCGGGGCGCGATTGAATGTTTAATGGCTGCGCGACGGAGGCGCCGCCCGCGCTCTGCGCTCGGGCCAGCGGCTCGGGCACCCCGGGTGCGCGGACCGACTCGCAGACTCGCGCCGGGTTAGAGCCAGCGCGCGTGGTCACGTCGACACGCGAGTGGGAGGCGAAAAGTTATTGAGAGCTTCCTTTTCTATGTGTTCGGTATTTGGTTTGACGATTTGACTTGTGTCAATGCTCATAAGGATTGGTTCAAACTCAGGACAATATCGGCTGGCTATGGACAATGTTATCAAATGATCCAATCATTGTAATTCAGGCTACGTGCGCCTTTTTTCACATTATTCAAATACATTTACTCTGTAAATCCGTGTATAGCATTTTTATGCGAAAACAAACAAACATTCTGAGTATTAAAGGTCATTGAAAATTTTCGCTGACATCACGAATAGAAATAAATGGGGGAAAATCTCTTCACAATCACAATTCCCAAGAATAGTGAAAAAGTTGAGAAAGCATTTTGAAACAGTGGCAGATGGTCTGCTGTTAAATAAGAAAATTAAGTTAGTTAAGTAAAGTAAGTAAGAAAATTAAGTAAATATGACATTTTATCACAATACTCAAATGAAGAAATATCAAACATTTTGAATGACTGGGCTGTGGAACTGTTATTTTTTATATTTCTTAATATGTTACACGTTATTTTTTATATCATTTGGTTTTTGCTCCTATTTTAGAATATAAAACAAACATTCTAAATTCATATTTTCGTGTAAGCTCCATGCTATTCATGAAATCACACAAAAAGCAAGTAATGTTCAGACAATTCGTTACATTAAAATTTCAATATTTACTTTTTCCTCTTATTTGTTAATTTTATAGTTTTATTTGTGTTTATACATACATAAAATTATACATTTTATTTATACATTTGTGTTTATACATTCGTAAAATAGGCAAATTAAATATCACGCCATCAATTTCTTAATAAATTCTCTCTCACTCCCCGTCTTGTGAATATCACAAGCAATTATCTTGCAACAGTAGGATAAAATATTTAAATACATTTTATCGGTTATAGTGATGAATATAAAGATACCTCAATTCTGTCTGACGTCGTGTTAGTTGCAGTGCGATTTGTGATTGGGTAACTCTATTGGAAGACAGACAAGTAATTAGGAATATCCATTGTGATGTGTCGGTATTCATTTGGAGAAAAGTATTTTGTTCGTCGGATGTGACAAGTATCTTCAAGCGAATTCAGTTACACTGATGAGTTGCCATGATATAAAAATGTTGTTTGACAATTATATCAATTACATTAGTTTCAAGGGTGATAATGAAAAGTTCTATTGTAGAAGTTAATTATGTTGTTATTTACGTAGATCTCTTCGACTTTTATACATTCATCTGATTGTTTTGGCAGTGAAATAACTGATAATAGATTATAAACCACTAAAGGAGAAAATATGTTTTTTTAATTTTAATAAAGCAGGAATGTCAATTATTTGAAGGTTTCTTTCCTAAATTTACTTTATTTGCGTACATCAACAATTTCTCGTTTTAGGAATTTCCATTTCCTCATTTCTGCTATTTATATAAGTTGTGACAATGTGACAGAATCATTAATGAAATTTATCAACATTGGTATGATACCATCTCTCAAGTTATCTAGTGCAAACCCTTAAAAGTGTCAAATTACCGAAAAGTAATTATGTATTATCTTTCCGCAGACGATTTCAGTCGCAAACGTGGAACGTTAGTTCACGTTTGTATTGAATATTTTGCATAAGTAGATAAAGAAGAAGTGAGTTGGAATTTTTCACATCGGGAAAAATTTAGGTATTTGAATCAGTTTTGAGATGATAGAACATTGTATTTTTCCGGTTATTCACTTGCGTTAAGATTGCATCGTCAGACAAATGAGTATTCTAAATAAACTGTGATGTTGCTAGTCAATAACGTAATAATAGGGCTACATACAATTGTGAAGTAAGGATCTTTGAGAAGAAAACACAATATTAAAACAAAACACGGTTTAGCATGCTAGCCCACGAGGGTACGCTAGAAAAAAAGGTGACGAAACTCTCGCCCCCCCCTGCTGACTACCGCTTCCGTTCGCCAGCGCTCCGCCGCATGTGCCCTCGTCCTCCCCCGCCCCCGACCCCGCCACCGCCCCCCGCCGCCCAGGCAGCACGCCCCACCTGCCGTTTTAATCGCTCCCGGCGGGCGAATTTCCACCGCAGGCCGCGGGTGCCCGTAATGCATGTAAATTACATTCGCAACGTGCTCCCCAATTTTCAAATTTTCGTGTAGCACGCTGCCAGCGCGGCGATATTATTTCCTTTCCCCCTCTTTTTTCCGCTTTGTCGTCTTACGCAGCGCCCGCATGGCGCGGCCTCCTGCTGCCGCTCCGGCTCCTCGCGTGCGGCGCATTTATTTTTGTCTCCGCGGCCCTAAATAAGGAATGGAAATGCATGGCGGACGCCTGACCTGAACATCAAACTGTGTTTTCTGGAAAACGTGCGGAATGCGATTATCCCGCGCGCCGCCGCCATCGTGGGAAAACGCACGCGCGAAGCGGTCGCATTAGTGCGGCTCGTGGGTGGGGGATAAGGGGGTGGGGGGAGGGCCGTGTCGGCGCGAAATGATTAAGATAACACGCACGAGTATACACACACACGTACACACCTACACGTGTACGCAATATACGCGTTGACACGTTCGCGGAAATGACTTTTCGCGAAATGTAAATACAGTTTTGCATGTTTTACGTAACATAAACAATACCCATAAAAATACGCCTTCTTTTCTCTTTGCGATTGTTAGTCACAAGGCAGCAACAATGTGGCGGTGCCTACACGCAACTACAATTGCAACAGATTCACGTTACGCTTAATCATGTTGTTATAATATTTCAAAATTATCTACAAGTTCCTGGCTGATGAGTCAATAGTAAGTCGAAATTTAAAAAAAATTATGAAAATTTATGTGATTAATTTGATGTGACAAATACTTTGACGTAGAAAATTCCTAGCTATTTTCAACTCATGGGAGTTAAGTTACCGATGAAATATGTATTAAAGCACAGACAACGAGGACTCTCGTATTATCACTTGTTAAAATATGTAAACGCGAATCATTTCCGCCCGGTACAAGGCGGTAATCATAGCTGAGAACGAGGCCGCGCCATAAATTACGCTTCCGTGACTCCGCGTTGACTCTTACTTATACGCAAGCGCCCGCTCTGACGTAAGGCACTGCGGTATTGACGAGATAGCGATTCTGGCGCGGGCGGTGAACATTTCATCGCTTTAATGTCCGCCCTCCCAAGGTAGCCCCGGCTTATCAACGTGTACGCGCCGGCCGCGTTCGCGTATAAAGTGTCTCCCCATAAAGCCCCTCCGCCGCGTAATATCCCATAAAAGAGAGTGACTGCTTGATTTTATTACCCTGGGCCTGCGAGATAGAGATAAGCGAGAGAGAAGGGCACACAGCAAGAATGGTATTGAATTTCGGACATGCTATTCCGCCGATAAACTATTTTTCTCCGCGTTTGATGGGGCGAGAACGAAGCGTGCGTGGGACGAGAGATGAAAATGTACTATTTTTCTTTTTGAAGTTCTGTTATCTCTCAGTTTGGAGGGATCGGGGGTGTTGGGGTGTTTTGTATTCATGAAAGTGGCATTTGTCTGACGGAGAGAACAAACTTTTGACTTTCACTAACTGTGTTTATTGTATAAGGTGTTACGTGCACATGCTTCTAATCGTCTACCGTTCAAATGCTTCTGAGGTATTTCTTTCCATTCTAGTACTGTAGACATCTTTCAGAGGAACGAATAGGGTGACACCGCGTTTATTAATTTAAGAATTTTTATAAATTTTTCCATTTTTTTGTCTTCTTATATTCACTTATAATCTGAACTGTGTTGATAGTGTTTACCTAATACTACAAATCACATTGAATGCAGAAAATTGTGGATACGTGATTAGAGTAGGTAATAAATATGATTTAATTCATGCTGAATTGAACTTATTTTTATCGTTTTTAATCTTATATCAAACACCTCATCACTTCGTATATAATAACGTACTTATTTCAGCAATAATTTCACTTTGTAATTGTTTATTACGAAAATGCAACGTAGGATGTGCTTCGTACATCAATCATATTGAATTTTAGTTATTTTATGCTTATAATTGTTCATAAGCATTAGTGTCGATTTGACATGATTGTGATAACTTAATTTCAGGATTGAGACAGACCAGTACGTGTAAACTGCTGCTCCACACCCAATGCCGCTGCGCCGGGCTGCCTCGCAGGCGCCCGAGTGCTGTAAACGGCGCTCTCCGCCGGCGCCTTTCGCTCTCAGACAGTAAAACTTTCATCCCGTCTGCGAGTCTTCCACAGGACCGAATTTCGTATTAACTCCCTGGAAACGGTGCTTACAGTTCGCGCCGTCGCCGCGCCGCGCGCTACCGCGTCGTAATGAATTTGACAGAAGGAGGCCGCCCTCTCGCGCCCAAACTTGAACAAGACTTGGATTCTAATTTCCCACCAGTACATTCTATCATTTGAAATATACGCGGGGAAGGCTCCAGCCACGAATAATGTAACAGTGTTGCGCGCCTTCTACTTTGCGCAGATTAAGTTTGAATAATTGAACGGTGACTCCCAGCAACAAGGCATAAGTCGTCTCGCTTTGGGCCAAGTGCACTGGAGTCAGCGTCGAGAAAGGCAGGAACTCTCGAAAAGTGGGTCAGGAGAGAAATGGTAATACCGACTGAATTCTAATACTTAATTTAAGCGTCTCGTAGACACCTAGACTTGCATCATCATAAATTATACAACGAGGAGGCGTGATGTCTGCGTAACGGTGAATCGATTGAATCCCATTTGCTCCTTAAGCAAATAAATAATCAGCTGAGAGAATTTAATGGCTTGATCTCCATCACAAGAGCTCTAGCGCAAGATGCTGACTCCAACCTGGTCGAGGAGTATGAATATTTAACAGATCTCGAATTTAAAGTAGAAAATCTGGATATCACGCGATAATAGTTGGTTCATGGCAATCTGAAGAGTGCTATCAGGACTGTAAAAATATTTGTAAATAATATTAGAGAATATTAATTTGTTTTACATATTTAAATACAACTTTTTATTTTATAAACTCTTTTTACTTTATTTTTGAATTTTTTAAATGTATTTTTCTTTTGTGAATTTAAACAGGTTACCGCTTGTCAATACATTTCTTCTATTTACAAATAGCTCTTTCCCCCCCATTTTTCTACTTTAGATACTCAAATAACACTACCTTCTTAAATCAGAAATCTTATATCTCTCGCCCCCCCGAACTAACCCAAAAAGCTATTTACCATTCTTTTATATATTTCAAATTTTTATTCCGTATGAACTTTCTCTGATTTCAAGGACTTCACAATTCTCCTAGATTTTTCTCGTGCCTCCTCATACTGGAATAATCTCAATCATTAGAGACGACCGAAAATGATCCTTTGTAAATAGGAGAATCAAACTCCCGACCTCCCTAAGGATGGAAGCAAGAACAAGATGGGAGCAGAAACAATATCAATTGCACGCATTCAATGTCACCGTTTTCTTAGCGCTTCTCCGGAATTCCCCTGGAAATAAGTGAAGGGAACGACGCAGAAGACCGATCAAGGCAGCCGGCTTCTGCAACACTCACGGAGGCCGTTCCTGACCTCGAAAGAGCTACTTACATCCCAGCACTCTACATGCTGGACACTCGGATTCGCAAGGAATTTCGCTAGCCAGTAGACCTCCAAGCGAAAACTAAATACACAAATTTTGAAGTGCTACAAAGGTTTTAGAGGCGGTTTTCACTAAGAGCTTTCGTGTCCTCCGCGCCTCCCGCAGTGGACAAACTGTTGCGTCGGCAGCGCCTAGGAACGTTCCGTAACGACTGACAACCGCTGTCAGATTTCGTAGCGCGTTCGTTCTTTCACGATTTATGTCAAAGACCTTATCCGTGGGTCACTTTTTAGTTTGAAGTCCACAGTGACACGCGTTCTTAACAAGTTCACCTACTTCAGTTGTAAGGATATCGTAAACCAATGCTATTGTTAAGAAAGCAAACTTGCATACGGTGCGCTTGATGACTTTCTATGTTAAACGATATATTTTAGTATTTTTGTTCAATCCTATTATTCTGAACATGCTATTTCTAAGACAATATAATTATTTATTTATACTATTTTTAGATAAAATTGTTTGGATCCCATATCTTTGAAATAATGGTGCTTGAATCACGAGAGTTTAAGCATACGTTTGATTATGTAGTCTACCATGAAAACTGCTTCCGATTCGGGCTTCTTCCTCGTTTAAGCCGTATAAATAATTTATCTTTATTGATCTGCACCTTATCCATTGTTTTTCGATATTTTCCATGTGGTATGTCTCGACGATTTCTTTAACTGTCTTTCTTTTTTGTCTCACATTTCATGTTAAGTATTATCAAACGTTCATGTTATTCTGTGTGCCTTATTTTTCTTCTCAATTATTCTTGCTTCACTTATAATACCTCTTGTTACGACTTAGAAATAGTGTTAGGGATAAGCATTTCGCGAGGGAGCAAATCAGCAGAAAGCTGAGACCTTTACCTGTCGCATTGCTAACCGCATTCAGCTCCTGAAAATAATACAATTATATTGGCAGTCCATTGTGGGCGTTAGACTCGGTTTGCCAACTCGATTTGCCTAATATTTCAAGAACGATATTATGTTTCACCTGTCTTGGTTTGTTTGAACATTTCTTTAACAAATTTGCTCATGTCTTACGCCGGCTTGGATCCATGCTTTGTAGATCGGGGTCATTCACAGAGTAAATCCACTTCTTAGACAAGAATTTTCAATAATGCACTGTTACTCGAGTAACCAGCAGTTCCGTACTATGCGAAAATGCCTTCTGCACCGTACATGACGCGATCGGTAATCAATTATGTTCTTCTCGCGATTCAACAACGCAAGGGAACGGGTTTGCTTATGAATTTTATATTTTCTGGAAATTCTTCAGAGATCTGGTTTGCCTGGCCAACACTGCACGCTATTAGTAATGTTCAGTACTGTGTTATATGTACACATTCCTTGGGCAAGTTATTTCTCTTTGCTATGCGGTTCGCGGGTGTTTGAAGCGAACAAATACACTCGTAAGTTTGCTATATTAGAAATGCGCTATCTGAGCCCGAATTTGTGCCAAGGAAAGCTTATTTGTTGTTAGAAGCGAAATTTAAATAAAATGCGACCCAATGTGGTAACGCCTCTGTTTCCCAATCTTCGGTCAGATGTAATGACCGTCCTCATTATTGGGTCATTTTGAAAACTGACTGTATATTATTATTATTATTATTATTATTATTATTATTATTATTATTATTATTATTATTATTGGCGTATAGCCCATTACTGACCACGCTACACGATTAACGTGTGTAATTCTTCCAGGATCAGCTTTTCAGCTGTATCCTTGGATTACGACAAGGTTGTTACGCCTTGAAGTGTGAATTATGAGATGATAGGTTGATGATAGGTGAAGGGACAATCATGGATTAGGAGGTGATAGGATATTGGTGAAAGGTGATCGTGGACTTTTTGAACCATCGCAGCATTCGCCTATTATTATTATTATTATTATTATTATTATTATTATTATTATTATTATTATTATTATTAAATTTATTTTATCCGCAAAATGATTAATTAAAATTCAACAACAAAGGGATGCAATTAGTGAAAGGAATCAAGAACGATCAAGAGCGCACAGGGACGCAGCGCGTATCGAAATGGCGCCGGGGCCTCCAAACAAGCAGAAAACCCCCGTCCGGCCGAACTTGGGAGGGCGCGGCCTCGCGCAGTTCGGAGCACGTCTCCGCCGCCAGGGGCGCTACGTGCCGCAGGCCGGCCCTGGCGCAGCAGGCGCGCGTGCCCGCCCGGAAATTAGCGGACCGGAAGTTGCGACAGGGCAGGTCGAAGGTCGCAGGGCCGGCCGCGATCCCAGGGCCTGCGCCTTCGCCCTCCCCCCCCCCGCTCACGAAGACACGTCCTCCGCCGAGGACAAGTTGCTCCGCTGTGTTGGGGACGCCCCTGCCCCTGCCCCGCCCCCGCCGGCATCCGTCACCCCCGCCGCTTCTATTTAGTTCGCATCCGTTGCGCTACTCTCGCTCGTACCTCTTGGCGTCTGCCCTCGTCTTCTTTCTTGGAGGGAACGATTTCACGATCTAAGAACTTTCTCCTTTCATCCCTGTGAACAATCGACCACTTCCTTCCCTCCCAGCAGACGTTGCCACCGCAGCATATGTTCTTACTCCCTGTACGTTTTGTCATCCCTGTTACAACGCAGTAGCCGCTGCATCGCAAATGCCCTATCTCCATCTCTCTTCATGTGACCTACTTTCGTTCGGCGTAATCTCCTCGTTTCCATGGCAGCGGCGGCGACGTTGCTCGTGGTATCACTGCTACATAATCACATGTCGTTCAAAATTTATCGTTTCTCTTTGTCTTGCTTCTCAAAGTGGCAATTTCTTATTTTTCTTTGGTTTTTAAATCAACCAATCGTTTTCTGTCGAAACGCAGGGCCACCGTTTTCTCCACGTCAATTACCACACCGTCGATCCTGCCATCAATCATTGTCTCCTACCCAGCATCTGTGGCCAACGTCGTCAGCATTAGCTCTGGGGCGTTCATCACCATTAGCACTTCTATTATCTCTACGCTATCAGGGAAAATCTCTCCGGCACCTTCCCATCCCGAAACGTGCATCCGTAAGCAGTGTCATCTCGCCACGGCGTCTCTCTCCTCCTCACGTTTGTGATTCCTCTTCCCCCGCTCGCGTCCGCGCCTACTCCCCGCCCCGCCCCCGCCCCGCCCCCGCCGCATCCGCCTGCGGCGTCGACGCGTTGCGCGCCGCTTCTTCTTGCGGATGGCGCGCCCGGGCCTTCGGAAGAGGCGACGGCTGCGGAGACGGCGGCGGCGGCGGCGGCGGGCCCGGCGCCATGTGGCAACAATGGCCAACTTGTGAGAGACTTTCAATCTCGCTGCCGGCTCCGCTTGATTAAACTGTTCCCCTGCCGCCGCCCCCCTCCCCCTCCCTCCGCCTCCGTCCCGACGCCCGCGGCGCCCCACTTTGGCCTGCGCCGCCCCTCCCCCCCGGCGCCCCTCGGCGCCGCCGACGGCGCTGTCGCCGCCCGCGTCGCCCCGCCCCCAGCCCCGGCGAGGCTGCCACTTTCAAACGCCGCAACCACAATAATTACGCACACATTTATCACCATGCGGCCGGGCCGGGGGTCTTGCGGGGGACGCGATATTTGACGTAATGCTTGCCTCATGACGGCTTCGCATTTAACATTGCGGCGACGTTGGCATAACTAAATGCGGAACTGCTTACCAGTTGTGGTGGACGTAAATGCCTGTTGCCTATGCGACATATTGGTTCACCATTATCGTTTCTCATATGTCAATGTAATACGATCTGAGTTGTGGAAATTCAACTCGCCAGATGACCACGTTCTTTAGATTCTAAATTCAAGGAGGCTTATCACCTTGAAGTATCATTACTGAAACGTATTTGTTGTAAAATTCGATATCATCTAAATTTTATTCGATCTGCACATCAATTAGTAGATATCAATCTTGAATTCTCATTTACATGAAAATTGTTTTGGTCTAATCAGTAAAGCTTTGCAAACCGAGACCTCCAATGCAGTTGTGTACAACCTCATCCCACTTAAAGCAGCTCAACTGGAACACGTAGTCCTGCGCTTTACTTACTATGTCTTCTGACTTTTGAATTCCGAATGGTTAGTAATGACGGATGTAATATTTAATATTCACTATGTATTAAAAGTTTGTAGAAGCTTTAAAATATTTTAAGCTTTAAATATTAATAAGAATATATACTGTTCACCGTTTGCAGATCAAATTTTCGATTATCGGTTCCATTGAATCTGTTTATTCAATAATTGACTTTTAAATATAAATATAATTTATTTGATTCAATATGGAGCATATTTACCGCAACTAATTGCATATTTTGTTGCTTTTAAATTTAAAATATTTCTTGAAAAAAACAACAACTTAGTACGCAAAAGGTGGAACTATTTCCATGATAAGAATTTTTGCTCTGAAGATTACGATCATTACACAAAAAATATACATAAATATCACAATATTGATTATTTTCGTTCTCAACTTTAGTTAAGCTTAATTGATGTCCGGATAGTTCTTTATTTCCAATTCTCTTAATGTAATTTCAGTAATGCATTTCTCTTTAATGAAATAATAAATATTTTGTTAAATTTGATGGCAGCAGTGATAATCAGACATAATGTTATTTTAATGAATCGATTAATACGATTTAGCTGAATTTATTTCGCGAGATTTTCTTCAAATTCCAAAATCTCCAACTTTTAATTATTTACGTCCCTGAATTTCTTAGGTGATAAGAATATGAATATTAATCGTGAAAAAAGCGATATGTAGAATTGCAGAATTGTGGACAAAACGTTAAAATACTTTACCGAAGAAATCTGGAAGGGAATTTTTTTGCAAAAACACCTTTTATTCTCGCGCCTAATATAACATCGATTTTCCCAAAAAGTTACAGTTAAAATACATTTGTTTAATTGATTAGTTTGAATTTTTGCAAACCAAATATAGCATTAGTTTTGTTCCAACGATAATATTTATTCTATTATCATACAAATAACGTACACGTGTGAAAATGCACAGTTGAAAGCTGTATTTCGCACTTTCAAAATTTTATCATTTTTTAAGCTCTAAATGATTTAACATTTTTATTCAAATCCCTTGGTTTCTAGAGACATTTTCATTCTATACTTTCAATCGTTTGTTCAATTGAAGACAAATGTCGGTCATACCCCCACATCTGATTGGAGCCCGCCAACAGCACCAATATCCGCATGTGTCGCGAAGCGCCGCGTCGCGCTTTCGTGTGACGGCGCCGCAACCTGTCGCCCGAGGGGCTCGGGCGACCCCGCCGCCCGCCGCCCGCCGCCCACGGCCCCCCGCCCCCCGCCCCCCTACCCGCCCCCGCCCCCGCCCCCGCCCACCGCCCAAGGCCCCACGCCCAAGGCCCCTCGCCCCTCGCCCCTCGCCCCTCGCCCCTCGCCCCTCGCCCCTCGCCCCTCGCCCCTCATCCCTCGCCCCTCGCCCCTCGCCCCTCGCCCCTCGCCCCACGCCCCTCGCCCCTCGCCCCTCGCCCCTCGCCCCTCGCCACCTCACCCCTTCACCCCTCAGGACTCACTCCACGCCTCTCGCCCCATCACCCCTCGCCCCTCACCCCACGTCACCCGTCCCCCCTCCCCCGGGCGGCGATTTTTTGCCGCGGACGCGCGATTGCCGTAAAAGGCAAAATAGTCGCGCGATGGCCCGCGGTAAACATAAAACAGCCGTGAGCGACGGGCGCGACCGCTGCGATCAATTCCTGTCGAACACCTCCTCCCGTGCGCCCCCCCCCCGCCCCCGCCCCGCCCCGCCACCCGCGCTGGACGTCTTTACGAGCGCCGGCCTTAAGCACAAGCCGCGGCCATTAACTACGCTCCATAAATAAAACACAAGTCACCCCCGCCCCCTCCCGCTCGTTCCTTTGACCGCGCCCCGCCCCGCCCCACCCGCTTCGCCACCGCCGCCGCCACCGCCGCAAGATGATGTAGGTGCCGGTAAAGCGGCGTTTTATGCGCGGGTTTCGGTCACAACCGTTAAGCTCGCTGGGGGGGGTGATCGAAGTTGTATAGATCTGGTTTTGTATTCGGGAGGTGTCAGTTTCAAATCTGGAATAATGGGTTTGTGGGGATGAACCAAATGTTCAGGAAAAGACAAGCGGCCGAGACATAAATTTTGAATTGAGGTTGATTTGTGTGAAGGTTTCTTTCATGACAATCTTTCCTAACTACAGTTGAATTTAGAATTGAAATCTTAAGTTTTTTTATGATATAAAAGACAAACATTTTGCTGAAAATGACCAGTTACCAGCATACTTTTCATTATTTTATTAATTTCATTATGAAATTGTTCAGTATTGTACATTTCACAAAATGAACGTTATTTGTACAATGTTTGAAGATCGCAATGCTAATTGTTCGCATTGCATAGTATCGGTCTACGCAAGACTTACTAACCAGTTAGCAAATGATTCCTATGAAAATATCCGTATGGTGAGAATATTTCGAATAATTCACGATAAAATCAGTAATTTACTATTTTATTGTCCTCACATCCACAAGATTTTCTATAGTCCAAACAGTTTATATTTGATACTTTTTTTATGAATGGCATTCATATGAGAAATTAAATTCCACTTAAGAGGAAACTATAAATATTCTAAAGCAACGGTTTTATTCTAAGAAGATGTGACCGGTAATTATAGTTCCTAGTAACGTACTCTCAGGTCGATTTGCATACAATTTTCCGTATTCACAGACGCTAATGCTTCCGTTCACTTGCCATTTTCTTGAATTCGATGTGCTAGGAATTCATCTGGAATGTAACGACTCAAAAGCATGTTAGCTTTCAGTCGCTGAATCCTGTCCCAGAGACTTTTGTGAATGACCGACTTATTAATGTAAAAGACCTGTACACAAAACCTTCTTAGCTAATAATTAATTAACTTCACAATGAAGTCCAAAATACATGATATTATACTTTTAGTAGTTTATGTAATGGTAAGCCATTGGTAAGTTATTTTGGTAAGAAATATTGCGTGAATATCTGTTTTGAAATCGAGGGACGTTAGTAGCGCGATTTAAAATTCGTACAAATGCAATAAAAGAACATTATAAAAGAGTTGCATACGCTATTTTCTATATAATAGAATGATAAATTTGTAAAAGATGCCAAGTTTATTTCGGGAAACAACTTAAATGTGACGTCACGGGTATATGTAGTCCGTGCGAAAAAACGCCGGTGGGCTGTTCCGTTTACCGCCACCACCCCACCATTCTCTCGCTGGAACTGGCGGAATATGTGATGATGCAGTTTCTCGTAATGATAAAGGTCGTTTATAATGCTGGAATACAAAAAATCATTAGAATATTGGAACAAATAACAATTAACCCCAAACTGTTTTTGAAATAAAACAAAAATATAGACTAATCTTAAGTGTCAGGTTAATTTTCATTTTCAGTTATGTCTTTAACACAACACATTCGTTGAATCAATACACACTCCATACAATTAAAACCTTTTTGAAAGTAATATATTCTTCCCTAACCTTGATATTCTAGCACAGTTGCTTCAGGACTTCTTTAAATCACCTGTAATCCCCATGTTTGTTGCAACAAAACGTCACCCTCCCGTTGTAGCGTCTCCTAGGCAAGTAATTACCTTTTGTCACTAGGGGCGCTACCGCCGGCACAAGATGACCCAAGCTCCAAGCGCCCGCGCCGTCCCCTGCGCCGAAAGGGCCCGCGCAGTCGCCTTTCCGAGACGCGGGCGGCCAATCGCGTCTGCGCGCAGACAACTAGTTCCGCGCTAACGCCATGAATAACGTAGCGCCTTATAAGCATAAAACGCCGCCTCTAACGCGTTCGGAGCTGCGTCTGTCGCCACCGGACGCTTTGGCCCTGCACCACTCGCGCTGCGCTCTTGGGAGTGGAGGCGAACGCCGCCTTGCAGCGGCGCCTTCCCTTCCATAAAATTAGTAATGGCATGTTTCATTTCCACCACGACTTTCAACTCGCCCGCTCGCCAACCGTATTCGCGAGAATAGTGTCCATTAAAAGTGGTCTTATCTGGACTTGCCTCATGTTCAGGTTCTGGAAAATGGCGGAGGAGGAAGTTTCAGAAACTACAGGAATATACAGGGTCAGGCGTGCTTAAGTGTACGTACGGGTCTTATCGGCTTTTAGGGCTACTCGGTCTGAGTGTGGTCGCAGATTTTCGAAAAATTCCGTGTAGCACCTTATAATGTCTACAGTGCGTTCAAAATGTTTGTTACTAATCAGGGTAAATATTATTTCAAAATCCTTGCTCGAGGCCGCGATAATTTGAGAATTTTCTAAAATGCCCACTTTAATTAATCACTCCATTAATTAATTTTCTGACTTGGCAAATGTATCATTTATAATTTACAAGTAGTATTTAATATCAATGATTGATTTGAAATAGTTAAATTTTAAATGTAATATCAATAATTACTTTTTTATAATTAACAATCACACGGAGTCTTGCGTCTTAATAAGTTGAATTTTGCTCCTATAATGTTAGATGCAATAAAAAAACCAATTTTCAGCGCGTAGCAAATTTTATGTCTTAAGAAACTTTTGCGAATCATCGTTGAGGTTTTTACAACTAATCCTTTCCGGGTAATAGAAAATTTGTTATAGAGAATGTGCATTCATTTGATAACTTGAAGATAATAAATTACCTGCTAATCTTCTTTTATTCCACTACTGCGGGAGATTTTTCATTCGAATTGCAGGCAACTCTAATTGGTTAATTTAATTTTGTAGCCTAGTTTATTACGTCTTTGAAAATTACTTCCATTCCATTAATAATGAAAAAATATGGATCTATTCTGAAACAGTCGTTAACTTGAAACTTATGTACCATACAAATGATATGGCCAAACTTTCTATGACTTGGACATTCGGTAGTTCTTGCTATTTGGTGTGTCTTTATGTAGTGGTACATAAAAGTGTCTTCTTATTGTTTTATATTGGTGGAAATGACTGACTAAAAATGAAAAATACTGTTTCTAGACCTAAAAATGTTCCCGTCACTTTCCAATAGCAACTATCTCACCTGCCTCGGGCTCAAATAGTGGACGTGCTCGCCGGCCAGCCCAGGGCCTGGCCCCGATCGACGCGCCCCCAGCGGCGATCTGCGGTGTCAACTGCGCGAACGACCCTCTCGTGGCCGGGCGGCAGCGCTGCCGGCCGCGCGTCGCGTATAAATTATCCCCGGCGCGTGTATTCTGCCATTAACACGAGCTTTTTGCGCTTGTCCCGCGGACGAGTCTCTCTGGCGCGCTGTTTTGTTATTGCGCTGTCGAGCGTTTTGAAAATGTCCAAATATATGTTGTTTGGTTTCGTATACCTGCCCTTTCCGCGCATGAACGGCGTCCACAAACATGTGCTCCGTTTTCGCAACCGCTACTCTTCGGAAGAGAAGCGTTGCGGTTGAAAAATAGAAAATGTAAAACGAAATTGTTGTTCGCTCTCAGCTGAAAGAGGCGCGATTTATAACTCATGAAAACGTGAACGAACGAAATAAATCCTGCAAACTAACTTCTGAGATGCAAAGCTTATTTAGCACAGCAAAGTACCCTGAAGTAATACAGTCATCACAATCCAAACGTATTTGAAATGCATGTTGAAAGTTTTAGTTGCATTAAATCAACCGAATCAATAATAACTATCAATAAGAACCTTACTGATTTGATTACTTTTTAAAGAGTTAACCTGAATAATTACTACGTTGAATGGATTTTGTGTTCCCATCACATAGTTGTATATATAGTAGACTCCGTATTGTAATTTTAGTTACTGTTATCATTCGAAAATTGCTATCATTCGGGTAACAGCCTGCCCCAAATGATATTACAACATTAAGAAAATATCGTTTATTTTGATTATAAATAGATTTTTACGAGAAAAACATTTCAATTGCGCACAGTTATGTGCCCTCATGGATCGTGACTGGAAAAATACCAAGAAGATATGGAAGACGCTCAGGTATAGACATTCTATGCCCTGGATCTCCGAATACGTCTGAAAACGGGAATAGGAGGCTGTGTATGAGAACATTATTACTACATCTGCTAGACGAATAGAAGACGACATTTATAATCGTTACTTCTAAGGGGAGCAGAAAATTACGATGAGAAAAAGTCTCAACCTCCAACAAGAGCTACAATGAGACAAATATTGCAACATATCGTATTCAGTACACGCCATATGATTTCCAGAAACATTTTTGAGTACGAGGTTTATAATAATGGAATACTCAAAGGAAATCAGAAGCGGAACTTAATAGAGAGCGTTATTAAATAATAGAAGCTCTACCTTACAATGTAATCTTATTTTAAATTGTAATAGTTTCCCTGTTTTTTAGTGAACGCATGAGTTGAATGAAATTGGTAATGAATTTTATTATGAATGGATGTTTTTTTCCCATAGAAAACTACAGAACTACCTCTCGTTTTTACTAAATAATCTTCAAAAATAATTGTTCTTCTATTGTTAGAAATCTGTTAATGAAATCAAATTATCCACGTTCGGAATGATAACAATAACCTTCGTCCGCCGTATATTATTACTTTCATTTCTAAAAGAGCGATATGGTATTAAATACTCAACCAAAATTTCGTCAAATACAATCATTTTAAAAACCTGATTGTTAACTTGATTCTTGAATTGATAAACAAACCTAAAATAGTCTAAACGTTCCACAATTACGTCGGAAAAAAGAATATAACAAAAACACCCATCAAATTTACACTCATTGCGAGTCGATTAATGTTCCTTAACGTGTCCTTCAATACGAGCTACCTATCGCAATCTCACAAGAAATTGGTCTCCCTTTACAACGAAGTAAGGGCATTTGTGCGAGATAAAATGTAATTGCTATTAAACTACAGGTGCAATCTGGCAGGGTAATTCCGGCGGCTGCCCGCCTTGCACCTGCCACCGCGCCGCCCCGCGCCGCGCCGCCCGGGCCGTCCTCGTCGCCCGACGCGTTGTTTGAGCCATCGGCGTCGCCGTCGCTTTAATTAGAACCCTGTCCCGACGCTGCCTTGATTAATATTAAAATTATATTAGCCGCGTGGAGCCATCTGTACTGAAGAGCACCGGCGGAAATTTCTAGAATTAATCAAGAGCGCGACGCACCGGTTCGGCCCGTCCCCGCTGCGTGTTCCCCATTAGATGCGATCAAGATAGCCCTGGCGCCCTTACGGACGCGCGGGGGGGAAAGAACCGTCTTTGAAACGCGTGCGGACGAGCTTTGCACATCGATTCTCGGCTTCGAAAGTTCAACTGGTACAAATTTTAGATTGTATTTTGATAGACACACTTCGACCCTGAATACGCGATACGTTTTGAGCAGCGTTTCCGGAGTTTTAGCAAACGCGTGCAGGCGCGGTGTCGTTCTAGCGTTTGAGAAGCCTCGCTGCGTGTGAGAGCGGTGGATAAATTTCCGGATTCGTGCGTGAAAAGGAAGCGAATGCATCGCGCCTTCAAGAATAAAAAGAAACGGACTTCTGGCTTTTGTTCGGGGCTTAAGTACTCACACCCAAACACTAAACTCGGTTTAGCGAGGTATATGAAAACAAGTTCTATTCTAAATTAAAAATATTGAAGATGGTATCAATATTTTAATATCACTACAATCGAATTTACTCAAAAATAAGTATAGAGTAACTCAGTCTTTGGGATACGTTCTGTTCATTGTTAGTGCAATGATGTGCAATGAAGAGGCAACACTGTTGCACTCAGTAATCAGCTGTCCGAGTGACCTATAAGAGATAAGCGGTTGAGTATTTGACTAGCGACTAGCGCGAACATACTGCGTTAAATATACGAAAAGACGCTCGCAGCGACAGTGTTGTTCGTGCTGCTCGCGAGAGGACGCGCTTGGGGAAGCAGGGGAAGCACGCGTCTTCATTCGTCGACGACGGAGGAGTTCTAACCGCGCTCTCTATCTCTCCAGTGAGCGCTTTGCAACTGTGATGGGGAGTTATCCTACCATTTCCAGGCGATTAATATCCTCTTTTGTCGTCCAAAATACTTCAGAATTCATGTTAGTTCATTTTCCAAAATGATGGAGAGTCATCTAATTTTCACTCAAATTACTTTAATTAAATTACTTACATCAATATATGTAAATATTTTATTTGGAGGATACCTAATAAATAAATATAAAAAGAAATACTTTAACATACATGATATGAAATAAGTCATTATCGAAAACGAGATGTGAATTCGTTAAAATTTTGAAATCAAAATAAATAGTGAAAAACAACTAATGTGTTAAACACAAACAGTAACATGAGTTAATAAAATTAATACGAGAGTCAAACATAATATGATAGTAGCATATGTAGTATATTCAACTGTCTTGAAACAATCTCCAAATCCTACATCTGACCATTCTTTCGCCTACAAAAAGGGGTGGATAGGCAACTTTGCAATACACGGGTGTGCTGCGGACGCGAACTTGCTCCTTCAAATGTTAATGTCCGGAACGTATGCAGTGTCTGGTCAATGTTTTCGAAATAAATCAGCGTTTCAAAGATAGTAATCATTGCAAAAAAAGAAAATTCGTTAAAAATCATAATTTAGTCATCCATGAGCTTTGAAGAGGTAGGGTTTACACCGAAATATTTTCTAATCGATTTTTGTTTTCTAAGTTTTTTCTGTGTACTATACTCCAAAGAATAAGTACTCCACGATTTTGTATTAAATTTGATAAGTGGTGAAATGCGATAAGTGTCACAAAATACGTGTTTCGCAAGTTCTTATCGGAAATGAATGGAAAGTACCCTCTCACAGCTCTTTAATAAATTCAATTACAATTAACGAAAATATTTCAGCAGCTCCATGGTGATAAGTTGGTGACAGTGGAGTCGGGGAAAATTCATTACAGGACGCTTCATTAGGATCGCCCTCGAATGAACTACTTTTTTGCCGTAACAAAATACAACAATGAGCTACTTTCCAGACAGTCTCGAATACAAATATTTTTTTTTCAAAATGTTTCGATAGCATGCCACCTATTAGAGGGATCATTAAATAAATATAGAAATAAATAATATTTACCACTCTACAACATCATCTCTAAACTTCAGCTGCACGTGAGATGTCAGGGGTATACTTTTTTCATTTAATGTATTTCGATTTTCACCATTTTGTACTTGTTCTCAGAAACCATTACACGTGTTGATGTATTTTTTGCTTTGCCGTACATGTACGTATATTCTGAGTAAATACGTAGTTTAGGGAAGGTGATGTAATGCTGCGGAAAATAGAGTTCCCTGGTCCCCTGATACCGAAAAAGTGTTTTTTTTTTTTTTTTTTTTTTTTTTTTTTTTTTTTTTTTCAAAACATCCGTCCGTCGATCTCTGTCTGACCGTCCATCCGTCTGTCTGGTGTATGGAAACAACACTGGTGAATGAAACCACGCAAGATGCTGCTTAGAGCATGTACCAGTTGGGACTCTGAGAGATACCTAGTTGACGAAAACCTCATTGATTTCTATCATAGCTCTATCATAGCTCTGAAGAAGGTCACAGCAAGATGGCCGAAACGTCAGTACAATTGCCCGGGACGCGGCTCATTCCGGATAGCCAAGAATGCATTGACACCGACCGTGGAAGTGTTCGAACCCACAATAATTACGTTAGTCCGTCTGTAAGGGAGGTGCCGGAAGTGACCATAGCGGGAGAAAGATCAGCTTCACCTCCCGATGAAAATCATGCACTACACTTACGTACCAACAACGTCTAATGACCAAAGCGCCCATAATCACTAATCAATCAATCAAAATTCTCAATCTGTCTCCCACAATTCTTGTCCTCGAATACGCACTTGCCCCCTCGAAATTCCCATCCATACGACAAAAATGCCTGAATTTAAGACCCTAAAGTGCATAGTTTCTGACTTGCACGCGATAGCAATGTACGACTAGGTTGCAGTAATGTGTTCTCCACGTCATAGTCTACAAAATGTTTTTCCCCTCTCAAATGCTATTGATGGAGTACTCCGACTTGGGAGTAATTATCTATCCAGCCGTAATAAAAGCACACAGGGTGAATATCGATGGTTTCTTATAAATTCTCGAAAACCGACATCAATTCTTAGCGCATTATATGGAAAGTGTGTCAGGAAAATAATTCCTTATGAACGTTTAAATGTTCACAAAAATTTATTCATGAATAAAACAATTATTTAACTTTAAATTTTGACTTACTTCAATAACTGCCATCAAATTATTGTTTTCTTTTATTAATTATTCGTCCCCAGACGTATCTGAGAATTAAGCGGATATGTCTGAGTTTCTACAAATGCTCCTTGAAACGCGGGGGGGGGATACAACATCTGGTGCCGGAGTTCGCGGACGAACCGCGAAGGCCGCTCACGAACACTCTGCAGTGGAGCCGCATTCCGAGAAAAAGGCCACGACGCATGCTCAAGTTTATTCCCCCGAGACGGAAAATGACCTCGTACCACGCAGCACTCAGACGGCCCGCCCGCCCCTCCCCCTCGCTAACCCCCCCCCCCACCACCACCACCACCACGCCCCCTGCAAACGCTTCTCTGCGCCGCATTGCCCTCTCGGCCTGCTGGACTGGTCCACGTTGCGCGTTGTCATGTATCCTTGTGGAACGCCTTCTATTTCATGCACCACGCCAAAAACTATTCCGTGTTTTAGCAATACCTCGTTCCTCTTTGCGCGTAGCCACTAGTGAAAACAGACGAGTACTTATACATAACAAACGTTCTCATCTGTAATTAGGACAAAGTATTTTTTATTCTAACTTCATCCACCAGATTCTCATGGATTAAATTCAACTTATCTTCATCTCTCTCTCATCCCTCTCTCTTCAGTGAACAATTTCAACAATTTTCCCAAAATTCTACAAATGACCTATTGTGCTCACACTTTTAAAGATTTATTTTTACCCATTTGTACTTACGTATTTTATTCTACATTAAAATAAAGTACTAATAATATATTTCTCTACATATTTTTACAATTTTTCATTATTTTTTCGTACGACTTTCTCCCCTTTATTACCGCTCTTTAATATTCACCTTCTCTGATTTCGTGCTTGTTGTGATGCGAGGAGAATGTAGCCCCTAACCTTGCGTCGTGCACTCAAACGCTAGCTTCTCCAGGCCCTTTTGGGCCTCCACTCGGCCTCGTGCTCGACCCGCAGCATCGCGGAAAAAGTCGGGCGCTGTTTTACAGCGCACGGGGGGCAGACTAAGGGGAAGTTGCATGCCGTCGTGACGAGAGGCGCCGGGGCTTGAGTGTTCCCTGGGAGGAGGGCGATAACGCTTATGCGCCTCCTCGGCGGACCCGTGAAAAACGAAGGAGCGGCCCGTCCCCTCCGCCCGACCCGCGCCCCTCCGCCTTTTTTTTTCTCGTTGTAGCCATCCAGACGCGCGCGCCGCCGCTGTGCACGCACCGAAACCGCCCGGACGGCAATTATCAGTCTTCATGCCAATTAGGGCCTCCTTAGGCCACCGGTTCCGGTCGCCATGGAGACGTAATTGGACCGGAAGTGCTGGCCTCCGGCGAGGTGCGGACGAGAGACGAGCGCGCGGGACGGCCTGAAGGGAGTCCGAGGGGGAGAGAGGGGGGCAGGCGCCAGGGAAGCACTGGATGCTTCGCCAGATAGCGCTCTTGGGGCAGAACCGCTTTGTGGTTCCGCTGGCGCGCTTTGGGGTTTTTGCGCACGATGGAGTGTAATTGTTTATGTGAAGAAGGTAACGATGCCGTCCTATTTTCTACGATTCGAGCGTTCTTTTTAAATGCCTTGACAGAAACTATTTATGCCTTTCTCAATAGAGGAGCAAACATTCCAAATTTAACCTGTTTATATGGCAAAAATTGAGTTCTTCTGTTTGTTTTTACCTGGAATTTTATTTCCAGAGAGAAACGTGAGATGTCTTACAATACATTAAGTAGTGCTCTATTCATTGAGTCTGAGACAGTGTTAAAAAGTAAAATACTTGTGCTATACTTTTCATTTATATTGGGAAAGAGTAAAGCTGACTTGTCACGTTTTGAATGTTTGCTTAATATTATGTACGCCTATGTATGCTATTATGTACCGTATTATTATGTATGCTTATTAAAATATTAATTTTTGACAAGTTTATCCTATGAATTTAAATAATTTTATTCAATATCATTCGTTTTGAAAGTATAGAATATTAATAATAATAATAATAATAATAACAATAATAATAATAATAATGATATTATTATTATTATTTATTATTATTATTATTATTATTATTATTATTATTATTAAGTTTTGCAAGACCAGTGGGACGTCGGTGAGAACCAGGCTACTACCATGCAGCAGAAAGGAAGTAGTAGAAACAAGAAGTATTCAGATTAATAGGGGTATTTTTCAAGGAGATTCGCTATTCTGCTATTTTCCATTAGTTTCATCCCACTTTCTAGACAGTTGTCGCAAACTGTCTTCATAAGTTCCATGGTGATGAAAGACAAGTATAATATTTGTTTTACTTGATCTTAAAGTGTTTGCTAAGAGTGAAGCGATTCTATCTAAAATGCTGTCTGTCGTGAAATACTTTAGCTATGACATCTGCCTAAAATCTGGTCTTGCCCAGTGTGCAAAATCAATTTAAATAGAGGCAAAGTGACGTCAGAGGTTATTGAAGTTGATATATACACTATGATTCAAGGTCTTGAGTCAGGTAAAACTTACAAATATCTCGGCATTGAATAATACGAGAAAATCTCGAACGACACAACGAAAGAAAATTCGCAGGGAGAGAATCCGGAATATTACAGAAGAGCGAGACTTGTCCTGCAGTTCGCTCTGAACTCCAGGAACAAAATATCTACAAATGGTAGTTTGGCGGTGCCTTTAGTAGAGTACAGTTTCGGACTAGTAGACTGGACTGAGCAATAATGTTAAATCAGGGATAGAAAGGGGAAAACCAGAAAACTGCTCACAATGCATCATGCCACCCACCCTTGAGTGTACATAGACTTTGTGTCACGTAAGGAAGGAGGATGAGTCTCCAGACAAATTGAAGCTTCCTGACACATTAAATAGTCGGAATGGGAAAGTATGTAGTCAGTCCGCAAGATGACACACTAACGACACACTATCATTAAATCTGACTTAAGGAAGGAGCTCAAGAGAGCTTAATAAGAGACAGCGATGCACGCGCGCATCTTGTGGCGTCTAGACCTGAACTGATTTCTTTTCTGAGAGCGGTTTTTTCTATTGAATTGTATGTGGTTTCACATACATCCACGACACTACAAGTAATCTCAAGAAATCGTGAGAGTATGTAGAGGATTGAAATTAGTGTAGTATTTATCACAAAGAAATGTGATTTTAATTTAGTAAGCGTACAGAAATATTTGGAATGTGTGTTTAAAAAATTAATATTATTACTGTATCTGTTCACATTTGATAGTTTGCTCATTAATTGAAGTGTGCATACCACATGCGTTAGCCCTGACGCATTTAGCAGAAGGTTAATAAATATACAATTTATTTTAAAGTTGAATGAGAAACAAAATGTAGCTAATGCATCATATGAAAAATAAATTAAATTTATTTGCTGTAGGTGTGCTTTATTGTTGAAGAGAAAAGTTAAAGAGGATGATAGAAATGTTTCAGAAGTTTTCGTGTGATTATATTTTGGTGATGGTGATGTTTACCGAGCTGAAAACGGAGTGCAGATGGTATATGGTTTACATGCGAATAAAATTTAGTAGGGAGGTGTAGAAAATAATTTTAATAGGTATAATGCTTAATTCGTTAGGAATTTGTTCATTGGGAATAAACCATGTATATAGCCAGTTACCAAGATGACACACTAACGAGGCAGATCATAAAATCTGACCTCAGAATGATGCACAATGACTAGTGATGTGCCAGCATGCCAATGCACAGCATTACAGGTATTGGATGATAAATTATTTAATACTCAAGCAACGTTGCTTGACTTCCAGACCTCTCTTGCCCAAGGCATGGTCCTATTTGCGCACAAAATTATTTTATGTTATTGAAAGACTTCAGATTCATATATTTTTAAATTTAATATTTTACGTGACATTTTGATTTCTGTTTGAAATTTAGTGAAGTACATGAAATGGGTAATTTTCCTTTTTTCTCTGTAAATATTGAAATACTAGGAACATAACAGCACACAGCATTTGTAAACGTATATAATTTTTCGTGCTGGACATTGCTACAATCCTGCAGGGACTAAACAATTCCCTAGAAATTCCAAATGCTCATGAACGTACAAAACAGGATTTTGGTGACCATGTTGAAAATATGTGTATATAATATATAAAACATTTAGATAGCAGTCATGGTAAATAACATTTTCATACAATAGTATACTTATGCCCTGAAAACGAATTGCTAATTCTAAAGATACGTAATATATTGATAATTTGTTAAATACAAGCAAACTGAAAAAAAACAGAAACAAAAGTTCATTGTTACTTGCTTAAATCTCCCAAAATGCCTATTAAATAACAAAGGAAACGGCGGTAATACTACAAATTTTATTTACCAAAGTGGACTATCTTGCTTTAAAATGCCGTTAGGATTGTCTTGTTTTCTTAACTCAGATCTTTCAAAACACAAGAGGCTCTAGATTTTGAATTATATCAAAATAGCAGAAACAAATAGCAGGTGTGCGTAAGTGAACGGTCTAATACCCACCACTTATTCACTAGATTCCAACATAGGTATTTTCTATTTTGTTTGCTACGCAGTAGTTACGGACTATTGTATACACATGGCTCGTACTATTGCATCCACATGCCATGGGTTATCAGCGTAATGTAGACATGTCAATTTTAAGACAAGTCAATTCTTACTATTATGTCACACTTTCAGAACAAATCACTATATTCACGGTTTCAAAAATGTCGTTTGTATTTCATGGGTATGTAAACTTGGGTGGCTTCTTTGCTGCTAGTTTTCAAAACAAATTGTCTCTATTTGAACAATACTTTCTTGTCACAATAGTATTATCATTACTTGACATCACAAATCAAACTCCAAACACATTATGCAACTCTTCCGGGTAATTGTCATTCTACAGTTTACTTTAGACAACAGGAGGTAATTTGCTCAAGTATATTCCACGCTTCTCTTCAAATACCGAAGATAATCATAGTGAACGTTGGGAAGAAAATGAAAGAACGCGGAGTTTCAGATGAATCCTTATGATTCGTTTTAAAAGGTCAAGCATTACTCCTCATTCTCTTTCTGGGAGCCCCACTCATCCGCTCGTTACGCGGACCGGTGGGTCTCGAGCCGGTAGGACGTCGCGCCCAGGAGGGCGTCTTCAGGTCGGGCCTCGTCGATGGCAAGAACGGGCGAGAGGGCGCGCGAGCGAGCGAG
The DNA here is from genome assembly GCA_038098605.1 of Gryllus longicercus. Classification (NCBI taxonomy): domain Eukaryota; kingdom Metazoa; phylum Arthropoda; class Insecta; order Orthoptera; family Gryllidae; genus Gryllus; species Gryllus longicercus. The sequence goes on from JAZDUA010000720.1 coordinate 267,226, forward strand.
CGAGAGGGAGAAGGGCGGAAGTGGAGGGAGAGGGAGAGCGGGAGCGCGAGCGAACAAAGCAGCGAGAGGGTGGGTGGCGATGCGACACCGAAGAGGTGGAGACGGGAGACGTGGATGTAAAGAGCAGCGCGGGAAAAGGGGAGACGGCGCCGCGCCTGCAGTATTCAGTAAATACGATCCGCCCTCCCTTCTGCGCCCTTTGTGGTGCGCGCTCGGGAGACAATCCGGCGGGAAGCCAGGCACCAACACGGCCCTCACGCAGAACAACGGGAGCGGAGGCGAAGGCGCAAGAACAAAGAAACTGAGAAGTCAAAGGAAAAACAAAAGGGAAATATGCTCTGTCTGACCTTGGCGACTTTGTTATCATAGTCCTATAATAAGATCTGGAGGAGTTCGATGAGTAGTTTACGCAGTTTATCCGGTCAACACCAGGTGAAAGTTGGAGTAGTACCATAACAAACGAATTACGGGCCGCGCGCAATCTTTGCTTCCTTTTTCTTTTCCCATCCTCTCATTTTACTTCTATACACATTTACGTTTACGTGCACTACGCTACCACATATGTCGAGAAACATGTCGGGAGCTTACAGCTTGTACCGGGTGGCGTGGTGGGAGAACTGGTGGGAGAATCTTCGATGGGGAAAACGGCCCAACATGACATGTAGGTCGGCCCCGGATCTCACCATTCTGCCCGTTTATCCTCCCGTGATAAAACACGCATAAAACTCACGGGACCAATTTTGAATTGAATTGAATTTGCCTTCTTTTACGTGGCGCGACTCGGGCCATCAAGCCCGCTCTTCCGTCTGACCACGTAAATTTCGCTACGCTCCTTTCACCGACTAACGGAGGAAGGAGGTATTTCTTGGTCGAGAAACAGGCGATTTGAATTTATCTCAGAGGCGTCATTTAGGCTTGAGGATCTTTTACATGCAAGTAAATCTACTAACATGGGACAGCCGGCTTTACTTCCCCTCCGAAGGAAGGCGTGCGAAGGATTTTTTCGCCCTTAAAAATCCACGGGTTTGAACCCGCGAACTCGGGTACAACAGTCGGTACGCTAACCGTTACACCATCGCCGCCGCCAATAGACACACAATATGACCAAATGACAATAGCCATTGACGCACTATGAAACACGAAATAATCAATGAATTCAACAATTACAGAAATGAAGACGAGAGTGACGACTAGCCGAGAACACGAACTGGCAAAAGAAAGATGAAAACGAGTTGGTGAAGGGGACATTTTCGGCGAGGGATGCGGGGTAGATCGTGACGAAGTGAAGCATTAGGACGGGCGCCGGTGTCGGGGGGAGGGGGGGCTCGCTCAGTGAACTCCCCGAGTGGGGGGGGGGGGCAGGAGGAAGCGCAGAGGGAGGCGGGACGAGTCCGCGAGGCGAGGAGGCGAGCGCCGCGCCGGCCCGGCGCCCGACATCCGTAACGTATGTCGCCTCGGCCCCACAGTCACTTGAAAGGAACCTGCGACTTCTTTTCAGCCGAGTTTTAATCTTACGTTCATCTCTGAGGGGCGACCTCACCAGACGTCCCGAGGTGATTTTTCTTCTGGCTTTTCGTCATCTCCTTACGTTTTTCATCCGACCCCTCACGCCGTTATCTTCTTTCTAGGGGACGAAACTTTCTCAAAATTTCTTTATTTCTTCAGCCAGTTGATCTTCTCACTTTTTGCGACCAGGAATGTTTCTGACGTTGTTGTTCTCTCGCTGGAATGATTGCGTTGCACTCTCCTTTGCAGTCCGTTTCCGCAAAGTTGGTTGCATCTGCACTATTACTAGTACTAAGATTAACACTACTGTTACTATTAATAGATTATAATCACTTATTCAGGTGGTTTAGATCATCAACCGATTAAAACGCGGTGCCTATGACCGAGAGGTTCTAGGATTCGAGTTCCGACGGTGACAAGAGATTCGTTACTAATTGGAAGAGTATATTATCGTGCGCCTAGTTTTCCGTGGTTTTACCAGACAATTGCCGGAGACAATTCCGAGCAACGCCAGACAATTGCCGGAGCAGTACCCTAACAAACAGGTCGCGAACCTCGCACGATCTTGTCCTATTATCACCCCTTATTCACGCGCACGTAGGTACATCCATACTACCACACATATCAGAATCTCAGTTGAGAGCTCGGTGCTTATTGCTTGTCCCGACTGGAGAAGTGCCCAGCTAGTGGGAAATGCCTGAATGGGGAAAATTACATCAGCTAACCTATAGGACGGCTCTTCATATCATCCAGCTGGAGAACATCTCCTGATAGGTGTACTGCACTTACGGGACCGATTACCATAGCTGTTGGTGAGTTCCGAAACACGGAATAATCAATGCATTAATCAATACATATCTAACTGAAAATAATTTTAATAATCTGAAAATAATTTATTTTATCTCTGAGTTCTGTATTCTTATCAGTGTTATATGTTTATTTTTTGTGCTGCCTCGTAATATCTTAGTTTCATTTCTTAAAATAACTACGAGTATGTACAAAAAGTATGTGAACAATTGCTCTTCAAGAACAAGCAATGTTAGTTTGTTTTGTTTGGCCGACGTATTGAGGTCACTTCAAGTCCAGTCATATTTGAAACGATCATTGTAATACGTATCTCACAACTTTTTCCGCTTCTAATAACACAGAATTTCTCATTTGGTATGAAATTTATAAAATGGGCCATATTTGTTTTTCTTGTTTTTTATGTGAAATAAAATAATTGCCACTCCGGATGGCAGAGATCGTTAAGGCACTAGTGCCATGGCAATCTCGGACCGAAGGATCGCTGGTTTAAGTCCCGCCTCAGGCATGGTTGTATTTGTGTTCGTCCTTTCACCCCCTATCACCACCAAATTATCTTCACAGTTACCATACCGTTAAATGCAATACTGGTCGCTAATGACCTTGATGTTGATGCGACCTTAAATAACAAAACAAACAAAATTATCTCATGCACTTAGCGCTAAAGAAACTAAAAACCATATTTGCTGTGTCCTGGTCATGTAGTTGTTACACTGTTATTTGTCAACAAACAATTAACAAATGCTTATTATAATGTTCGTAAAATATGGCTCATGCGATATTCACTATTTTTTTACGTAAAACGTGAAAATATTTACTTACATTTTCCACTGGAAACGTAAATATTGTTTTATGAGAAAATGCAACTTCAAAAACGTACTTTCCAGATGCTACATAAACCATTGAGTGTGCCTATAAATATGAGAGACGAAAGGCCGGGGGGGGGGGGAAGTGTGGAAGAACGGAACCGGCGGCGAAGGGGGCAGAAATTGGAGCGGAGATGTTCCGGAGGAAATATGAACGCGCTGCATCGGACACAACACGAGGCCTCTGGGGTCACGCGGGAAACGGGCTCCGAGCAGACGCCGGAATATCGCGCTGGAAACAGCCAACTGTTAGCGAATGGAGATTACTCTGCAAGGGGAAGGAAATCAAGTTTATAAAAGATAGGACTGAGGGGAGGGTTACTCCACGGGGCCGAGGGGGAGCCCTTGTAGACCGGCAAGTTAAAGAAGATAGTGGGCGCCAAATTTTACAGCACGGAAATACGAAGGCGATCTACAATTATTAGATTGCTTTGAGAAGAAAACCCTCTTTTGCACATCTCACATATGTGAGGAATTTTACTAACAATACATAATGCATCACAAAGGATTTTTATACACCAGAATTATTCTTTACTGGGATATCTATTTTCATACATATTATGTCATTTATCACTTCTGTACTCTCGGAATCAGTTTCAACGATTCTAAAGAGTTTGAAATAAATTGTGCTTCTTTAATAAGGGTATTACTTTTCTTATACTAACAAATTAATTGACCTAAAACACTCTTGATGAAAATAGAAACGAAAATAGAATCATACACCAACCCCAGCATAGAATCATGCATCAATCCCAGGTAAATAAATGTTGGAGAGTTTCAAATACGATTTTACTTCAATTTTTTTCCACTTGTCAGTTTTATTTATTGGGAGCTGTACTTTTTATAAACAACGTTTCAAATATTTAGAATAACTAATTTCTTGTGTTGCAATAACCGAGTCAATGTGTTAACATAAGGTCAGGCAGTTCGTATCTTCTTTAACGTCCGCGCTCTTTAGAGTGCCTCAGGAGCTGGGCAAGGGCGACTGGCTGTGGCTGCAACGCTTTTCTGCCTTGTTTGCTTGGCTTTTGGGTATTAACAAACAGTTAGCGATGCCCTTGTTTATTTTTCATTATAGTAGTGCCCTATTATGTACATATTGTAACACGGATACGCGAGGCTGCAATAAATTGAAATTCCTGTTTGTAATATAGCTGTAAAATTAGCATTGCTTTGTTCATATTTCGCGAAGCAAAAATTTGACTTTTATGGAAACATTTTAAACATCTTCCTACACATATGAATTGCGAAATGTTTTCAGTTAATTAGCGCAATTTGGAATTTGTATCAGAACTACGCTTTTTTGTGGTTGAATTTCATAAATAGGTCAACACCCTGACAATTGTATTGCAATCCTCTCCTTTTTATGAGTACAACTATTCAAGCGAAATATAGATCAGTGAATTTAATAACAATGTCTACAATGAATGATGATCGCAAAATTTTCATAATATTTATTTCTTAGTAATAATACGCTTTTGACGTGATACGTAATGGATTTCAATCAAATACTATTATTGACTTGATAAATCTGAAATATTTAATCACGTTTTTATTTCTAGATTATTATTGTTACTCAATATATTGGTTGTAATACTTCAATGCTACCTTGTCTACATACATAGTATTAATAGTTTCTCTGAACTTACTTTCTTTCTACATATACTCGTATTATAATATGTTGACGTTCTTGATTATAGATATAAAATAAAAAGCACGCATGAGTTGATTAATCTGTTCAGTAATTAATACATAATTACACAATTATTGTTCTGCGTTACCTAACTCATATATACACAATTTACTCATGTTCAATACAGTCAGTAATATTTACTTCCTAATTTCCAAAATACTATAAAATAATATAATGCTTCAAAGATATAAACATACAGCTCTGGATAATTTTTATTAAAAATATTGCGTAGGCTTCTACACAATTTAACATAGGTAATTACCTGTATGTAAAGTACTACGAGAATCTAGTGATATCATGATGATAATATTAATACTAATTCTCTTTCTATGTACGGTAAATGTGCGCACCAACTTCGCATTGCCCTTGAACCCGCTCCATCCTCTCGTCTAAGAATGGCGCCGATGGAAGTGCTGGCTCGCCGAGGTGCCGGGTGACGCACGTCTCAATCCACCTGCAAACCGACTCCGCGCCGCCTCCGTCGCCCCGCCGCACCTCCTTCACCCTCTCCACCCCGCTGCTGGCGCCTCCTCGGGAAGATGATCCGCGGGCCGGCTCTCCAGCGCCGCCTGACGCCGCCTGACGCCGCCTGACGCCACCTGACGCCGCCTGACGCCGCCTGACGCCGCCTGACGCCGCCTGACGCCGCCTGACGCCGCCTGACGCCGCCTGACGCCGCCTGACGCCGCCTGACGCCGCCTGACGCCGCCTGACGCCGCCTGACGCCGCCTGACGCCGCCTGACGCCGCCTGACGCCGCCTGACGCCGCCTGACGCCGCATGAAGCCGCCTGACGCCGCCTGACGCCGCCTGACGCCGCCTGACGCCGCCTGACGCCGCCTGACGCCTCCTGACGCCGCCTGACGCCGCCTGACGCCGCCTGACGCCGCCTGACGCCGCCTGACGCCGCCTGACGCCGCCTGACGCCGCCTGACGCCGCCTGACGCCGCCTGACGCCGCCTGACGCCGCCTGACGCCGCCTGACGCCGCCTGTCGCCGCCTGACGCCGCCTGACGCCGCCTGACGCCGCCTGACGCCGCCTGACGCCGCCTGAAGCCGCTGAAGCCGCATGAAGCCGCATGAAGCCGCATGAAGCCGCATGAAGCCGCATGAAGCCGCCTGACGCAGCGTGACGCCGCGCCCAGCGAGGACACCAGCGGAGGCGCTGGGAGCAGCGGAGGCGGCAGACTGGGGCCACGGCAGCGGAGACAGACGTGGGAGTGGCAGTGTTGGGGGTGCGGCGGCGACGGGGAGGGAGTGGAACTGTTAGTAGTGTGTAGGGACTGTTTTGATGGGGTGGTATTGGTGGGGACGAGGTTGGTGGAGGTTGGGGTTGGTGGGGGTGGGTTATTCGGGGGCGAGGACGGCGGTAGCGACGTGGCGGGGGCGGCGGAGTGGGCGGCGCCGGTGGCAGCGGCGGAGGCAGCCTCTTGTGTCACGCGGGGCATTGTCCGAGGCAGCTGCCGGAGGCACGAGCCCTTGCCGCATCCGCCCCCGCCCCGCCCCCGCCCCGCCCCCGCCCCCGCCCCCGCCCTCGAGCCCCTCTCGCGCTTTCGCCGCCCCTGCCTGCCTGCCTGCGCTCTTGCTCTCCGCCATTGTAGGCCTGGATGGGGACGACATTCTATCCTATAACGATCCCTTCGCTCCTTCTCTCGCGTCTCTCGGATGCAATATCTGCTCAGCTAGCCACTTCATCTCACTCCATCTACAACGGTCCTTCACTCGCGCCTATTCATCTTTGTTTTTCTCAGTTAGTGCTGTTTAGTAACGTTCGGTTACTCCGCAACTCTTAAGAATCATATGCGCCTATTTTACGTTTAGATACTTTTTCAAAATTTGAAATCTTCAATCGTTTTGTTGTAATAATTTTGAGCAATTCAAACTCGCATTTCCAGTTTTACAGGATACTGTAGCCGAGCTACACAAATATTACATCTGCCCAAAAGATGTAATTCTTGTGTGCTAATTATTTTTTAAAATAAAAACCCTTCATAGACAAGAAACAATTCCTAATAGCAAAAACAAGTACAAGGTGTGTGCTTACATGTACTGTAAATGTACCAACGAACCGACGTACAATTACTTCTAGACAAATCGTCTCAACGTTTTCTATAAAACTATGAATGGAGAGTTAGAAAAAAAAACGTTTCAATATCATGTTTCAATACTACGGACGATATGTTTTGTTAAGTCAAAGATTATGAACATATGGCTCATTATAAGACATACAATTGGAAGTGCAAATGCGCTGCATGCTACCACCTTCAAAGTACTTTCCGTTCCCTGAGAGTATCCGCGCCTCAGGCGGCCGCGGCCTGCGCCGGCGCCTTCAAGGGCTCTCCGCTCTTCAGCGGCGCCTGAGCCGCAGCCCTTTCCGAAGCGCTTTGTGCCCGCCCGCGCCCCGCCCCGCCCCGCCCCGCCCCGCCCCGCCCCGCCCCGCTGCGTGTTTACCAGCAGCACGTGTTTTGCGTCCGACAACAACGCCTCTTCTTGCACTTCGTCCCGAAACAAACTTTCTTCAAAGCGTCCGCGCCGGAGCAGCGCCTTCCCTCCTCGGCGGAGGCAGACGCGCAACCACGCCCCCGCCCACGCCCACACGCTCACGCTCTCACGCCTACGCACACGCCCACGTCCACGCTCACGTCCACGCTCACGCTCTCACGCTCACGCTCACGCATTCACACACGCCCCCCACTCACTCCCACGCTCTCACGCCTACGCACGCGCCCACGTCCACGCTCACGTCCACGCTCACGCTCCCACGCTCTCACACACGCCCCCCACTCACTCCCACGCCCACCCTCACGCTCACGCTCTCACGCCTACACACGCGCCCACGTCCACGCTCACGTCCACGCTCACGCTCCCACGTCCACACGCCCACACACGCCCCCCGCACTCATGCCCACGCCCACTCTCACGCTCACGCTCTCACACCTACGCACACGCCCACGTCCACACTCACGTCCACGCTCACGCTCTCACGCTCGCGCCCACGCTCTCACACACGCCACCGCACTCACTTCCGCGCACTCACGCCGACGCCCACATTTACGCTCATACCCGCGCCCATGGCCGCGTCCACTCTCACGCCAGCGCTTACGCTCGTGGCCACGCTCGTGCCCATGCTTATGGCCATGTCCCCTCCCACGCCTATCTCAACCGCATGTAAACCTATCTAAGGGAGGTGGCTCAGGGCATCAACTAACGTCACTGCTGCGCCTCTCACCTCGGACACATCTTATACAAAAGGGAAATCATTTTTTCTCTTTGTTCTGATAATGATAGAATATTTGAGAGGTAAATCCCTCAATCAACCTTAAGTAATCATAATCGAAACATAACTTATTTAGTATTATATCTCACAGTGATAAAATGTTTATCGATAGTAAATGAAGAAAATTTAGTAACTACTATTGCTACAAAAATTATTTCATCTGACGCTTGGAAAATAAAACGAAAGTGTGATAAATATACTCATAAATAGGTAAATAATATTTATAAACGTTTAGTTCAGTATACCTGTATATATACGCAATAGAAATAATGGTCAAAATTATATGTTTTCAATCCTTAATTTCTAGAAATATTTGAAACCGATGTAAAGTAAACTTGTCACAGTCGTGAGCCTAATCTGAAAATATCAGCTCTGTATCTTAGTTCTTTTCTATAGAACATTTAAATAATAAACTATAACTTTCTGGAATTTCACTTTAAAGTTTGGCATTGGCAAAGCAAAATCCTGATCACTCATCAATAAATGGACACTAAAATGTAAACACAGAACCAACAAGAAAGCATATCAAAGCTACTGGCGCCAAACTCGAGCAGAGTTATGAATTGTTGCAAGACAATTTATTCCATCAAAAATTTTCAGTAGAACAAGAAATAAAATAGAATTAAATTTGACATTTAAAAAGAGTGTGGCTGTTTGACATAAAATTTAAGTGTTTTCGTTTGTTTTTTTTACTTCCCGAAATGTTACACATACAAGACATAAATAATTTTGTTCAGAAAAGAGTGCATAATTATTACGTAAGCATTGAAAATTGGACTTTTTCCCTAAAAATTCCCTAAGGTGTGCCCTTCATTATTTCTTCACATTTGCAATAATAAATATTCAGACAGAAAACCTTGACGAAATTCCTCCAATGCATCCGCTATGTTCTCAACACATCAAAACCACATTCCTGTTTATCACTAATTGTCGTCGGCAGTAAACTTGACGAAAACAATCCCCCCTCCACCTCCCAAAAAATTCTAGCCCGCCATCCCCTCCGCCACTAACCTCCCAACTGCCGGCAACATTGAAGACGCAGTTCTGCCTTAAAGAGCGCGTCTCTCGCGCAGTGCCTCGCGGCTCCGCTCGCCGCAAACGCTTCTCAACTCGAAGTAATTCGGTATTGTGATACTTCCGTCCGCCAGGCTTTCTTTATTCCTGCCAAGTCTGCACGAGATGTCCTTAGCAGTGACAAGGCACGCCCGCGCTAAGTATAGCTCCCCCCGTGACGCCGCGTCGTCTTTACCTTGTTCGTTTTTGCGCCGGTGTCCGTTGGAGGTGTCAGACGCCTTCTCCGTTCCCATTAAGAGATCTCCCAACGGCCTCCAGAAACTTCTCTCACTTCTGCAGAGACGTGATCGAGGAGGTGCTGCCGAGACGAAGAAGTTCCCGTATATTTCCGTTCGCTGCTTTCAAGGAACTTTGGAAAACAAATGGGCGTATCCAATGAACATATCTGTGCAAATAATTTCTCACTGGAAGTAAATTTGCCCTGTCAGCAAAGCAAAAGACGGTGACACGTTACGTGTCGTTACGCTGTAAACGTGTCTAGAAATCTTGAAATTTAAGGTTCTACAATTAGAAAGGCCTCTAATTACTCAATACATAAATCTGAAAAGAAAATGTTCTTGTGTATGGATGATTTTTGAAATCTTTATAAACATGGGGGAGATAAATGTCGTCCTCATTTTACAATGATATTCTTACAAAAATGATATGTAATACAATTACTTCCACTATGTGATTTTTGAGAGAAAATAATGAGTGGTGGACACAATGTTCATAGAGGAAATATAATGACTCCTGAAGATATAGTATAATTGCATAAAAGTATATTAAACACAACATTATTTATCATGTCTTAATACTCTTATTGCAAGTGCGTAAATAATGTAATTCTTGAAGAATGCTCCTAATTCTTCTTTCGTTTGGCTGCCACCGCGTTCTCTACGAGCTAAGAAATGTTGAAATTTTCTGCAGAAACTGTAATTTTTTCTGATTCTTTCCCTCGCCTTTTATCTTGTTTCTTCGAAGACGGTACAAACCTGTCGACTATAACCTCTTGGAGATAATGGTTTTCTCGATCCAACAAACATCGGCCCTCGAGGCGCTTCCGAAGGTCAGTGACTTTTCTTCTTCTTCTTCCTTCCGGAGGGCCGCATCCCTTGGCCCTCCACCGCAGCCAGCGAACGTCCTGCCCCGCCCCTGCCCCGGGCTGATCACGTTCCCCCGGCTAGTGCCGCTGTGGTTGGGTGGGCGCCTTCTCTCTCTCCTCCCTGGCTGCGTAGACGGCGTCCACTAATTTTGACCTCCCTCGCGACCACCACGCGTGGCCCTCGCGCCATTTCACACCGCAATCGCCAGTCCTCGGCCTTCTGGGGCGCGTCCCCCAATCGCCCCCTGAATTGCCGTAACGTCACCCTCAGCTTCCCCATCCCCCCTCTCTCTCTCTTTTACGTACTATCCCTCACGTATCACCCACTCTTTGAGATTGTCCAAACTGTATATTGGCGTATGTGTCCTTGACACTCCTACTGTCTTCTGGTTTATACACCAAGCATCATGAATCTTCTTCTTCTTCTCTAATAGTGCTGCAGCAGAATTGGAGACTGATTTTCATCTTCAAAAACTGTTTTGCCTCAATATTACTAAATCATTGAGAATATGACCTGGATTTGGTAGATCAGCACATTATCCTACCCTACGGAGAGTAGTGGCAAAATGATCGCTGGAGGTCCCCTGTTCTTTGGGTGAGATACTGCTTTTAGATTACAGCTACCGGTCACTAGAAATCTCAACCGGGAAGTCATTACGAACCTGCTAACCCATTCCCCTGAAGATAATCCCTTAACGTCACGTCAATATCTTTGCTGCTTTCAGCCACAAACGGGTCATCCCCGAATTACTCCCACCGAGCCCTCGCTCACCCGCCCCTCCTCTCCCTCCTCGCCCTCGCTTCCTGCACGCGGTATCACGGCTCCCGTGGCTTCCCGGCGCTCCAATCGATGTGGAGCCAATGAGTCATAACGGTGCTCGTTGGCCTGTCCAATGCCGGCCACAGATAGAGATTAAACTGCCATTGGAACTTGAAAAGCTCGACGTTAAATATAGCTTGATGACTTTCTATCGATTTCCAATTTACTACGTCATTTACAGCAAATTTCCACGCCGCCCGGGCGGCCCCCGACGCGCTTCCTTGCGACTTCCTCGTTTCCTCGCTCGGTTCCTCGGCTGCCGAGAGGAGGAAGAAACGCGCGGGGCTGAAGGCGCGGCGGGGTGGGGTTCAGGGGGGGGGGCGGGGGCGCGGCGCCTGTTCCCGAGGCGAAAGGCCGCTGAGGAGCCGCTGATGCGGGTTGGCGGCTGAAGCTGGGCCGTATCGCTCTGGTCTTCCGCCGAACTCCACTACTTCTCTCTCTCTCCCTCTCCCCTCTCTCCACCTCTCTTGCTCTCTTCGGCTCGCACTAAAGGAGACGCTCAAGATTTCTTCAGGTTGCGCAGGAAGCTCCAGATATGAGATTTTTCAGGTTGATGATTTCTTGTAGATATGACGCATGTATTATTCTTCTGAATTGTATAGTACTGAAGATATGATTCCTTTGTTGTGTTCAGGAAAGGTTCAGGAAAGTTTATAACTGACTGTGAGAGCAGTTGTAAGGATGTCTCTGAAAACGAGTAGATATCCGCAAAATATGAGTAATGCATTGAAATAAACACTTTAGAATTGTATTATTGAGATCTAGTTCCTGTCTCACTCATTTGCAATTCTTTCTATTTTCCATTCTCAATTTGAGAAAATTATATTTTTGATATGAAAATCAATAAAAACACACTCATTATCCATTTTTTCCTACATATTGTCAAAGTACATTACATTATTGTGATTTTCTTTGGTGAATTTCTTTTACCCAATTTCAAATCCCAATGTTACGTACCGAAGAGTGCAATAAAGAACTATAGGAAATAGAAAAATATGTAAATTTCTGAGTTTTAGAAAGTTTCCCTGGGGTTATGTGAAAAAATTAAATGAATCCCGTGTTAAGAAAGCTGACAAATTAGTTGGAAGCAAACAAGTCTAATTAGCTTGTGTACATTGTACGCAGACTGGAGAGCTTGAGTACACCAATTAGGGAGCTAAATATTGAAAGATAAACAGTCACAATTCTCATTCTTAATTAACTCATAAAATTACTGTGATGTAATATGAAAGAGGGAGATACGAAGTCTTCCTGTGCGTTAAACGTGCATGAACTTATGCCGTGGGTGCTTATCAGTAAGCAAATAATGCATTAACCAATTAGTTCCCATAAATAGTTTAGTCAAAAATTGTAACTGATATTTTGTCAGTTTCTGCACTTGGTTTTGAAAGCATAGAGAGAAATGAAAAAAAATTTGACTATAATTTATTTGTAAACTACTCTGCACACGTGGGTGCATTGGGAACATAGGTTTTTTTATATTAAGATTATTTTTGGATTAGTGAATTAAAAAAACGTTTAAAAAACAAATGATGGAAAACTTAGTATAGTTTTTATTTAAAAATAATTATAGTATAGTTAAGACAAGTCCACTCCACTAAACTGATTATCAAAGAAAAAATTCAATGGTTATTTTCAAATTATTTTTGTCAACTCAACCATAATTCATACAAATCATGACGAGTATTTACCAAATTATATTTTATTCTCCTGATATCTTGTCATTTTTACCCTGGTACATATCAAACTTCAAAAGGTAGCCGTCACAAAATGTATGCACCACATTTGAAATCCAAATCTTATAGGTGTAGAGGAAATGATCTGATTTATTCCACGTCAACCTATAAATTTGCCTATTGACTCGTCAAAATTCAAATTTTTATTCTTTATGAAGTTATCAATTCATCATGGACTTTATCTAGAGTTTGTTTTGATAAGGCCCATGAATGGACGCAGCTTCCATAAGTTGTCTCAAGAATCCGTGGAATTATTGTCGGAACAAAGAATATAACCTAGATATTTTGCATTTGATTGCGTCTCATTCCTTGTACCACCATACCTCGAATTTGTCATTCAAATAATTTTTGGAAGCTGGTAATTCTATCAACTCACTATCAAAAAAACTAGATAACATTTTATTTCCGCAAGTGAAATATTTTGTGATTACTAAAAATAATGTACATCTCAGTGTCGTTTCTTCATACACTACATATGTGAATACATTTTCAAACATCTGATCACAAGAAATATTTAAGTTGTTAGGAATATCAACTGATGCGGAAATTCTTTTTTTCAAAATACTCATTAATATATTTACTCAATTGGGCTTCCCTTTGATAGTCGACTCTTACCCTCTCGTTACAATTTCCTGACGATGGAACTGAACTTCTACGTGGTGAACTAGAGGGACAAAACTCAGAATCAACTAATAATTCTTCAACGTGTGCACTATTCGGAAGAACTATTTTGGGCAAAGTTGTCTACCTAACTGATGCCTAACATCAGATTACTCTTAAGTACCTCTCCCCCTTACGTCACATAGTTTCTTCTTCTAAATATATCAAATGAAATCAAAATATTCCTCATATTCGTTTCCTAATTTTTCATCAGTTTGAATTGCTGAATAAGGTGGCTCCGCAAACTCAGCATCTGATAACATTTTGGCAGAAAAGTCACTTTCTTTTAGATCAATTGCCTCTTGAAATGAAATATCAGATGTCATAACAGAAAAAGACCATATATAGTTAGTTCCCACTGCACCTATCCGATAATGGGAAACAAAATCAGATTATTTGCTATAAATTGGAAGTTATTTTTCACTAATTATTGTAAGAATATCATTCAATATATCTCTACAGCACTTACGATAAAATTATTTCAAAATATTACAACCAAATTAATTACATCAAAATATATCGCTGGTCATCGTCAAATCGTTCTTCCATTTTCAAACAGATGTCCCTCTTCGGGAAACGCAGATAACAAGCTGAGCAATCACTCCTAATTCGTCGCGACGTTTCAAAAACAAACTGAAACATTCTTTTCCCACATAATCGGACCGGGGAAGGCAAGAAAAATGAAATTGTGAACTTTCGTGAGATGTTACCATATGGGTACAACGAGAAGTAACGGGATAATATAGAAATGAATATGTGGAGGAGTCAATTAGAATATAAAGTGAGAGATTAGAAAATAATATATTAAAAAATATTCGAGTTATGTATTGTTTCCTTTAATACTTTCATAAATAATTTCCTAATAAGTATAAAACCTTATATTGCCTATTCCCACAATCAATAATCATGAGATGTGTATTTTATATTCGAAACAAGTTATTTCGCGAATATAAATAATATGGTCAGAACATTCTGTATTGATCTACAAAATAAGTTTATATTTACAATTAAGTATCCCTTAAAATAGAAGTACAATATGAGAGTGAAGTACTTTAAAATTATCATATCATGTGAAACTGTAGTTGATACTCAACGAATTAAAGTACGATTATAACCTACTCATGCTTCCCATTACATCAGGCATAAATATGAAATTATTGTGTTTTAGTGAAGAATCTATTCAGTGTGTCGATATGAACAAATGAAGATGTGACAACATCAGAGAAATATCTCGTAAGGAGTAATAAATATTCATTTTACATCGTCACAAAGTGCAGGCAAGAAACCGAAGAGAATTCTTCCCGTCGCATCGACATCTTCCCCGTCGCCGAGGGGGCAACGCAAGCCACTCGCCGCGCGATAACATCTGGACGCGGCCACCCCGCCTCGCCCCTCCCCGCGCGACCCCCTGCTCCCCATCCCACCCCACCACGCCTTGTCACACCCTCCACGCCCCGTCAAACCCCTCCCCGCCCCTGCCCGACCCGCCTCGCCCCGCGTCACCACGACCCGCCACGGCCCCACCCAATCACGCTCCACCCCACCCCGCCAGCCCAGCCACGCCACGCTACACCCTTCCCCGCCACGCCACGCTCCACCCCATCCCGTCAGCCCCGCCCCCCCCGCCGCGCCCCACACGCACATTAGCCCAGCGGGAGACACCGACGCGGCGTTTCCTTAAACGCCCCCCGATAACTTCGACCGCGCAAATGGATTGCGCGGGCGGGCAGCAGAGCGGCCGCGACCCCTCGCCGGCGCCCTCGCGGGGGCGTCCTGCTCTTCCCCCCCCCCTTGGGGCATCTCAGCGAATAAAAATTGCTCGTTTATGCGGCGCTCCCCTCCGCGCCGCAGTGTATATAGAAGGCATTACGCGACGCAATCAACGCGGCCCCGTCGCCCTCGCGCCCCCCCCCCCCCCGCCGGCTCCGCCAGGAGGCTTACTGCCGATCCCGCGATAGCTCCTCTGCGCGCTCATCTGCCGGCATCAGCCGCCGCCGCGCCGCGCCCTTCTTCCTTCCGTCGACGGCGCCGTCAACGACTGCGTTCTCGCTGTCGCCGTTGGGCCTTGCATGGCGTCGCCGGTTCCATCGCGCACGGCCCCTTCGCCACCCCGTCCCTGCCCCGCTTTGATGCTACTCTCGGTTCTCTTCTGTCTTCTTGCCTCCCCCGTCGCCGACGCAGGGTCACGAGTGCGTTCGCGCTGTCCTCCTCGTCTTCTGAGTAGTATCGTGCGTGCTGATGCACAGAACACTCGTTCGTCAGGAACATTAACTATTCACCCAAATATCCGACTGTAGAAACCTGGGATACTACATGCTGGAGAAAATGACAACTGTGTACAAAAATGATTGAATTAAGGATAAAACCTTTTAAATCGTGGTTCAGATATAAAGGTTTTATTAAAGTAAATAAAAAAAAATCTATACAGAAGTCATTTTCCAATTAGGTATTTCAAAATAATGCCTATTTACATGATTGATTGATTGATTGATTGTCAGTGATGCCAGGCGCGTTAACTGCATTAGTCCCGTAAGTTTACTGCATGTTTTTCGGGACAAGTTCTAAGCTGCCGACCGGTCTCCCGGCATGTGTGATAGTGTAAGTATGTGTAAGGTGAAGGTGTGTATGTGAAGGGCGAGGATAGGTCAAAGAAGAGGAAGGAAAGATGTCCGTGGCCCGTTTGTTGGGGTACTGCTTTCGCCTAGTGCAAATCGGAGAAACCACGGTAAACTATCACTCGGAACGCTAGGAATCTCCGCCAGGCAGCGACTGAATTCGACGTCGCAGACAAACTAGTGTCGAAACATTTGCCCCCGTCGGGACTCGAACCTGGCACCTTCCGGTCAGAAGCACTGCAGTGACATCAGTTGATGCCCTGATTCACCTCTCCCGGTGTCTCTTTCGAGTGACGGGTCTACAATGTTATTATTTTTCTAAGTCACAAAAATGTGTTTGGCGAATCTTATGTATCGCCTTCATCGCTAATACCAGTTCAATTAACATTTCATTACTGAGAATGTATTTTATGAAAGAGAAAATATTATCCTTCCTTGAAGAAATTTTCTAAAAACATCTAACATTATAAATATATTGATGCTGATTCACAGTTTCCAATTATACAATAGTAACGTGAATCTTGTATATGTGTAAAGAAATAGTAGTTTATGCAATTAGTTCATAATGTTAAGCTTTATTGCATGAGTACATGTTTTGAAAACGAGCGACTTTAGGAGAGAGTTTTCAAATTTGAACGAATCTGATAAAGCAACATCTTAAACGAGTTGCTTACTATATTTTTTTGTTTAACAGTATTGTACACTTAAAAGAGAATCTATCTTAATTTTGCGAAACAACTACCTTTGACGACTCGGGTATTTGACATGGTGCGAGTAAACGGTGGTCGGCTGTTCCGTTTAGCTCTACCTCCCCCGATTCTCTCGCTACGATTGGCTGAATGTGTGATGACGGAATCATTCGTAACATAAAATGTAATACGTCATCATTTGTGCCACAAAATGCCCGATTATGAACGATTTCTTCCAACAGAAAAGATTCTTTTATAATGCTGGAATACAAAAAATATGAATGTTGCTAATTTCAGGAATAATGTCATTTGTTTTCTTGTTTTTATTGGTGACAAAGTGTTTAATATCAAAGTGTTTAATACGTATTTATTGATCTGACAATGGTAGATACTTTCGAAACAGAGGTATTTGTGAACAGTGAGTTCCGGAACATAAAACAACTGCAAATTTTGTATCTGAGCAACATCACCTAAACAACAGCATGAAGTGGAACGGGAAAATCCTGGTTATAAACCTCACTTAGTCCCTCCGAATGAGGGATTGAAAACCTCATTTCATCGTTCCGTTCGCCGCTCGCAACCGCACCCGCAACCGCCCTTTTGCCCTGAGTAATCCACAACGAAGATAATTCCGTAAAATATATAGAGGATACAAGTAAAACAGCGAATAAACTACGAGGATAAAACGGATTGTCCGTCGGCGCCCGACTGTGCGAATGGCTTGGAGATCGAATTTTCTGGTATTAGGGCAACGACAGCCAATGAAATAACTGATCGGTACAAATTGCTGTTACTCATGAGCGAAATTTGTCACAGTCGGCACATGCTTATCACTAAATGGATGTGCATTTTCTCTTAAAATTCCAGTATTCCAAATCGAAAGGATTTAGCTAGATCTGTGGTCATTTCTGTGTCAGTTTCGAGTAATGTTGCTTCAATGGAAATTGAAGCCTCGTCTATTTTATTTATATCGTTCCGTAACGCTACAAACCGCAGTCATTCTGTAGAGCATTAACAAACTAAAAATACGCTAAAAGAAAATATCGAGTTCAAATTCATGATTTAGGATTTCAGTTATTACTAATGCCAGTTTTAACAATATGAAAAATTAATGCGGTATTTTCTGAACTATATCATTGAGATTTATCTTTCTGGAAGTCAATCATTTTCTCAAAATAAATCAATTTGTTTCTGTTACTTGTAAGGATATTTTTATGATTCGCAGGGTAATTTATAAGCATTTCGATTTACTACTTGATCTCAAGAAAACACTATAATATAAAATTTTCTTAAAATATGGGCGTATTTATATTTTTATTTCATTGTCAAATAGAATTATATACGATATATAATATATAATATAAAATATATAATATATATTCGTTCTATTTGAACGAATGGTGTCTGAGTGTGGGTCTAAATTTATGTTATCATATACCGGCGCACCCTCGTTAAAATCAATCGTAAAATTGGCTAGGATTTCGAAAATGGTAATAAACATATAATTTCTTTCTGACAAGGGTCTAAACCCCGACATCCGGTAACGTCAGGGACGAGTGATTTAAGCTCGTCAGGCAGGTTTAGTCTGTCAGGCTCCTTTCCAAATTTCTCCATTGTAAAAGTCCCACAATCGCGAGCCTTACAAGGTGAGCGGCGTTCCCTGCCCAGAAGGCAGTTACGAAAGAAACTCGATCAGCGGGGCGGGGGCGGTGAAGGCGGCTCCTCCTGCGCTCGCGTACATAGTGTATTCGCGCCTACCGCCTTTCCGCGTTTAATCGATGCATTGTTAAACCATGTTTACCATTGCATCCATGTTTCATGTTGGTTGGGGTTGATGTTGATTTCTGCAATAACTGAAAATAATTTCCGTTATTTTGAATATTAAAAAATTCAAATTAATTTGTGACGTAAGACGGGGCGACGTAGAACACGTTTTCTCGTAAAATGCATTTCAACTCACAGAAATACGAGGGGTAATTTTTTTATTTGTGTCTTTCAAGAAGGTGCAGATTGAGAGAGGTTTGTGATAAAAGCTGGGGATATTTATGTTAATAGTATTAATTTAAACGAAAGTAAATCTTGAGAAACCTTTTTATATAACATACTTATCCTTTTCCTCGTGTTCTCAATATCCTCTTCATATTGCTCCTTATGTATTAAATAACTTAACAGTACACAATATATTACATATAATTGACAACTGTTAATTTTTACACAAAGTAATCAATAAATAAAAGCACATACAAAATCATCATGAAATTAAGAAGTTGCCAATCGACTTGTTGGTGGATAAATATATGTCAAAATATGTAAATTAAAGAAACGTTTTAGTCCCTAAGTTGTACTACAGCATCTCTTTTTTCAAATAGAGATTAGAATCTCTCAATTTTATAGTTGTAACGTGAGTTTCTCACACCTTAGACAATTATTTACATCTTTTAGAACGCGATAAAAAGGAAAGGGGAGGAATTACTCCCAACAAGGATCCAATATTTTCTCTCTTTCATCTGCGCCATTAAATGTCAATGCTACAAAGCTAATATTAACATTTCGTCGTGCATCCATTCAATTCCGATGAATGATTTCTTGTCTCGCAACACACAAAATGGCGCGTATAGGCCTTCCGTCATCATCACTCCGTCACCGTCCCTACCTCGCACGTGCCCACTGAACGTCATCCCCGCTCACCCGTCGCTGCTTGCCATTGGCTGCCGCGGTTACCAGCACTGCGCTGCGCAGGGCGACTGTTAACTCGCGATATTGAAAATCGCTCAACGGTGCGATTAAAGCGCTGGTCCCCAAATAATGTCTCTCGCCGCTTCGCTCGCCCATCGCCCACGCACCTACGCCTAACCGCCCGCACTTGCGCGTCCATCGCCCACGCATCTCCGCCCACGCACGCCGCTCGCCGCTCACACCTCTCTGCACTGAAGCAACCAACGCCTACACACCTCAGCCCATTCGACTATTTGGCATATCTACCCGCCTTTCCATATCCGTTCGCTTTCAGCCTACTTTCTTTCTCTTGTTCGCCTGCCCACCCACGTACTACCTCAAATCAACGCACTCCCTTGTAAGCGCCTACAGCCACTCGACTACGTACGCACGCCCTCTTGGTCGCCCACGTGAATACGACCACCACTTTCGTTCAACGCGCACCTGTACCTCCTGCTGCTCGTCAGCCAGCAGTCGCCCCCTTGCCTTGCCTTGCCTTGCCACACTGAGCCGCCCCCTCGTTCGTTGAATGAAATTCGAATTTCGAGGCCCGTGCTTCTCGGAAGAGACGGAAGCGTCAACGTAGTTTTTGAGATATTAATCTATAAATCGATTTCAAGAAGATTATCTGTGTAATATTACGTTAGTCAAGGCACGGAAGAAAAGTTTCCACAAAATTCTCTTTAATTTGGGGAGAAACAAGTTATCGGGACTCATGAACATGAAAAAAAACGCAGAGAATTGTATAATTGTAAATTTATTAGACAATCTCTCTACACATATAACTTGAGTTTTTTTTTAACCAGCAGAAACTTTTCAATCACTAGTATCTCGGTCACACTACACTTTATGTTAGTGAAATGTTACTTCGAACCATTATTTCACTGCTTAACCATTGCTTAACAACTTCCTCATACACGTCCCATTCATCAAAATATTTTTACTCTGTCGTGCTTCGTCATTCGAATATATCACTTCGTATTAATATATTCTCCGTCTTTCCAAATGCTAACTTACTTATTCATTCGATCACCTACTACCTATTCTGACGGCTTATGCATGTTCTTGCGCTCGTTCTCTCATTTATCTTCTTGCATTTTGTCGTCTGGACGCTATTAATCTAATTCTTATTTCCCTCATTGTTATTTCCTGCTTTTGCATCGCCTACGTCGTATTTTCATCTGTTTTGGTCCTACGTCTTGCGTTTTGGCGGTCGGCTGACATCCTTTCCTCATTCAGAAATAATCAGAGATTTTGTTCAAGATTCTTCCTTAGAGAAGACGGAAGGAATTCTTTCGTGAAGTAGATATGAAATTCAATAATGTCACGCGGTCCTGGTAGTTCAATTAGAATGGAGACCTTAAAATATCTCGAGAAATTCGAAAAAGAAACAAAATTTAAATAAAAACTACAAAAGAGTTCGTAAACGCAACTGTAATACTATATGTGCAACATTTTGAAAGAGCTGCCGATGGTAGATAACCGTTTGGGTAAAGAAATGAAGTGCAACAACACACAATTTACAGTTTTTAACATAACACTAACCTTTCATGCAAAACTTATGTTACTGGAATTGAGGGTCATGTGGTGTAATTGTGCTATCGTAATTGTCCCATATTAGAAAGTCATTTTCATAACATTACCATCGATGATGGACGCCCGTACAGAATTGCTAAATTTATCTCCTATTGCGTAACGTGTGAGGTCAACAAACGCGACACATGCCTAATCGAGCAATGGTTCCCTCCGCCTGCAAACACATCAAACGAAGACGCGCAGCTAGATATGAGATCGTGGCCTAGATGTTTCCTCTATTTGTGGTTCCCTACAAACAATCCTAGCCGTTTTTAAGACATTTTACGTAAAAAAATAATACAGAATGTTAAAGGAAACAAATACATGCGCCGTAAACGATGTAGTTACCTGATGCCGTCCGCCAGACGGCACAGTTGTCCTTCAACGTTGAAAGCTTAAGCATGAATACCCATTTTGTTGTATATTTGGTTAAAGTGACAAAAATATGCAAAATTTGACAATTCTTTTTGATTCATGATAAATGGGACGGTAGTCAATAAACACTAAATTCCCTTAGATTGCCTTTATATCTGACCGATGTAAACTACTTGAACTTTATTAAGGATACGACTTTCAGTATTCCTTCTGTTCACTGAAGTATTTTAAGTAAATTTCTTTTCTCCGGGTGTCATTAAGCCTAGTCTACAAGACATATTTGCTTCCATTTCTGCCAATTTCTCTGACCGTCCCTTTCCTTCTGATCGCTCCCAACTCTCGTCCTTCCTACTCTTCTTCTTCGACTTTTCGGCCATTGGCTTGCAGGCGGCGCCATCGATAGAAGCAGTATTTTTTTCATTACGCCGTTAAGCAGCGCGCGATGCGGGAGGAACAGCGTCGTGCGTGTTTCCACGGATAAGCACTGCCGCGCGCGCCGCCGCGCTTTCATTACCGCGCCTGCCTGCGCCGTATCGGATTACGACGGGCGTTAAAAATGGATTCGTAGATTCCGTCGGACTGATAGACAAAAATTTCCGTTCGTTTGTTGTATCCGTTTTCCAGAGCCCTGGTGGCGTAAGAGTATTTAAAAACTCTGTTACAACTTTGTGATATCACCGGAAGAGTCATGAATATTTTTTGAAACATTTGGTAAGTAAAATTCTTCTGGCGCGGATATTTAGAAGCTTTGTTCAATTTTCATGAAATGTTGTAATATTATTTTGGTATCGGAAAATGAATTACCGAAAAAGAGACCGCACGGAGATTTGTAAACCTGATGGATTTAAATATTAAATTTAATATAAACCTGTATTCTGGGAAATGCGAAAATGTCCAGCAATTCGTAACAAATAAAATGGGTTAATGCGTGATAAATATGTAATATTTTTTATCAACACGGTTTGTTTGATGATATTTCATAGCTTTTAACACGACGCATTGTGACATTAAAAATATGTTAGTGTATTGGGGTCACTCGAGTTTTCTAACGAATCAAAAGCTCGCTCTTGACAGGAATGCCGCTAAAGCCTTATTTACCGAAGATTCGCCATGGGGGATACATCATTATTATAAAAACACAGTTGAATTTTTAAAAGTTCCGAATACGTGGCCGGACAATCCCAGGGCGCAGAGGTTATAAAAGCGAGTTTGTTTTTACGAGGACGTATGGAGGCAGTTGGTGGGCGGCCGCCGGCCGCGAGGGCTGCGGCGCAGCTCCCGAGACGGCGAAGGAGGCGAGCGGCGGGCGGGAAAAGGGGGCGGATGGGGGTTGGGAGTGTACGGAGGGGAGGGGGCAGTTCGAGTGTGGGGGCGTGTGGCAAGGCGGGGGAAAGGGGGTTGGGGGAGCAAAGCAGGCGCTTTGCGGTGCGCAGTGGAGTGGGGTGGCTGAGACGAGGAGCGGAAGGGTGGGGTGGGGAAAGGAATGTAAGGAGAGGGGGCGTCTCGAAGTGTAGCGGAGGGTGTTAAAGCGAGAAAAGTGGTTGGTGGAGCGGGACGAGACGCTGCGGAGTGCGGTGCGGTGAGGTAGGGTGGGATGGCGCAGCGTAGCGAGGAAGGGAGGGAGGGAGGGTGGACGAGGGAAAGGAATGCGTGGAGAGGGAAGGAGCGGCCTGGAGTGTAGCGACGTATGGTAGCGCGAGAAAAGTGTTCGGTGGAGTGGGACGATGCTCTGAGAAACGCGGCCGAGCGGGGAGTGGCGGAGAGTGGGAGGAGGGAGGCGACAGGGGAAGTACACGGAGGGCTAGGAACGGAATGTGAGGAGAGGGGAGGGGCGTCCAGAATGTGGTGGCGTTAGTAGAACAGGACGGGCGAAAGTAGTGTGGAGGAAATATGAGGGCGAAGGGGGGGGGTGAGGCAGTGCGAGGTGAAACGAGACGGAGCGAGGCGAGGCGGGGCTGGGCGGGGCTGGGCGAGGCTGGGCGAGGCTGGGCGAGGCTGGGCGAGGCTGGGCGAGGCTGGGCGAGGCTGGGCGAGGCTGGGCGAGGCTGGGCGAGGCTGGGCGAGGCTGGGCGAGGCTGGGCGAGGCTGGGCGAGGCTGGGCGAGGCTGGGCGAGGCTGGGCGAGGCTGGGCGAGGCTGGGCGAGGCTGGGCGAGGCTGGGCGAGGCTGGGCGAGGCTGGGCGAGGCGAAGCGGAGCTGGGCGAGACTAAGCAGGGCTCGTCGAGGAGGGGCTGGGCGAGGCGGTTTGGAGCTGGGCGAGGCGAGGAGGGGCTGGGCGAGGCGAGGCGGTGGCAGCAGCACCAGGGACAGCGTGGGCGGGGCGCGAGTGACGTGAGGAGTGGTGGGTCTTGCGAGACTCGCAGACGGTCGCGGCGGAAACGGAACTTCGCGCAGCGGGGGTTGCCGCAGTTTAAGCAGGCGGTCGGCGAAAAGAAATGGGGCTGTCGGGAGTAGCAATATTGATAGGGTGGGAGAAAGGAAACGGTGAGACAGGGTATTTACAGCGCTTCAAAGAGAGAATGATTTTCTTCTAATGAAAGTGGTAGAACATTTAGAGAGGGTTAGAAAGTTTAGGAGGTTGCAATGCCAAAGAAATGTACACATGAGAGAAGTTGAATCAGGCGAATGAACCAAAATGAATGTTAGCAGTGCAAATAACATGTTTAGTGTTATAATTCAAGTGAAATCGCTTACAGCATGTAATACATAAACCTTTTTTGTTTGTGTTGATTGCAATAACACAAGATATAACTGATTGCCTAGAACAATATTTGATTAGATTTAGAGACATAAAGTTGTGTTTTATTGCAGAAGTTGTAAGTGTTCACTTTTTAATTTCGGCTATAAGAATTAGGCATCAAATATCAGAGTTGACAAAACTCTAAAAATACGATCGCAAATTAATATATCTCAAAGAATGACATGTAAAACACAATTCATCAGAAATAGACGATTGGATACTTGGATTCCACTTTGATCCACTGGACCTACAAAAGCATAGTAGAGATACGTAATCGAGAGAATGAAGATATAAATGTTATTGCAAAGTATGATACAATATAGCGAAGACGGCGTAAGGTGGAACAATGCAAAGTGCCGCTTGAGAAGCGGGTGGGGAGTGGGTGGGGAGTGGGTGGGGACGGGGCGTGGAGGGCGTGGCGTGGCGTGGAGGGAGTGGCGTGGCATGGAGGGGCGTGGCGGGCCGTGGAAGTGGAGGGGCATGGAGGGGCGTGGCGGGCAGAGGGCGCACGGCGCTTCCGTGTCTGGCTGCGCGGACTCGTGGAGCAGGCGCTCCTCGGAGAGCCACAACTCGGCGGCGAGCCTGGGGGTCACGTCTCGCTAATAACAGCGCTGCCCCGCCCGGTCCTCACTCGTACCCCCTCGCCGCCTACCTCGCCCCTTCTGCCCGTCGACGCCCCACCCCACGACCTATCTCCATCCCCGACCCGCCCCTCTCCGCACATCTCACCGAGTCTCCCTTTCTCACCCCCTCTTGTTCCTCCCGACCCCTTCTGACCCATCTCTCCCCCACTCCATCTCAGGCACTCCCCAACACAGCCCTCGCCCCGCCCCATCGCACTCCCTATACCCCACTCAGTGCAGCCCTGCCCCTCTCCGCACACCCCTCCGTATCCCTGCCTTGCGCGTCCCTACATTCCATATCAGCTAGCCCTCAACACCACCCTCGACCAGCCCCGTCTCATCTCTCCACGTCCTGTCCAGTACCGCCCGGTCCCTCGCAGCACACCCCTCCGTGTCTCCCCACTCGCATCTCGTCGCCCCGACTCACCCACCTCGACCCTCCTCCCGCCATGTCATCTATCCGTCAACACCACCCCCGCCCCGCCAGTCTCCCTCCCCAGCGGTCCTCCCTCCTCTGCGCCTCCCCGCCTTGCCCCCCGTCCCTCCCCTCCCGGTCCCAACCCCCACTTCAGGACGCGGTGGGCGGCAGTTCCCGGAACGCAGCCGCGGCGCCACGCGCGGGGTCAAAGGCGGAGTAACTCTTACGAGGTTAGCGCCGCGAGATAGCGTGCGGGGGAACCAAGGAATAAAGGAAATGGGGAGACCTCGGAACGCGCACTATCGCGCGCCGCTCACCACATCCGCCGCCTTTTTTCCTTGCCTCTGCCCCTCCCCGCGCCCACCGCCCACCCTTTGCCACCACTCACGTGAAATAACACCATACAATATTTTAAAAGAAATACAAATATGTTTTATGTATTTGAAACTTTCATTTTATTTCGAAACGTGAATAGCGTCATTGTTACGATAATGTAAATGCTAAACTGCTAGTTCTTCTATTCCATATCATTTTGTCGATGGCACAAAGTACTGTAATGCTAAAAGTTTATTTTTTGCCATCATAATACCACGCTTGATTAATATTAAGAGTGCTTATATTTTATGATTGTAAGTGGGGGGCCTAGGTATAAGTAGTGCTAAAGAACTGGCACCTACTATCACAGCGAAACCACCCTTAGTGTTTTTGCAAAGAAAAGTGTTAATTGAGTTATATTGTCCACTTGACAGCTGACTATTTAAATTTCTTCCGGAATCACGGAACCACTGACAACTATTCTCTCACCCTTATGATCTGTACTCTCATTTATGATTATAAGTGCACTATCACCTTCGGACCATTTTCTACGTCCCCCTGTCAGCACCTCTCACCATCTCTCTTAATGTGAGACTCGACTTCACTCTGTGCTTGTACTGCCTTCAACAAACCATCCCCACATCGTCTTTCCTCACAAACTCCCGGCCTTCCCCACCTTCAAGTGCGCCTTCTGTCGCCTGACCTCAACGTAACCGCTCCCGCCTGCGCCATCGTGTTGAGTTATCCACACAGAGGGACTGGCGAGGCCTGCGGGTGAGAAGCTAGTCAGGATAATGGAAGAGAACAAAGACGGGCCAAAAAAGTGGCGAGGGAAGCCGCGTGCGCGAACGCGCGTTCCCTCGAGGGCCTTCCGACGAGACGTCAGGTGCGTAAGTGGAAGCATGAGATATGCGAAGGACAGCCCATTTCCATGTGGCCCGAGGTCGTAAAACGAGGTTGAAAGAAAGACCTATTGTTACAAGAACCCGCTAGAGACAACGTTGCAGTATGTTGTTAAAATAACTACGTTGCCGCCAGGTACTGGAAATTGCAGAAATGCAATTTTCTACTTAGATTAATGCGAAGACAGCAAGAGAGTTCATGTGCATGCCCACGCTAACATACATTTAATAAAATTCGCAGACTTCTTTTTTTGTTTTGTGCTTGCATTTTTTATTACAATATAAGCAAATTGTGTATTTTTCATCACTTCTCTTTTGTGCACTGCAATGACGCTAGCAAAGGCCTGAAGATAGCTCATTGTGACGTGTTAAGTTCATACATGCTTAACAAATTGTCGCATCTTACAAAACTGTACATCAAATTAACGTTCAGGAATTAATTATACACTTTCCAATATGTACAATCTAGCACTACGTATAACATTTTAAATTATTTGAAGCAGTATTTGTGATGTGTACTCGTAATCGCCGTGTGACGTTTATTGTGAACTCGCTGCACTGGGAACGCTTAAGGACAAATATCTAAATTATTTTATTAAAAAACTGTTTTGGTATAATCTTCATCAATATTCGTACTTTCCTCAAGTACATTTCTACAATAATTGTAACTGTGCTTTGATACCAATTATCACACGTTTTTAATTTAATATGTGCATCTCATTTTTTAGAATTGTATTCAATATTTCTTAAAATAACACTATTATATTTTTAAATGATTCATGTTTGAATTTATAAATGATTAAAGTTGTATTCTACTATATTGTCCTGCCTTACAGAATAACAGCTTTACATAATGTTTAGTTTGTTATTTCACTATACAATGTGTAAGAGAAGCTCAACTGATGTATGTCGGGATCAATAATTAAGACTCTCCACAAGCATATTGAACTGCTAGCCCTGATCAGGAGATAGCGAGCAGAGACGACAGCGGCTGAAGATGATATCCACACAGCAAGGATTCGTCCATCCGGCTTGAGCTTCAGAAATGAAAGAAGGCAGCAAAGAAGGCGACGGAAAATTAAAGCCAGCTTGCGACCGAGACCAGCCTATGTACACAGACGCCCCACCGACCCCTCTTTCACGTCCCCCCCGCTTCCTCTGCCCCTTCCACCCAGCCACCAATGCCGTCCCCTTCGGCGCTGCCTGCGCCGTCCACGGCGTTCCCTCAGCCTTCACCCCCTCCGCCATCCCCCCACTCAGCCACCCCATTCCCACCCCCACCTGCACACCACTCCCACCCCCACACTCACCCCCACACTCACCCCCATCCCCACCCCCGCCATTGCCCGTCCTGTCCGGGCCCCTCCTATCCACCACTACCAATGCCCCATGCCCCGTGACCATTCGCCGTGACTCCTCTGCCATCCTCAACAACTCCGCCTTCATAACCATTAACTCCACAGTACCCGCCCACAACATCATCTCCACCGGCCTCCCCGCTTACACTATCCTTAACGCCCCCACCGCATCTCCACCCCAGCTTCCTTCCCCGCAGCCCCGTGGCGCCTGCGCCGCCCCCTTATTTCTTGGCGGCGGGGAGAGAATCGGCTGGTCGGCCTCTGTGGCCACCGCCGTCGCCGCCTCTGCGGAGACGTCTTTTGAGCGTAAAGCTGCCCCGCGGGATTCGTCACGCGGTTGCGGTTTTGATGACGATAATTTTATTAAATATCCACATGAAAATTGGTCATGATAATTTTATTTTATATCCATTATCAGATGTTACGAAATCGTCTAATGGAACGATAAAGTATTGCGTTCTAATGATGATATCGAAACTGTTATCGCACTGAAATAATTCTGCGCAGAATGAAGTCGGCTAAAAATTAGTTCGTGAACAATGAAATGAAAATTCTATACATTTCTTTGTTTCATTATCTAATTTCGTAATGTGAAGAAATGTGAATTATTTACATCTGAACATTTGCTTCAAATGTTGCTAAAATGTGGATTTATCAGTACAAAATGTTTCAAGCAACACGTTCTGATTGAATTTATTTTTGGAAAGATTTCCATCTCACTATTTTATGTAGTATTTTAAACTTTATTCGAACATGTTCTATCACCGAATTCATTCTATTGTCAATTGGGTTTCACGATCGTCAACGGCTCAAGTAGAGGACTTCTCGCAGTACTTTCAAACCCCGTTCCCGAAGATCTGCAGTGTGGATACGGGCTTCCGGAAAGCGCCGGAAGGCACTTCGCCGCCTTCCAGGGAGAGTGGTTCGATGCCCGGTTGCGGCCATCCGGTGAGGCGCGTAACCGCCGGCAAACGCGGTGAGAAGCATTGCCCGGCGCGGCGCGGCGCGGCGCGGCGGTTGCGTTGCCCGTTTCCGTCGCCACGCTGCGCTGCCTTCTACTACGAGCACTTAACCTAATTGTTCGCCCGTCCTGCGCTGCTCCGCGCCGCGCCGCGTCTTGCGCCGGATTCAATCTAGGTGGTGCTGGCGACCGTCTGCCGGCGATGCGCCGCTGTTTTATTGCACGCGTTCCGTGCAGCAAAGTGCGGAATAAAACGCACGGAAATGCCTCGTCTCTGAACAGCAACACGCGGCCGGGAGTCTGCTGGTAGTTCGGAAGCAACTTGAAGGACTGTTTTTGTGTTACGTCTGCAGGCGTGTCCGCCAACTTTACGATAATACAGGTAGTACGGAACTGTGCGAGTGCATTTTTATTGTCACGAGAAATATTCGTTTAATCATATTATGATTTTAAAGATAGAATACAGGGACAAAGTATAGTTATTATTTTTTCGATAATAATACATACGGTGTATTTAATTTATGTGTAAATATAGTTTGTGTAATTAATACTCATACATTACATTACATTACATTAATGAATGTAAATGAACAAATTAAAGGGCCAACTTTCTGTTATCAATTGAAATATGATTTCCCTACTTAATTAGACCATGTTTACAACAATATTTATTCCATCTAAGACCCTTCTACACATTCTTACCCAAAACAATGAGTAGGAATATCAATACTAAAGAACATATTAATTTCTATGGTTGATAATGTGCTCCTAGTGTCAATCACATCTGACAATGATAATCTTCACATAGTTTCTTACAAAATTGTAGTGAATTGCATAATAAAATAGAATTGCACTTATATTTTCATGAATCAATTCGATAGTTACCAGAACGTAAAATATTTGCATTTTGGCTTCGAAAAGAGGAAAATCGTTGTTTTGTGAAAATTAATAGAAGCTTAATTTTGTCAAAGTCGTGAATTGTCATTAGACTACCCTTGAATTGCTATGTTTTACCGCCCCCGAGATCCCAATAATTCAACATCCAAGGTGCTTGGTGCGTTTTGGGTTCGCTGCGTGGAGCCACGGAGAAGCAGTTGAGCGCGATGCCGCGAGCGCGCCAGCGTCGCGCGGGGCGGCGTCAAGGAGAAGAGCAGGCCTCCGGCGGCGGAGGGGCCGGGGGAGGGGGAGGGGGAGGGGTGGAGGTGGAGGTGCCTGAGAGCACCACGGGCTCCCCCGCTGCACCGCTCGCATTGTTAGCCCCTGAATAGCTCGTTTAATATTTACGCATGCTTGTTGTAATGAATTTCAACGGAGTTATCCTACTTGTTGAATACTCATGTGCCTCGCTCCTCGCCATGAATATCTTAGACCGCCTTGAATGAGACGTCTTCATTTATTATGGACGATATGTTCGCAAACTTGAGTGGGCGATGTGGCCGCCCGCCGGGAGGAGTCGGCCGGGGTGTGGGGCAAAGCACGAGAGGCGGAGGGGTTGTGGGAGTGGGCGGGTGCTGCTGGGGCCCTGGATTTCCACGACGACCACGAGAAGCAAGAATTTCTGGCTGGAAAGAAGTTGCGCAAGAAACGAACTTTCTGGCGGAAAAGGCCTCCCGGCGTATGCACAACACGTTCCCAACTGCGTCTCTCAGGCCACGGACATATTAATAATAATTATGAGGTAGCTTTCTGCATAGCTAAAGAAGCAATTAGTGACAAAAAATTTCCCACTGTCAAATAAAGCCCAAATCTCATTTAACCAGCAATTACCACAGAATTTCTCTATTAATTCTAACATTACGCAAACATCGGATTTGTTTAGTAGTATTTCATACTTAATGAAAATCTAAAAGTTATTGGCTAGTACCTGCTACATTGCAGGAATAGCCTGTGCTCAGACTAATGAACGTTATGAGTATAAACAAGAAAAAATATTGACACAATTTTGTCGAAAATGACATTTAATTCCATTGTTTAAAGGAGAAGAAAATCCATGTTTGCATACACATTAGTAGAAATTGAAGGTTTCTTTTCTGAAAGTAATTGGCAATTCTGACTTAGTTCGACAATTCTCAATTAACGGAAACTTACTAAGTAAGCGTTCAACTAGCTTAGTGTAGCAGTTAATTATCTTTCTTCGCTCTCCTTCTGAATTGCTGTGCATATTATTTGAGAAAACTGGAAGAACGTTTTGAATGGTGTTTATAAAAGGGCTGAGTGTTTCTAAATATTATTACTTCGTAATTTCATAAAGCGATCTCTGCATTGCGAGGCAAGTCGGAACATTTATATTTACTTATTAAATTTTGCAAGCTATGCCATTAGAAGGAATCCATCTGTGTGAACTCTTATCATCACTGCTGAGGCATTCCCATTTACATGAATATCTCAACTACAAAATGTGGAAACGAAATATTGTACCTACCCCTAAATATAAGAAGACTCACTTGTAAACGTATTAAAATTAGCTAGTTGTGTCACCTTGTACTGTCAAAGTCTCGAACGAAGTCGTATTTCCAAACTCTACCGCGTTTTGAATTATAACTTTGTTTACTTCTGAAAAGCCTTGCCTTAGCCGACATATGTCTAAAGTACTGAACAGGTCTGTTTTCTTCTTACTGACATTTCCGCTCGTGAATAGGTTCTTGCACAAACTGCTTTGACTCTGATGTATATTTCTCTGTACCACAAAAGAATCATGCCATTCACACGTGTCTCGAGGGTGCAGCTTTAGGTGACAGCTAATTTAGAATCCCATTTTACATTTGTTTCTCGGAAGCGGAATTTCAAACGTAAGTACGTTCCACTTTGCATCAAACGACAGTGATTTCAACATCCAAACTCTGCATTCGTGCGTCTTATGCTTCTCCATGCATTCAAGTCAAGTGAAATTCGACCTCACGGTTTGCTTAACATCCTCGGTTTCACCCGTTATCATTAGGGAACGACGTTTAATAAACGAATTAATTAATTTCCTTTTGAGGCGACCTTCTCGGCGGATAAAGACAACGGCGAAGCGCCTTTGACACTCATTCGCCTGGCGCGTTCGCCCGCCCGCGCGCGCGAACGAGGTGGGGCGCGCTCGGGGCGTGGGCGGTGGGCGGTGGGGGCGAACGCAGCTCCTCGGGAGAGATGGCGATGGAAGCGGCAGGAGTGTGGGGTGGCGGGAGGCACGTAATATTGCAACGGAGAAGTCGGGTGGCGTAGATACGTAGGTAACGGTGCGTGTGAGTGGCTCTACTGCAATGCAACACTTGGACTGGTGTGC
The DNA here is from genome assembly GCA_038098605.1 of Gryllus longicercus. Lineage (NCBI taxonomy): Eukaryota > Metazoa > Arthropoda > Insecta > Orthoptera > Gryllidae > Gryllus > Gryllus longicercus. Next base: position 299,295 of record JAZDUA010000720.1, read on the forward strand.
AAAAGGAAAAAGGGAGGTGTGAGGGCTGAGGGGTACATACTGACTGCATGTGCAGCCGACACTCGTTTCGGGCTTTGAAGGGGCGCGCATACGCGAATTCACACGAGCGTTCACTACTCAGAGCATTGGAACGAGAGGAACAATTGGAAAGTGTGCATAAAAGTAGGAAATATGAAATGGCTTTTACAAAGTAATACCAAGAATTTGTTATGTAACTGACTTTCCTCGCTATTAAAATGGGAAAAAATGGGTGATGTAGCTGGAAAACCTGAAAGGAAAAAAGGAATGTGTTCTCTAAAACGATAGTCTTAACGAAGGAGTACCTACATGTTCATGTCAAAGATTTTCTGTTATGTCGACCAACAACACTTTTTGTTTTGAAGCGTCCGAAGTCCAAAGTCTATTAAAAAATGATGTACAAAATCTATTGTTAATAATAATAATAATATTATAATAATAATAATAATAATAATAATAATAATAATAATAATAATAATAATTGAATACCCTTATTGAATGAACGTTCTCACTAACAATTACTTTAGAATTCGGAACAAGAAATTCCAAGAGCACGTGCAGAGGCTGAATACAAATTCAGATTTTTCAATAAAAAAAATTATTTACTACAAAATTATTTGTGTTCATTGTTTACTATAGTAAACTAAAAGTAGTTGTAAATGGCTGAGTGTTTATGAGGCGATTACTCACATAAGATGCAATGCAGATGCGCAAGTTTCGTGTCGTGTGCTGGAAGGCAGTTTTTTAAATATCCTTTTCCCACCGCACAGAACAGGTTGATTATCGCCTGCTGTGATAGCTCAGCAGAGATGCCATTTCCATCGCCACACACATTTACCAAGAAGTTCTAGGATAATTTGCAGGCCGTGGAAGTTACTCGGCACTAGCTCCTAGAGCTGCGCATTCTATGGGACAGGCCGCCTGGCGGTGGACGATGGGGCGCGCTCTGCAATCGGTTGCCTCCGGTCGAGCGCCGTCGGCCGTTAAGGCCCAGCGACCGCTCACACCCGCGCCCTTCACTGCCCGGGCTGCTGCCACCACGACCTTCCCTAGGAGGGATGAACTGTATGCGGATTATTTTGAAAATACTGGCATTTACGACGTTGCGGGTGCCCTTTTTGGTAATATTTATTAAACAAAACAGACTGAAAATAAATTCCGTATTATCTTTTGGCGAGTTTCTGCAGTGTATACTTCACTGACTCCTCTAGGATGGGTGTAAGCATCACTCTATTCAATTACTATTAATATAACTTTCTCAATCATGACTTTAATTGAATGAAGATAGTTTGAATCAAAGTAATTTTGCAAAAGATCATCAAACATATATTTTCTTAAATTTACAATTATGTAAGTACTCCTGTATACGTGAGCGACGGCTGGTCGCCGCTGCCCCAGTGGCTTCCGGGGTCCCCGGCCCTACTCCGAGCGCCCGCCGAGGGAGAGCGCAGGGCGGAGCTCGGATGTTTTCTGCCGAACGCACTGATCTACTAGCTTAAACATTTCTGTCGAATCCAGACGCTGTCTGATGGAGAATTCAAGCGGCAGGCTGCTCAGAACGGTAGTTTTCCGTGGTTTCTCCGATTAATATCATGCGAATGCGGGAGCAGTGCCCTAACAAATGGTTTACAGACCGCGTACGCTCTTTACTTTCCATTCCTCGTGCTATCCTCTTCTCTTACACGCACGCATATACTTACAAGCACTACAATAACTCAAATATCCGGTCGGGCGCTTAGAGCTCGGGGTTGCACGCCGCATGGGGAGAGACCCGGAAGGGAAAACCTCGCGAGAGACGTGTAGGTCGGCGCCGCATCGCACGCCCCTGCGTGGCTGACTCGACTGTCGGGCGGTGCGCGATGTGGGACCCCCGCTCGCGAGAGCGCAGCAGCTGCCGCGCGCAGCTGCGGCGAGGGACTCGGCGCTGTAACAGGATCTTCGCGCATCGCTTTCCGCGGTTCCTTTGTTTCGCGGGGCTGCGCTGGGGGCGGCGGCGGCGGCGGCCCTGCTTCCCTGCGGTGAGTCTTTGGGTGTAGGTTTTACACCGCCCTTCGGCGTGACGTAAGCGCCGCGCTCTTGTTTTGCTCGTTTCCCGCGTGGCCGAACAGGAGATTCCAACGCCATTGGGCCAAGTCCGATCGAATGAGCGCAGCGCGAGTGAGGGTGCTTCGCTCTCACAGTGTTGTACTCCCGGTTGTGGGCTGTTGAAAACCGAAACTCTTGGTTGTGTTGTTTTGAGACTTGGAAAAGTGCACCACGTGATTTTCTCGTTACATCTGGTAACAAATCTCGTCAATGAGTTTGTTGAAAGAGTTTTATACTACTTCTGTAAATTGATGCAAAGTCTAAAAGACTACAACTGAAGTGTGAAAGATGAAATATACAAAGCAATTTCTTTCATCTGTTATTACGTAATATTCATCCTATCATTGCTCATGCGTTGAACTGCATGTTGAGGGCTGAAATGAAAAATTGATGTTAAGATGAGAAAAATATATTGTGTTACGGGGTCATTCATTATAGTCAATAATATTCTTCTCCACAACCTCCAATGTATGGTAAAATGTTAAAATTATTGGGGAATTTTTACTTAATAATTTTCCTTACTGAAGTGAATGGAAGAATATGTTATGAAGCATTGTCGGTTAGGAATCATGAAAGACCTTTTTCGTTTACTTAACTAAATATGCTCATTAATTCCGTGAAAAAATGTTTATTATAAATATGTTAACAGCATGAGTGCAATTAAAACTACATCATGCAATTAGAACTTCACAACTACCAATAAGAATTCAGAAAAGAATCAAAATCGATTCATTAAGACGCCATCGAACAGACGTGACCAAGGTATTTCCAGTAGGCATGAAAAAAATGATGAACAAAAATGTACATCACTGATACATACCTACATCACCTACATATAAAAAATTAATGAATATAACTGAATTGGTGAAGTGTACGTTTAGTTAATGGAACAACATAAAATATTCAACATGAATGAATTAAATTTTTTACATGAAAAACATTTGAAAACATTTATTCTTAGAGTTAGAAATGTAAAAACTGTAAACGTCAGTTGTGTTTTCCCTTTCTAAAAAGTACGCCAGCAAAACTGTCAGAAGTGACTTTTTTCCTTTTCAGTGTTTATACATGTTGTATTCTCTCATACCTGTCTTAATTTTTTCGAGAAAGTAATGTTTTAACGTCTTTGTTAGCTTCTTCTAATATTTCATCCTGAATAAGCTCATTGTACACCATTTCTTTATCCTGTAAGTCAATATAGAGATTGTACGTACAAAATGCATGACCCACTAAAATATACCTTTCTCAGAAACAATTCGACGTCATCAAATGTATGTCTCGAATGGTAAAAAGGTGCTTGAATTTCTCGAAAATTAAATTATTCTCAAACGAAAACAAAAAAATATTGAACGTAACGTAAAGGGGAATAATTGCACTCGTGGTAAAAAAGAAAACTCGATCCTATTGTCGCTCGTTGCCTTGAACATACCACTCATGCAATTGTACTCTTCTTTATCCACATTTCGTTAATTACAATAAGGAAATCAAATATAGAACGTATTTATATATTACGTTTCATTTGAAGTAAAAAAGTCACTTAAGCAGTAATAGAGATGTAGATTTGTAATTTTGTGACTGAGGAATGAATTGTAATTTGATCTAAAAAAATAAACCATTGCATAGTTTGAATCACGAATTGGCGTTCGTAAAAACAGCATTGAATACCTAAAGTGATATTTCACTTCTTTAACGTGATTTCTGTACACTACACTCAGGAGAAAGGAAGTATCGCGAAGCATGTTCTTAGGAAGAAAAATGAAAGCCATACTTCTACATAGGAGCTCCTCATAAGTTGGGCGTCTCCTCTCCGCCCCAGGCCACGTGGCAGCCGTGGGCGCGCGCCACCTGAAGGGCGAGTGTAGGGCGCAGGGGCGGAGTGGGGGCGGCGACGCGGGGCACTCGGGCCGCGCCATCACTCACACGCCGCCCGCCCTCCCCCGATTACCATTAATAAATACACAACGCGGAGCGCAGCGGCCCCTGCATTACGCAACAACAAAAGGTCATCGGCTCGACAAAAGCGAAGCGGGAAAAAAAGGCGAGCGCCGGAGACGAGGCGGCATTTGAATAAGATAGCTAGCCATCCCGCCGCCCAACGCAGCGTCTTCGAAAGCCCGAAGGAGAGGTACAGGGCCATCTATTATATTTGATCAATTTTTAAAGGGGTAGGAGCAGCAGTTTCGTTACGGCTGCAGACGAGGGTATAAAGAACGGCGTGCGGAATAGAGGCGGGCGGAGGCGCGGAATGAATGCCCTGATGCCCGTCTGCTGAGGGTGGAGCCGCGGGCGCCAGGGGTGAAAAAGCTGCGAGCGGGAGGGCGCATTTTAAAAAGAAGCGCTCTCGACGCCCTTGGGGGGGGGGGAGGGGCACCGCCGCGCCGCGCTCTTGCGGTATGTCGCGCAGTCGCCCCGCGATAACAAATGAGAAACGTTCGCTAATGTGCCAGATAAAAATAATATAGCTACTCCGGAATTGTGCTGTTCGGTACATCGTACATTTACTCTCTGCCCTGAGGTGACACGCGTGGCGGAAGGAAAAAGATTTTAAGGTACTTCTTTTTGGATTGACGGCGTTAAGATTCCAAAGTTACTCGTAATATTTAACATGAACGCTGCGACGTAATTATTTATTTAACTAGAGCGCTGTAAAGCAAAACAGTGTTGCATTATTTAGCAAAGTATTCTTAATTTATTCGTTTTACTCATGACAACGTATACGTTAAATACTATTTTTCCTAGATATTCTGTGCAAGGGAATTTTATATTAAGCTTTCAAGGAATCCTCTACTCTTATTTTACGTACTGTTTTTTGCAGATGAAATGAAAAATGGAACTCTTCGTGATTTCAACTTGACGTTGATGACACTTCGTCGACAAAAAGTATTAAAATAATACAAATGTTTGTATATTATACATCTCATCCAATCACAAAGTGGAACATTCAGTATTATTTATTTATAAAAGATTTTCACAATTTGAATATTGTTTCCTCCGTTCTTGAACCATATTTTGGAAACTACCACTTCAAATATGAACTCTTACCACTGTTGATACTTAGGAAACAGAAATCGCAAAATAATGGACCTTCTTGCTTTCTTTAACCTATGTTTACATTTAATTTTTCCTCCTCTTTTATTTTTACCACCCTAGAGGCCGCTCCGCTCCGTCTCCGTCTTCTAATTTTAGATGCAGCGCAAGGGTTTCCACGAATGCCCCACTTGACAGCGCGACATCTGAATGACTGCGGGTTCACTCTGCGCAAATATCAGGGAAGAGAGTGCCCCTTCACAGAGAAAGCAAGTGGGGGCGAGAGACGCTCCGAGAAAGCGAGACATTGCGGAAAGCACCGCCTGGCGGGTGGGGCGAGTAACAGCGAGCCGGCTTGCCCGGCCCTGCAGACAGCAGCGCCGACGCGCGCGACGGAAAGCGGGGCCTGGCCGCCCAGCGCGGCCCGCCCCTCCCCTTCCCCTCCCCGCCCTGCCCCGCCACCCCGCCCCGCACCGCCCCCCCGCCCCGCACCGCCCCCCGCCCCGCACCGCACCGCCCCGCACCGCACCGCCCCCCGCCCCGCACCGCCCCGCCCCGCCCCGCCCCGCACCGCCCCGCCCCGCCCCGCACCGCCCCGCACCGCCCCGCACCGCCCCACACCCTCCCCGCCTTGCCCCGGCCCGCCCCTCCCCTTTCCCCCCGTCCCGCCCCGCCCCGCCCCTCCCCGCCGCACCCCGCCCCCGCCCCGGCCCGGCCAGGCCCGGCGTGGAGCCGAGAGAAGAAAGAAATGAGATACAGAATAATGTACAGGCTAGCGGGGATCATTTTTCAAGCGCCTGGCAACGAGCCGTTAGTAATGGTATATATACTGTAAAGCTTGAAGCAAACTGGAGGAGGGTGGGTTCGAGTCGTGTTACGTCATTTCACAGCAGATTTTTAGCATTAGCTTTCCCGTCTCGCGCGATTCTTCCTATTTCTCCGCGCGCGCCATGTTTCATCAGGGCCGAGGGAGCGGCGACCGCAGCGAGAGGGTGTGCGCGCGCGCAGGCGGGGGTGGGGGCGGCGGGGGCGGCGGGGGCAGCGCGGGGCGGGGCAGGGGCAGGGGTGGCAGGGGTTCTTGCGTTGTTTCGCGTGGAGAGAGTCGCCTCGCACTACATCAATGGATCTGCTCGCTGGACTTTATGAGCTTGAAATTGGGTATTCTTTGGCACGAGTCCTTTGTCATTCCCAGCACGTTTGTCGCGGAAAATTGAAAGATGTTCTCGGAAATATATAAGGTTTTGGTTAAAAGAGTTGAGTGGTAAAAATGAAGAAGATAGTGACTTAAGAATATCAACAATATCTTTACAAAGTACTAGGATTATTGATTGATATTATTTTTCTCAATAAGAATGAATTATTAAATGTTATTGGTACACTTTTGCTTTTTAAATTGATCAATTTAATAAAGCATTTTTGCGTCAAAGGTGGGAAAAACATGTGCACAATATGTATGTTTACCAAAATAAATTAAATATCTCAGCGTTTCATTAAAAAACCGAGTAATGAAAAAAGAGAATTACGGGAAGTCGGCAAAACTGAAAATAATATTTTTCTAAAGGGTTGTATTTAATTAGAAACGCAATTAAGGTATATTTGTATATTTATAAGGATTTTACAAACATAATTTGTATTAAATTGTTGTGAGAATTAATTTACATAATGCTAACCTTACGAAATATAGTCCTTACATTTTATACAATTCAATTATTTTATGTTCTGTATGAATGTGAATGAAAACACTTCGTGAAATGATCATGCGTTTCGAACTTGTGAACATTCTTGTGAATGTTCTTGAAACTCTCCAATAAAATTGAATAAATTCTTGAACAGACTAACACTCTTGAAATCATATTCATTTATTAATTGTTTTTGTAATCTGAATTTTAAAGACTGAGTATTCTATAAATATTTGGTCAGCTTTTCTAAACTAGACGACGAGATTATCGTTTTATAATTCATTAATTTTTGGGGGTCGACAATTCCTTCAAGTGAAAATTTCACTGATTTACATGAATTACGATGATGATAATGATAATGATTATAATATAATAATAATAATAATAATAATAATAATAATAATAATAATAATAATATAATTGGGTATCGATATATCAATACCCAATACCCACAACATATCGGGAAAATATCAAGAGAAGATCGAGAAGTATACCGATCTCGCCCATGAAGTCGCATCTCAGTGGAACTTCAGTAAAGTGACAACTGTGCCTATAATAATATCAGCTACAGGAGTGATCCCAAAAATGACACTTCGGGCACTGGAGTGTCTTCACTTGGATGCCAGGAATGTATATAATATGCAAAAGTGTGTAATTTTGAATACATGCCGTATTGTCAGAAGTCATCTGAACCTTCAGTAAAGCAACCACACACCTGGTCATCATTCCTGTGTGTGGTTGACATACCGACCAGTAATACTGTGAATAATGTATAATAATAATAATAATAATAATAATAATAATAATAATAATAATAATAATAATAATAATAATAATATTGCCTTTATAACCGTCCGGAGAGCAGGGATCGCCAAGGGTGATCTCAGAAGGGAGGATAGCGAGCTCGAGTCCCGCCTTGGGCGTGGGTATATTTGTGTATGCGCGTGTCGTGCTATCACCCCTCATTGTCACAATTTCATCTTTCATACCCCCAGGGCTAACAACCCTGGGGGATACAAATCGGATCTAAAATGCTGATCCTCTAAACTTGTATGCACCTGCCAGCAAGAAAATGGAATTGGGCCCTAGTAAATGTAGGATGCATGCACGCGTGGTCGAAGTCGGTGTATTCGCGAGCAACAGTAATGCATTTATTAATGTTAAGGCTTATACTTGGTTTGGCGCGTTAACACACGGTTGATTATATATTTATATACGAGTTAAAATATTAGTGTGTGTGTGCATTAAAAAGGATGATAATAAAATTATTTGAGGTCTAATGAGTAGATAATAACGGCATTTGAGATTAAGTGAATGGTAGAGGAGAAATGGTGGAATGAGAGCGATAGAACCTGGAAACCTGGAACCGGGAAAACTAACCGAGAGCTCCACACCATATCCTACACCTCGACTGGCCGGGAATCGAACCGGAGCCGCCGCAGTGAGAGGCGGACGCGCTACCCATTGCATTCTCCAGTGCCCCTCAGAGGTACACGACTGTTTGAAACATTCAGTCTTTTGAAGCTTACTCATGCTGAACTCTCGTCGTTCCTTTGTTCACGCACCCGCTATCTGCGTTGTTCAACATTATTTTAACGCCGTTCTCCAGAGCCCTTTCCGCGTTGTATTCAAAGAGGGTCATCGACGTTGAAGCTGAGATAGCACGCTTTGGGAAGCGAGCGCTGGAAGGTGCGAGTATCCGCTTTCCGGCCGAGGGGGGGGGGGGGCGGCTGCGAGAAATCAAATGCCATTGTCGCGGTCAGCGCGCTCGCAGCGCGCGCGCCGAAGCAGCGGAAATGGCAAGGACGGCGGCGGCGGCGGCGCTGCTGCGCTATTTATGGACGGGTGGGGAGGGGGAGGCGAGCACAGCGGCGCAATAGAAGTACGGGTGGAAGATTGACTCATCGATGACAGTGGGCACGTCAACAGATAAGGTCATTGATTACGTAAGTGTGGTGTATACTTTTCTTTCGTAAGGTGTCGGTGTACTTCTGTTGGAGGGTGAGACACTTGGCTCGCGGGTTTTCCTTAACCGATATCTCCTACCAGCGGGGCACCGCCCCTGCCGGACAAGCTTTAAGCTCACAAGTGGGGTATTGTAACGCATTTAAGTGAGAGTGTGTGTAATTAAGGAATGAGAATGAGAAAGGCAAGAGGAAGGAAAGACCGCGCGTGGTGCTTAGCCCGTTTGTTAGGGTACTGCTCAGACAATCACCTGGTGTTGATGGGAGGAACCACGGAGAACTTCCGATCAGAGCAGCCGGCCGCTGGAATTTCCCTCGAGACTGCGGATGAATGAGACGCATCTGTCCAGCTAGTGTCGAAGATCCTGTCTCCGTCGAACCCTACGACCTCCAGATCATAGGCTACATATGCTGGTACGGGTGGAAAAAAAGGAGAAATATAGACGGGGGAAAGAGAGGGAGAAAATAAGATTGGTTAAGAAATAACAGCGATTATGATGAGTGACGTGCTAAACACATCCAGCACTCGCTAAGTAACGAATGGCTGCTTGATTCCTAAAGGCGAATGTTCGCTCCCTTTCATATGAATAAATGGCCGATACACTCGTCGAGAGCGTGCATAGAGTGTTTGAAGCTAGGCAAACAGCAATAAACCCATTCCCACTACTCAGAATTGGAAACGCGTTCTCTCTCACTCTCAACACGCCGAATGCCGATTATGTGGAGCCATCGGCAGAGACATTAAAGAAGAAAACGTGTTTGTAAATACAACGAACATGGACTGTTTTTGAACATTTTGCATCGTTTTGTGAAGGATATAATCAGTGAAAAAAGAAATGTACGTATTGTAGTGATGTATGGGTGAATTATATCATAATATAAAACAAAAGCTCATTACTGCTGGCATAGAAATTGAAAAGCTGCAATGCCGTTAAAATGATATCAGTTTCTCCACCGATAGTAACTTCAACATAGAAATGTCTGCAACAAGAAGTGTGTGCAGAATTTACAGAGGAGAAGAACGCTTTTGAGTCGGTGGATGCCACAAGAAGAGGAGAACGAACGAGGAAAAGGCATGAGAAAATGAACGTCCGTTGAAACGCGCCTTGTAGAATTCTTCCCAAAACAGAAATAACAGCGAGTACAAGGGAATGACCAGAATCGTATGCGTTAGGAAATCGCTAAGAGCAGGAAGCAGCTGTTGCCAATGGGGCAGCTGGAGCGGAGGTGGGGAGGGCAGGGCGGGGACCCCGCGCGTGCGGACGAGTCGACGCGGGCGAAGGGAGGGGAGGGGAGGGGTGTGGAGGGGGCGAGGCGCAGTGAAACGCTGCGGGGGGAACGAGCTGGGAAGAGCGTGACGCGGCGGGGCGGGCAGGAGCGGCGCCGGGCGGGAATGAATGAGGCTGCGAGGACTGCGGGGCGGGGAGCGCGGTCGGGGGACAGCGGGGCAGAGACTCGGGGTGGTGAGGAGGTGGGACACGGAGGCGCGGGGGCGATGCAGGGCGGGCGGGGGCGGCGGCTAGCCGCCTGCCGCCGCCGCTCGATACTGGCGCGGCGCTGCTTCAGAGGTGCGGGCCGGCGAGGGGGGGGCGGTGAGGGCGGGGGGAGGGGAGGGGGGCGGCAGAACGCCGGAACGCCGCCGCTTCTCGCCCAAAACGGCGGACAATTTCCCGTCGCTCCGACAGCCTGCGCTCCGCGGCGCGAGGCCGGCGGATGGCGCGGACGAGGAGGAGTGAGAGGCGACGGGTTTTAAGGCGGCGGCGGAGGAGGAGAGAGCGGTCAGACGAGGGCACTGGAAATGGCGGGAACTACATTGCTTCGATGGGATGAGGAAAGTAGCTCTGTGTATCTTGTATAAAAAGCAAGACATTGATGCGAATGAGATATTTTGTACGATGTGTCAAGCTTTTATTTCAAACATAAAACCACTAGCTCACCTTTGTCAAATAAATTTATTATTTATGAATGGCGAAGAAATATAATATTCTTTTTTGATTCTAAAGGATTTTATTCTTCAATATTCTATACCTGAGATAGTGAAATGTAGAAACCCGAGAGACAGAAACACCTTCAGTGGACGTTAGCAAATAAATAACCATTCGCATTAAGGCGATGTCTTCGGAGTGAGAGACAGCCTTTCCGAAGACGTAAGAAGTCGAGAGACGCCTTGGAAAGATGCAAGTCGACAAAGGTGCCGCCGCTGCCGCAGGAGGGGCGAGGGTAGTAGGTCAAAGGGAACCACGGAGCGCGAGTGGGGCGGTGGGAAAGACGGCGACAAAGCGAAGGTTCCTGGAAGTGGCGAGGTCAGCGTCGTCGAAGGCGAGGGAAGGAGAGAGCTGGTGCTGGCGCTGGCGACCGAAGATACCGCGTGGGCGGGACACAGGGAGATTAGCGGCCGCCTCGGCCACAATGGGGCCAGCGGGGCGGGGTGGGGGCGGGGCGGGGCGGGGCGAAGGGGCGGGGCGAAGGGGCGCGCTCGCGGAGGTCGATCGCAGCTGCCGATGCTCAGCCGAGCGACGCGCCGCAACCCTCCACTCGCGACTTCTCACGTTGCCAAACCGACTCGACCGAACGCTCGCCCGGACCGCCCCCAAGGGCCGCACACGGCCTACAAACCTGCTCTCGAGGGTTAGCACGTCCCACCAAAAAGTGTATTCACCTTCGTCTAGAAGAAAGAATTGAGTGTGCATCCGGCAACATACTCCGTTTTAAATGTAGCGTTCCTTCCAGATCACGAGCTGAAGGGAGAGGGGACTCTGACATTCAATCGGGAGATTCAGTGCCAAAAATTGGTCATAACGAAGCTCGCGATTCGATGACAGAGTTCCCTTCTCTTTGACCTTAAAGGAGCACTTTTAATCAGAATATAGTTTTCCGCTCATTTAGGAGTGGCCAACCACTCCATCCCTTCGCCTGCATTTAATGACAGAGTAACTGACAAGATTTGATAGTCATTGTTGACATATCATTTATTTAGAATTACCAGAAATGAACACCTACTAACATATGGATTGAAAAAGTAAACATTTTATTAGTTAAGCGATTCCGCATTAAACTTCTCTTCTACGAATAAAAGGTGTGTAGTATAACAAAAGTTAACTTTACATGTTCCAAAACTGTTAACTAACCTCCGAAGTCAGCATGCACTGTGTTTATATTATGACTGTACGCTTTAATACACTCAGCTCTACAGTATATCTGAATACCACTAATGAGGGCCATATATTTTTGTAGAAATAAAACTACGAAAACTATGAAAAAGTAGTAGTAATGAAAATGACGAAATTACAAGTTCATGTTAGGGGCACAGAGGCAAGCTGATGCGAGGAGCAGTGGATTGCAAGTAGTAGTTTCGCTTGCGGAACTTCTTACCTTCAGAGACTCTGTATTAATTTAATAAACCAACAATATACTCTTCTCTGTGTCGAAGGACCAACACGCAATAAGGCCACGTAAACGCCTTTTTGCTCAGCTGAAATAGCTTTCTGAAATGGACTAGGATTGGGAGCTGCCATGGGAGGAAATTTATAAGATGTGAATTTCACTTTGACTTCAATATAATTAAAAGTGACTTAATTCATAAATTACAAATGGAATAATTGTTTGCTGAATGATGATTAATCAATTATGTTTGAAATTGAGTGAAACATTTAACACTTGAATCTGCTGATCTCTCAGTACAGTTACTAACGGTGATGAAATTATTTTTAACTGAATTCAGACAATTGGCACAAATTAAGTGAATCCTTGCTAACACGTACATCGTAAACAATGCAGTTCGACGATTGGCATTTGTCTTATGTTATAAGATAGAAACAAAACAGTGGCAATTGATGCCAGCGTTGGTTATACGTGTGCCAGGAGAGTCGGTGACATCCCTCTGGAGCTGTGGTGCACAGGTTGGCACCCGTGGAATTGAAGAATATGAGCAGCAGAGCCGGCCAAGGCCGCGAGGCGCGAGTTCATGACTAGATGACATGCGAACCATGTCTTGATGCCGGCGTAAACATTACAGCACACTGGATACCTTATAAAACCTATTATTAGCGCAAAGAATATTGTTGCAATCAAAAATTGGTAAGTCATGATTGCTCATGAATTGCGTAAGTTGAATTATGATTACAACCAATAAATTTAGAATTTACTGTCACTGCTAGCGGCAATTGTTAGTACTGAAATTAACACAGTTTACAGTTTTAATTGCAACCGTCACTTGCTAGTACACTGGAGTTAATATAGTTCATAGTGAGAATTTCAACATTTTATATAGTGGCGTCATGATACGTACAGACGAAATTTTCCGTCTTTACTATTAGACACTGACCTCTTGACTGAACTGTTAATAAGATAACACATTAATTGAGAACGACAGACGCACACGCAAGCATCTTAAAATACTGTTCTCGTGACTAAATGCAGTTGGAAAATGCATGCCTTCATGTTAAAAATGAGACCGGCCGAAGCATACATCTTCGCTCCAAAGCTGCGAGCACTAGACTGAATCAATTCCGTTGGAACTCTGTCGGGGCGGAGAGATTTGGCGGTTGTCAGACCTCTGAACCAATTAGATCTCTGGTTTTAGCTATTAAAATTCTTAATTATTGTAAACTAAGCTTCTTTATGATATAGAAGGGTGTAAAAGTCATTATAAAAAATTAGAAGTTTTGATAAGATGATGAAGTTATAAAATTGTCAAATAAGTCGTATAATGATCTCAGGAAAATGTGATGCGTTTGTTGTGAATACTGAGTGGCGGCGTAGCCAGATCGCAAAATGCCACTCATAAACGATTAAATATGAAAAATACAAATTAAAAAAATAAGAGTCCAGTCATGGGATGGACTGTGTGACAAGATCGTACTTTAAGTGGTTTTAAAACGTCAACTGTGCTACGACAAGGGAATATAGCTGCTTGTATCAACTCAAGATTTGTAGACAGTTCGCCACAGATTGTGATTGTGGATGTGGCGGTTTATTGAAACCAACTGACAGCAGACGAGAACTGTGCCACTGGAAAGCAAGACACTCGCTACTATGGTAGCTCGTTCTTCTGTGTATTCTGCCTTTATTTCCAGATGAATGATCAAGTAATATAAGCAACGGATCACCAATCTCGGGTGGTCATTACTTCCCCGTTCTACCCCCACTTTCTTTCACAGGAGCGATTGACGAATTTGTTCACATTCCCCTTATGGGCCATTCCCCAAGAGACCGCAAATGAAGCCAGAGCTCGAAAGGGGTCGTTGCGTCGGCAGAAAAACAGTTGAAAGAGGTTAACCGGTCAGTAACTGTGACTGGTCCTTTGATCTCTCCCTTTTTTCCTCTCCCTCTCCTCTCCGTCTCATGGTGGAAGCAGAAGCAAATCGACCGGGTTTTGCAAGGCAGAAGCAGGAAGCGCGGGCTTGAGGGGCTATCGAACGCGCAATGGCAGGGATGCTGTCTTTCCGACCGACCCCTGTGCCCGGTCGGTTTTTTCGGTTATGTTTGCTTAACCGAATTACAGGCGGGCGGCCAGGGCGAAACGCTCCCCGGAAGCCCCTATCACGCTCTGCAGGGACGCGAAGGATTTCTAAGGCTCTCCCGCGTTGTTCTCGTTGCGCTCCATTTCGCTAAGTGAACTTCACAATCAGGTCCTGCGCGCGAAGCTTTGGAAGTGAATTCGCCGCTCCCTCTCTCTTCTACTCTTCCGGAAGAGTTCGAGGAGCCAAGCAATATACGCACGCCCCGGGCGCTCCTGCGAATCCCCTCACCATGTGGTGTCTGACGATCACTTGCACTCTCCAGTTGCTCAGGGAATAAAGGAAATTTCATTTGGGTGAAATGGAACTTGAGTAAGAAGTTTGAAAAAAAATAGTTACTTTCTGCTTTATATTGTAATGAAAGGTAATAATACGTACAAATTGATGGAATACAATAATTATTGCTATGTTTTCCTTTAAATCTCACATTATATTACTTTGATGGATCTTACATTTTTTTTTAGAATTTAAATACGTAGTTCGATGTATGTTTGGTGGCTGTAGTGACAGGCAAATAAAACATAAAAATGTTTGAGCTTGTTCTCAAACTTATCTTCTTGACGCAATAATCAATTTGCTATTTTTCGTACACTCCCCCTAAAACAATTTCGTTCTGAGTTTCATTTACATATATAAAACTAGCGTCTCCATTCTTAATGTATCACCTCCATGTCTGTCGATTCAGAACTGTAATGCTTTTTCTCCCTTTTTCCATCTTATGTTTCTCTATCAAATGCGTTTATTTTACGTTCTTCTCACAGCAGATGTTTTAGACACATTTTTTTACATACTCCTTAACCTTTCATTTCAAGCTGATGAAACATTTCAAATAAGTCTTCTATATAGGTTTTTCCCCTATTAATCGACGCTCTAGCGAGCTTAAAGCTCTAGCGAGCTCATTTAATTAATGTTCATTTTCATTTCTTGACATGTTTAGCTGAGCACCGTCATCTTAATCTTTTTTGTGACAATACTTATTGACAATTTGAAGAGATTTTTTTAAAAGTTCCTGTTCTGCTTAGTTTATCCCTTATGCTTTTTATTTTAGTACTTGAGAGTGCAGAATGTTTGTTGCAGGTAGTTTTAACTTGCTAATTTTATTTTATATGAGAACTTTTGTTAAAACATTTCAGTGTTTTATAATACTCGTAATGTGATTCTCCACCTTTGTAGTAGTAGATATTTTGTCCTTATGCTACGGGACTCTGAGAAGCAAATAAAACTGAGTAATTTCTTAGGACGTACATTCATGTAATCTCATTTTCATGTAAGCGACCTTTTTACGTTTTTAAGCTTCTTAGAGAATCCACTTCAGGCATTTTCTCTAGTCTAGGAAATAATTTGAAAACAGATGCAAAAGATTTTGTTATTCTAAGAATACATCATGAATGAAAATCGTATCCAAGATAATTGCACTTTGAACTCGACACATCTTAAAATAATAGTTTCCGGGAATGCACTGCTCTTGGACATTTCATTCCCAACCTCGAGAAGGCTTCTCCGTAGCGAAATCCGCTTTCGGGCGCCGCGGAATCTCGCCCCCTTGAGCCAGGCAGCGGCGCAGCGCGGCGGCGAGAGGCGGCGAGAGGCGGCGAGAGGCGGCGGAAGATGGCCGATCGAACGGAGGACGCGCAGCAACAGCCGCCGCGCGCGCGCTGGGCGGGGCGTGTAAACAGAGCCCGTTAAATCCGAAGCACAGTGGCTTGGAATTACGCTCGCGCTGGTCAAAGATGCGCAGCACTTTCACACTCCTGCTGTTTTCTTTCCCGAGAATCTTAGAGTCCGATATCAAAATGAGGCACTCAGGATTATAACCGCAGAACCCATCCCCGACCTCGCCTTTTGAGTCAGAAGTGTGACGGTGAACGCCTACCGTATACCTACAATCTGCTGAAATATCAAATGAATTGGGATATGGCAAAATCCACAAATTCCACCATCAAACATTTGTTCGGAGTGATAATGAATGTGAACGAATACAGAAATGGTCGTTTTTGTGAACTTCGATTGGGATATGCCGTTATTATTCTGAGCACTCCAAATTTGTACAAGATTTTATAACTCTTATATATGTTAGAATATCACGAACGATCTGAATGCACTTTAGAATTGTAGATTTCTTAATGAGAAGTAGTGTGAAAATACTTATGAGTTTACCCATTACAAGCTGTTTCTTTAGTAATTCTCTCTTTCTCTTTCTTTCTCTTTCTTTCTTTCTTTCTCTTTCTTTCTTTCTCTTTCTCTTTCTTTCTCTTTCTTTCTCTTTTTCTTTCTTTTTCTTTCTTTTTCTTTTTCTTTTTCTTTTTCTTTTTCTTTTTCGTTCTCTTTATCTTTCTCTCTCTTTATCTTTCTCTCTCTTTATCTTTCTCTCTCTTTATCTTTCTCTCTCTTTATCTTTCTCTCTCTTTATCTTTCTCTCTCTTTATCTTTCTCTCTCTTTATCTTTCTCTCTCCCTCTTTATCTTTCTCTCTCCCTCTTTATCTTTCTCTCTCCCTCTTTATCTTTCTCTCTCCCGCTTTATCTTTCTCTCTCCCGCTTTATCTTTCTCTCTCCCGCTTTATCTTTCTCTCTCCCGCTTTATCTTTCTCTCTCCCGCTTTATCTTTCTCTCTCCCGCTTTATCTTTCTCTCTCCCGCTTTATCTTTCTCTCTCCCGCTTTATCTTTCTCTCTCCCGCTTTATCTTTCTCTCTCCCGCTTTCTTTCTCTATCTCTTTGTTTTATCTCTGTGTCTTTGTTTTTCTCTCTCTTTGTTTTTTCTCTCTCTCTCTCTTTGTTTTTTCTCTCTCTCTTTGTTTTTTCTCTCTCTCTCTTTGTTTTTTCTCTCTCTCTCTTTGTTTTCTCTCTCTCTCTCTTTGTTTTCTCTCTCTCTCTCTCTCTTTGTTTTTTCTCTCTCTCTCTTTGTTTTTTCTCTCTCTTTCTTTTTTCTCTCTCTTTCTTTTTTCTCTCCCTCTCTTTCTCTCTCACTCTCATCAACGTTAGAAACATAATGTTTTCATCAATTTTCCCAGATTTTAGTTTCATTATTTAATCTCCACTATTTTAAGCAATTAATGTTATGCTAATTTAAACTGCAGACATTTCTATCGAAAAATAAATACATCAAATATATTTTATGAAAATACCTTGTGTTATAAATGTATACAAAATGGTGAAATATAATAATATCCCAGAAAAATAAGAATTGGGGAACATATTATAAACCAGTATAACTTCTCATCTCCTTTTTTTCATATAGTTAAATTTATCACTACAGAATTTTTTTACTACCGTGTATGTGATTGTAAGTTACTTATTTATTTCTCGCAGGTCACAATTTCACAGCCAAATCGGAAGGGCACGTTCTGAAAATATCTCTCTGCGCGTAATGTCCTACCACACCTCATTCTCTACCACTGTGCGTCAGGGATCCGCCAGCGACGCTGCCTCTCAGCGCCTGCGATGCGGAGTGTCGGGGCGGGGAAGGGGGAGAGGAGAGGCGGGGCGTGGGCGAGAGCGCAGTGGAGCGCGGAGAAGTGTGGCGGGAAACAAGTGCGCGTGGGGTGGCGCCGATGTTCGCAGCGCCTGTGCGCGAGCGAATACCGAGTGGGCGGCGGTTAACGGCGAAGCGCGCTTGTTGTTTTGGATGCGAACAAAGGTCTCGAAAGGTATTGCGCGACGCTCAAGGGGCCACGCAGGCGCGGCATGGAACGGGGCGTGGTGGGGCGGGGAGGGGTTGCGACAGGTAGGGAAAGACTGGGTAGGTGGGGGAAAGCGATATGGGGCGGAGCGGTTTGGAAACGGACTGAGCGAAGCGGGGAACGTCGGTGCGGCGATGGCTGCGTGGAGCGGGGCGAAGCAGGTCGAGGTGCTTCTGGGTAGGGTGGGTCGGAGCGGGGAGGGGCGTGTTCGAACGGTGTAGCGAGAAAGGGTTAAGAGCTCGCGAGCGAAAATGTCGGGGCTGAGGGCGAGGCGAAGAGAACTCTGCCAGGGACGTGTGTTGGGATTCGCTTTATATTGTGGAGCACGCAGGAAAGCTTAGTGCGTCTTCGTGTTGTGGGGAACAGAGTTGAATAAATGCCACGCTGTTGGAAAAGGGGAGAACAAGGATATGATCATAAGTTGAACACTAAAGACGCAAAGAAATCCCTTTTCACGTTTCGCTTAATCACTAAAATATGCATATCAATTCGTGCCGAGTGATATTAGGAATCAAAAATTGTGAATAACGATATATAAAAGTATTATATCAATTTTCATTTTACGTTACGTTCACTCGTTTTTCATTAACTTATTAATACAAGGTGTTAAACCACTTCACTACACAATTCGAGTATTATGGGTTGTAACAGCAACAACGCAACTATAATGAAAGGTTTTTGTTTCAAGTGTAGCATTTAACATACATATTTCATTATTAGGGGACTAAGTGTGTACTGTCGCACTTTGAATCGCGATTATTATTATTTTTCCAGATTATGTCAAATTGCTTTAATTATTATAGTAAAAAGTAAGTAAAATATAGAATTGTAAAACTGAAAACGGAAAAAGGATTGTTCGATTAAATAAAACAATAGTGGGAATAATTACATGGAAACAAAAGCGTATACTGTAGGTGTTGATGTTGTACAGTATGGATGATGTATACTATGACAGCAGAATCCGTAACTGCTTTGTGAACATCAGACGATTCTCAGGCTTCAGAGATGGACACTATATTCTCATTTCTCAACAGTTTGTCATCTGGATACGCAAGAACATCAACCGATGTGGGTGGGTGGGGCCTCTTTGCCAGGTCGAAGCTCACCAGCTCCCCGGGCTAGTACGGCAAGCATTCGCTCACCTGCGCGGGGCGAAGTCCCCAATTTCCCCCGAGCGAGGAGCCCGGCCCCTGCGAGGTCGAGTCCCGGCTGCGAATCACAGGGCTGAGGCGGTTCTACGAGCACGCGCTACCCCCCCCCCCGCCTTCTCGCTGCGCCGTGATGCTATCGATGTGAGTCCGGAAACTGCGCACCCGGGCGGGAGATCCTAATTTCCCTCCAGGTCCACCAGCACACGCAGCACGAAGGTAGCAGGGAGAGTACTTATAGACGATGTGGTTTGTGTGCATCCTACACTATCCGAGTTTATATTATTCACTATTATTACTTGTAGAGTCTTTCAAACACAACACAATTTTCATTAAACATGGTCATGACTGAAAGCCAAGTAAACCATTCTGTTGGCCACTACAAAGAAAGAAGTTTGATTACTTTAACAGTCAAGTGGAATCAACAGTACAGTAATATACAATGAACAAGTAAACTTGAATCGAGATAAATATTTTAAGGAGAATCGCCATTTGTCTGTTACGCTACATATCTCACACCGTATTTTTAAAACATGGCATTTATCAACTTATGATTTACTTTCCACGCGCCTGTATCTCTATTTTTTTGCGACGAGCAAATTACAAGGAAGCCTTTCTCGTCGGCATGATTATGCACTTTTCGGAGGGGAGGAGCGCGGATACGCGGAAAGCTCTTCCAACTCCCGAGGAGTTTCGCGCTCCCGAGTCGTGACCGGGTGTGAAAAGAAGTAGCCGTGGCAAGTTGGCGGTGGGCGGCGAGGGCGGGGGCGAGGGCGGGGGCGGGGGTGGGGGGGGGCGGAGTTGGCGCTGCTGCATAATACAGAGCGCCGCGGGCCGACTCAGATATTCCATTAGTCCTCGGGTGCGCCCGCGCTTAATGATTCACGCCCCGCGGCGCGGCGCGACGCGACGCGACGCGGCGCGAGCGGCTTCTGTCGCGCCGAACGCAACGCACGCGCTTGTGCCGCCTCCTTCCCCCCCTCCCCCAGACGCCGGGTAATAGTGGTGGAGCTAAAGAGGCTGGCGGAGCGAGGGCTCATAATGACGAGCACATCAAGGCACGGAATGGCGGTGAAGAGAAGGCAAAAGATATACTCAGTGCTGTTCCAAAATAATTATAATGAAAAGAAGTCCAGAGTAGATATATTGGTATATTGATAGACCCATATCATTTCTGCTGGTAGGTATTTGCGATTTGGTCGCAGCACTACAATTTACAAACACTGCAATAAATAATATTAATACATTGAAACTTGTAATTATTGTAATATAATGTCGATAATATCAGTAATGATAACAATAAACGCAATATATATTAATATAGCATTAATAGCATTAACTCCAAATTTTATGGCTATTCTGTACAGACATTTTATACTCATAAATCTTTGACTTTCTAATTTCTTTTCATTCCACTTCACAACACACCACCTCACGTCAAGAGAAAGACAACATTGAATAAGATTATATTGTGTATTTGATAAAGCAATACATTTAATAAAAATAACGATCATAAATAATAACTGTTTTAACAACACTAACTCACTAATTAATATAATTTATAAATTAGTCTTATTAGTTAATTTCAATTTTTGAACACCTAAAATACAGAACATAATGCAAAGAACTACAAATTTGAGGTATAAATTTTTACATTGTTTATTTTACATACACATCTGTAAACGTCCGTCCAAAGATTAGAAGTCTTCGGTTTCAAACTGAATCGTTCTCCTCGCGTTAGGGTAACAGGTCTTCATTTTTTATACCTGATGGCCATCTGATAGTTCAGGTATGCGTTTTCTGGATTAAAATGTTTTATCTGTGGTTCAAAAAGAAACTTAACGACACATCCCAAAGACAATATTGATGACTATAGAAGCCGAATGAGAAAAATGTATAATTTCGTGTAATGGACAACATTTCAGGACTTAAAATACAAAATCGTCCATTTACTTGTCGCTTGATGGATTTTGAAACACAACTTTTTTGTATAAAGTACTTGCTTTGCAGAGGTATAAAATTACCTACGAGTTTATAAATCTTCAAAAACAAAATTTTCCCTCTCTTTGATACATTGTACGTTTATAGTTGCCTAATTACGTGGGAGCTACAGATGGAGTTCTGAGAAGGAGAAATAAAATTTTACCCAATTACGAACATTAGTATAAAGTAAAAATACTGCTATATTGATGTAATGAACATAGCTAGCAAACAATCAAAGAATAAACTTTCAACTGAAAGATGAAGAAAATTTGAGAAAATTTACAAGTTACATGAAAAGATATCATAAAGTTTTCTGGGATGTTTTTATTCCGTTGTTTTGAATTTCTCATTCAGATTAACGAGTCTGATTAATAAACTACTACAATCATACATTCTTTTTTTTATCGTATCAAAACTAGTAGAATTCCATTAGTACTTCAATTCTTAGAAGTTTAGACACAAAAATACTAGTTTATGTCTACAATAGTAAAGAATTATATGATTTGTAAAACCTGTAGAAATACTAAGTCTTACATTAATTGAGACACGATTTCTCGTGCATACTATTTTCTCGCACAATCATTTTAATTTGCACAAGGGATAAAGCGATTCAAAAGAATAATTACAAACTTAAACAGGGCTTACTTCTTTCTTCAATTATTCAAAGTCTTTTGTCTCATGAAAACCATTTATCAGAGAGCTTTCGGTTGAAAAGTTATTGGACCCGTTAAAAAGCGGACTGGCGCCACAGTCGCGTATAAAAAATGCCCCAAAGGTAGTATCTATCCACATTTCATATAAGAGGTGATTAAGATATTGCTAAATGCGGTGGGTAGCTAACGACGTAATCATCAATGACAAGTAAAATGTTTCTCTCATTATTAGAGAGGAAATCGCAGGAAATGGAGAGACAAATGATCATGCGACTAACTAATTGCGGCAATTAACACGGGGCGAGGCTTGAAAATGAAAGAGGGCGGCGACTAATATCACGGAGAATCCCGTCAGAGGCGGTGGCAGAGGCAGCACGAGGCTGGGCGGAGAAGGGGTGGAGCAAGGAAAGTGGAGATGGAGGAGGAGGAAGAGGCGAGGGGAAAATAAAATTTGCTTTACCATTTCGCGGAAACCATTTAGCAGTGGCGGGATGTGGGAGAAAAAATAACAGAGAAAGACAATTTAGTACTTCTTAAAAAATGACGTTAGTTAATTTATTGATTTCAAAAATTAATCTAAGAAATATTAAAGAAACAAGTCAAACGCCATACATGTTTTACTCCGGCAGAAAACAGTATTTTACAGTACGAGTACCAGAATCTTACTTTCATCACATCAAATTAAAAATATACTTCCTCGTGTCCTTTTTAAAATAAAAAATAAATTAATGAAAGAAACATAAACAGCAGTTAAATGCTCTCGCCAAAAAATATTGTCGATAAGAAATACACGTGAAAGTATAACTTTAAACAGATTACAAGATAAAAAATCAATGGTAATTCTTTAACCATATTTAAAAACCAGATTTCCATTAAATGATTCTCGATTGGCCTACTTCATGTGAGGCAGAGGTAATGAACAGACTTCAGAAAACCTGACGCGAGAGGATGTGTTCGCGTCTGTGGGGCGAGAAGGGCCTCCCTGAGAGGATGGGCCAACTATGTGCCCTCCGGCAACCCTGTCCTCGTCCCCCACCCTCTCTCTCTCTCCCCCTCTCTCTCTCTCTCTCTCTCTCCTTTCTCTGTCCTTCGCATGCGCGCATCGCCTTCCTGGGCCTCCAGAAAGCGGATGAACCAATTAACGGACGCGCTCGCAATCAGGAACCCAAATTAGAAAACGGCAGGCGTTTTCCAGTCTGGGTAATTCCTACCCTCGTTGGGCGCGTGATAAAAATTTCACGCTCTACATTTCGATTTCTGCACTAATCTTGCTGTAATGGGGAACGTTCCGCGACTATTTTCTTCTGCATATTAAATTGCACTGTTAGGTTTTTAACTTCGTAATACCTTCTCGTATCATTTAGAACCTTCAGCATTATCTAGGTATTGAAAATACGCTTTTTAATGTGTTTCAAATATTTAAAATTAAATGATGTGACGGTGCGGTTGAATGTTTATTTTAGTCATTACACGACACCTAACTAACAAAGTGAATATCAGTATTAACTCTCAAGTAATAACTCATTTTATGAGATCTTTAGTAATTGTAATTATTTATTTTTGTCATTACAAAACATGTTTGGAAGCATTTTGCAGTTAATTTGCAAGCACAGATGTTCTCATGTCATATCTTCTTACTTACAAAAGCTACCTTTCTCTTTCTAGAGTTTTCCTTCCGTGTCAGTAATGGAGGTCTTTTATTTTTCTTGTGAATTTTCTCATTATTTCCTTTAATATTACACCTCACATCCAGTAATACATGTTATTTCCTTTCTTTAAAAATAAAATATATTGGAATAGGTTCTTAAAGATCTTTTTTTTTAAATCTCTGACCCTAGTTAAGCTTCCTTTACATCAAACAGAATAAGAATTCACAAAAATGAGTTGTTTTCGCATCAGTGTCATCACCGTGAAACGAACCCTCAAATTTCACTTTTCTGATTAATGTGTTCGGAGGCGCAATAACGTACAAAGTAAATAATTCATAACGCTACCTCCCCCCGTCAACAAAGCTTCCGTCTGCGCTCCATCCATCGCCCTCACTTGAGCGTTCACGCCACTCGACCTTTTGATATTCTCATCCAAGGCCATCCGCGGGGCGCGGCGGGGCGGGGCGGGGCAGGGCGGGGCAGGGCGGGGCGGGGCGGGGCGGGGCGGAGCCGTCAAGCACGGCGGACGAGAAGCCGGGGAGGAAGTAGTGTGTGAAGGACGGGAGACGGTTGAATGGGACGAAGAGAGGAGAAAGCTACGAACTGGGAGCTTGTTCTACATGACTCTTATATACTAGAAGTGGTTTTGAAGAGGGAAATGAAAATGTGTTTAAATAACGTGTAACTGGAAGTAAGGAGTACAAAATTGGAACGAGAATAAGAATTTAGAAGGGGATAAATGTAGACATGTGAGAGGTTTTACGAAGACAAAGGGGAAAATATTTCGAATTACTACTTTATGTTGAAAATGAGAGATTAAACACTTAAGGAGAGATATTTTCAACTACCCTGCAGCACGTGGAGTGGACGTGGAGTAGCAAACGCAGGCGTGGTGGGCGTGGGCGGCTGGAAAGACGCTCGATCGGGGGGGCAGAGGGGGGAGGGGGGGAAGCGACGTTTCCTCGCGACCTGGCTGCCCGCGGGCGATTGTGCGAGTGCCCTTCAAACCCAACGCCGCCGCTCGATAAGCGCGGGCGAGGGCGCGGGCGAGGGCGCGGGCGAGGGCGCGGGCGAGGGCGCGGGCGAGGGCGCGGGCGAGGGCGCGGGCGAGGGCGCGGGCGAGGGCGCGGGCGAGGGCGCGGGCGAGGGCGCGGGCGAGGGCGCGGGCGAGGGCGCGGGCGAGGGCGCGGGCGAGGGCGAGGGCGAGGGCGAGGGCGAGGGCGAGGGCGAGGGCGAGGGCGAGGGCGCGGGCGAGGGCGCGGGCGAGGGCGCGGGCGAGGGCGCGGGCGAGGGCGCGGGCGAGGGCGCGGGCGAGGGCGCGGGCGAGGGCGCGGGCGAGGGCGCGGGCGAGGGCGCGGGCGAGGGCGCGGGCGAGGGCGAGGGCGAGGGCGAGGGCGCGGGCGAGGGCGCGGGCGAGGGCGCGGGCGAGGGCGCGGGCGAGGGCGCGGGCGAGGGCGCGGGCGAGGGCGCGGGCGAGGGCGCGGGCGAGGGCGCGGGCGAGGGCGCGGGCGAGGGCGCGGGCGAGGGCGCGGGCGAGGGCGCGGGCGAGGGCGCGGGCGAGGGCGCGGGCGAGGGCGCGGGCGAGGGCGCGGGCGAGGGCGGAGTGGAGCTCGCAGCGCGTAATTATTTGAAGCGGCGCGTCGGAGCCGGGGGCACTTAGGCGCGATAACAAGACGGCGCCGGCGGCGGCCGGCGGGCGCTGCGGGCAAGGCAGGGCAGGGCGGGGCACGGCATGCCAGAGTGGCGGGGGGGGGCGAAGGGGTAGGTTCGAGGAAGAGACGGGCTGTGGGGGGGATGGGTGAGGAGGAGGGGAGGCGAAGGGAAGGGAGAAGCCGTAGTGGAGAGGGGTGCGCGGGAAGGGAGAGGTTCCGGAAAGCGAAGGACTGAAGTGGGCCGGGAGGGGACGATGCCCAGCGGGGTGAGCGCTGCGAGGGGTGGGGTGGGGATGGAGAGGGGGAGAGGCGCGGCGCACGCAAGCCGTTGCTCGCTTTGATAACCGTTTCCGCCGGGCGGACGCGCTGAATTACCGCCCCGCGAAGCCGCCCCGTCCCTCCCCGCCTCCTCATCCCCAGTCATCGCCCGCTGCCTCCCAAGGCCGTTACTAGCCATTCAGCTCCGCCCTGGCCGGCCATGGCCGCCCGTTCAGAGCTCTAAGCTCCCACTCAACTGTAACTGTAGACGTTGCGCTGGCCCGTGCCTCCAGGAGCGTTCTCGGTAATATGCAGCCATGAACTTTCAACAAATCGAAGTTTAAAAGCGTGATTGGCTTAATTCTCTGTTTTCTTCATGTTTTCGACTTACTTCCCCTCGAGTATTTGTTGATCAATAGTTTATCTCACTATCAACGTATGTAACTCTTTATATTCACCTTACGTAGAGTTAAGTAAAAGAAACCCGCAACAGAAGAAGCGTTGTCCATTGCCTACTAATCGTTTGAATTTTGCTATAAGAATTCTTTCAGAGCATGAAATTTAATTTCCATATGTGAGTTTGAATAGGCAATCTCAAGTGGCTTACACAGCCAAAATTAAACCTTTCATTCATTCGAAAAACTGGGATACATTTTCCTACGCAATGTCTGGTTTGCATTACGTCTCACACATACACATACACACACACATTATCGAAGTATGTTTTGTTGCGCCATCCCCAACAAAACATCCTCCACACTAATACCATTTTTATTTCCTGTGTGTCCTCAACAACCTTCACCAGCTCTTTCCCCCGCCGCTGCCGCCACGCCCTGTCGCAACGCTGGCCGTGGGGAGCCATCTTGTTTGCGCCGCGTCCAGCCTCCGCACTTTGGCGTAACTACTTTATAATGTGCGCGCTCGCGCCGCCCCGCCGCCGCCCCTCGGTGAGTCATAACCCCATTTGGGCGCGCGCGGCCTCTGCGGAGGAAATGATTCGCGTGGCTCGCCCGCCCCTCCCTGCCCTGCCCCTCCCATTCTCCCTACCACTCCCCCCTACCCTCGCCCCGCCGCCGCTCCGGGCTCGCGCTACTCCCGCCGCGTGCCCTCCCCTCTCCCTCCCACTCCCCCTTCCCTCCCCCTGCCTCCACTGCCTCTCCGTGCTCGCGCAACTCCCGCCCCGTGCGAACTCCAGCGCGCTCTCCCCTCCCCTCCCTGCCCACCACCCTTTCCACTCCCCTCCCCCTTCCCCTCCCCCTCCCACTCCTCCTCCTCCGTCCGCCGCTGCCGGTCCGCGCTCGCCCTACTCTCAAGTCCCCGCAACGCTCCTCGCACGCGGCGGAGAGGGTGTTTTCTGTGACCATTGTAGGTTTTTGACACATCTCACGTGGTCAATATTTACATTACCGGCGATTTATATATATTTTGTTATATTGACGAGTACATGTACATTCAACATGTGATCATGATCGTCTCTAACTTTCCGAAACGTCTTCTGTAAAATTATATAGCGGAGGTGGTTTTGCGACAAAGTTTTTTTTTTATAGTCTTATGTGTATTTCGTGTTTCATTGTACTTCTGGTGTTCCTCATACGCTTTTCATTGCTAAGGAGAAAGTAAGACTGACAATAGTTTCTGATTTTTTTATATCCAGTAAGCCATTCTTGCGTTGTGTGTAACTGATAAACTTTCTTACGCAGGTCTTCACTTGAGTCCTCATTTTTAATTCAGGTGTGGGTCCTTGATTAAAAATGATTTGTTTCTTCGCTTCAAAACTGCGAGAAATAAAGTTTCACGGTAAATTTATTTTCACAATATAGTCCCAAAAATTATGGTATTCAATATCCGTTGCACTTCCACCTTGGAGGCCCATTTCCATCACTTCGCAACACAGAGAATTGCTTACCTTCGTAAGTATACAGATACTTTGAGGTTAGCAATAGGGGTGCAAATTGTCAATACTTGAAAATAAACTCACAAAACATGTAAATTGTTAACACGTATTCATTTTACTTTAAATGTTTCAAATTCGCACCTTATATAGAGCCGATGTTCAACAAACTGAACGGAAGGGTCTGCAATCTCTAGGTTTGCGGACCCTTGACAAAGAATATCAGAACTTGAGACTGGACACTCATTTCTCAAGGTCAAACGAGGTACAGAGAGGGGAGCTAAAATCGGAGTGATGGCGGGGGATGGGAGGGGTGTGATAGAAAGAGAAAATACTATTACCCTTGGCGTGGAAGCTACAATGGAAATAGGTCTAACATTCTTGTTACGTTTTTCATAGTTTGTAAAATGCTGTATGTTGTAAATACCGTAGAACTTATCTTCTTGTTGCTTGGGTAAACAGTGCTTACCTTGCGCCTATGGAATACATGCTCCTTTAAGCAATATTTATGACTTTCACGTATATAACATACATCTTATATCATTAGAGGAACTTCAAACGTATTTTATCTTCTCCATATTTTATAATTAAATAATTGTATTAATAAGTCAATGAATGGTATTGTAATTATAATAAACCTCTCTGTAAAAAGTTGTAGATGACTCTATTAAAGCTCTTGTGAAATTTTGAGTATTGAGTAAAAGACATGATAAAGGAAAGTGGTGATTATTCTGTCTAAAACAGAAGAAACAAGATACAAAGAAACAAGAAGAAACAAATTAAGTAACTTGTATTAATGTCCTGTTTATGATGACTAAGAAGTAATGCCGTAAGAACACAAAACTGAAAAGATGGAATCTGTCAATCGACACCCCAAACACCGAGCCTCATTTGTGCAGCAAAGATACGTAACCGTGCAAACGTTCTTGGAGTGATGTTTGCAGCAGGAAAAAGCAGCGGGGCTGGGAGAGGGTCGCGACGGCCCGATATTTGTCTTTGCCTCTCTCAATTACCCTCTCGATGCTGCCTGCAGGAGGGCTCCCTCCCCTTCCACGGCAAATACTGCGATGTCGAGGCGGCACAAGGCGGAGGCCGCAGAGATGCTGTCGTTCAGTGGCCGAGGGCTTCGCAGCCAATTTCACAGAAGGCCTCCTCCTACCTCTGCTCCCACCAATTTTACACAACTATTGGTGTTGCTGCATTCATATTTGCGCTACTGTTTTCACTTTCCATTCGAGTTTATTTCAGATATTCATAACAATTCTTTTATTTGTCTTTCCTTATAGCTGCTGCTGAAACATTTTCCCACCCATCACTACACATATTCTACTTAAAAACATCACCCTACTCTCATACATTTCTCTACCACCTTTCATCAGCTTTTCTTTCTGGATTAAACTGTTCCCCGTTCACTTCCAAATCTCTTATACGTCTTACACCAATATCCAAATTCATTCAAAAAGTCAATATATCTAACATTTTTTTACTTTTCCTTTGTGATCTGTTTTAATGGCGGTATTCTTTACTCTGCATTCCATTCTTCGACCGTCTTTCTTCTGTTGCGTATTCTCCTCTTGTTCCGTGATATTATACCCTATTCTATTATCAACTTTTATGTACCCACTCGTTTTCTGTCAATTTTTAGTATGTCTCGCCGCCTTCGGAGTTCCGCAAAATACATCGCATTTCCAGTACATAAAATAGCTACATGAGGTATCCTTTACTCGCGATCGCCTTTGTCAGTTCAACATTAACAAGTGTTTTTGTTGCTGGACGCGAAGGCGCAATTCGGCGCCGCTCCCGCGTGTCGCTGAGCCACCCAACGGCGCGCTTGGTGGGTGCGGGCGCCCGAATCGCTGCGCCAGCCAGCGGCGGAAAGATCAATGCTTCCGATATTCCTTACGCGCTTTGATGTCAAAGCCCCTTGAAGCTCCGCTGCCAGTGCGGAGCGCTCTTCATAATTAGCGCTAGCGCAGGCGGTGCTGATGAGGGACTGCCCCCCCCCCCCCCCGCTCCCAATGAGCAGCTGCGCAGGCGCTGACGTCACTTCCCTCCTAATGGCACGAGGAGTCAGGGAAAGGAAAAAATAAGGTTCAATTAACGTGGGACTTCGTTTACCAAATGAACTTTATTACGCAGTCCTCACTTCTTTTCGATTTTATTGATACGCGCACCTGCAGTTTTGTGTTATCTCATGTGTGGCTGCGACCAAGTGTGGCTTGAGAAGGGTATTTTAGAGAAAGGAAAAGGAAAATACAATATGAAGAGAGAAATATTGTAGTTGGCAAAAAATAGGGAAAAAGACGCAGACACAAGGATAAGTGATGTACAAGAAAGTGAAAATTTGAAATTGTAATACAAAAAGGGAACATTAAGTGAAAATGGTTTCAGAAATATGTATCGTATTGCGACAGTACACGTAGAATGGAAGAGGTTTCGCAGCAAATGTGACATTCGCGATGTAATTTTCATTTTTAGGAAGCCCAAGTCGTCTAGCCCGCCCATTAGGATAATGGTGGAGCGCGCCGAGACCTTGAACCTCAATATCGGGAATTATTGCCAACACCGTAAGACTGTCAAAGCTAACCTCCACCCACGCACTCACCTTGACATTTGACATTCCTCACGTTTCCAGCTTACTGATCTCCTGCCTAAGCTGTAACTCTCTCTTTCTTTCTCTATCTATCCCTCCCCCCCCCACACACACACACACTTGCCCTATTCCCTATGTTGTGGGAGTACCGTTGTGTTGCGCTTTCAACGCATATAAATAAGTTATACACAAATGGCATTGTATTTACAAATATCAATATATTCTGTTAAACATACTGGAACAAAACATGACTTAAAACTCTGCAAATCAATTAAAACAAATAAAATGAATGCCAAAATTAAATGATCGAGTGATACCCAAAAAGAAAATAAGAAAAAAATGTCATGTCTTGTTTAGATTATTTTTACATCACTCATGAGCTTAAAATATTCAATCTCTGTCATTAATCGTGTTAATTACGTCTAACACTAGTCCACGCTGAATTATAGACTTCGATATTAATTTGTTGATGGCCTTTTTTTGAATTTTTTCCGATTCACTTATCTATTTGCTGAAGCAGACACCCACCTCCTCCGTAGGTTTCCCTAGCAGCCCCCGTCAAAGGCACGCTCCTTGAAGAGGAAGACCACCAACCATAGCTCCTTCGTATCACCAAGCATTTGCACGGTTAACTTTACCATGACTACGCCATTATTAGTGACTACATTAATGGACATCTGCTGATTAATTGTACTGTATGGCGTCCGTGCACAATGCTAGGTGCATGCTGGACGACTGTCGTCTCCGACCAACTCTCCCGACACACCGAGCGTCTGTCTCGTCGCACCCCTCTCTGTACTTCTCTCTCCCACCAAGTACTTTCCTATCCTTCACCCCGCAGACCGGCGGTTCCCTTCCTTCTCCAACAACCCCTCCCTCTTTGCTGCCTGCTTTCCAAGGGTACTGTTCCTCAGACCGAGGGGGCTCTAGGTTCGAGTGACGCCGGTGGCACGATTATCGATACTTAACTTGTTAGCTAGGCCGAATTCAGTCACTGTCTGGAGATGAATACTAGCTGCCGGCTGCTCACACACGCACACACACAAAACACACACGCACGCACACGCACACACACACGCACACACACGCACACACACGCACACACACGCACACACGCGCGCACACACGCGCACACACGCGCACACCCACACGCACGCACACACGCACGCACACACGCACACACACACAAACGCGCACACACACAAACGCACACACACACAAACGCACACACACAAACGCACACACACACAAACGCGCACACACACAAACGCACACGCACACACAAACGCACACGCACACACAAACGCACACGCACACACAAACGCACACGCACACACAAACGCACACGCACACACAAACGCACACGCACACACAAACGCACACACACACACACAAACGCACACACACACAAAGGCACACACACACAAACACTAACATGCACTACACTACCACACATACCGGGAGACCCGTCAGGAGCCCTGCTGGTGAAAGATAACTGATTAGAGAAAACCCTACTAGCCGACGTTAGGACGGCGCCGGATTTCGCCAGCGGGGAAAAGAACTCGACCACCCCCCGAGCAAAAAGCAACAACATTCAATGACGGGACTAGTGACCTGGATACTTGATGTGCCCGGAATCACTAAACCGTCAATTAATCAAAAATACCAGCGCAGTGGCCGCCGAGCCCACCGCCAAAGCCCGCTGGCGACCTTGACGCGATCCGCCACTGCTGCTGCAAACAAAACGGCTCTTAGGTCGTCTCCTCCGAATGCAATCAAATTACGTTTTGTTCATTTGCACACGCAATCTGAACATGCTAATATATCACAGTATATTAAGAAAGGTTTGTGGAATAAATTCAATTCACAAATCGTAGATGCGTTCCGCCAAGCGGTTATGTTAAGCGGGCTGATTAATACTTCCTTTCGACGTGGCTTACAGGCAGGTCAGGATAGTAATATGAAAAAAAGTGAATCTCCTTTCTCGGTAGCCACAAAAAATTAATGCAGTTTAGAAATTCATTGCGTAATAAACATATGATTTATTTATGCATGAGATACAGAACACATTTTAGTGGGGATAATTAAAATTCTTTTATTTCGTATTGCGTATTTTTTAAGGGTTGTTTTGGACCTGCTTTACAATATTAATCATATTAACTTAAGTATATTATTATATTCCAAGCGCAAATAACACTGTTTTGCTTTTTATTCACAGTAGATATGAAAATGCATCTTTATACATAATATACTAAGTATTTTATCATGAAATCGTCATATCCTCTGTAGGTGTTGCGGTTTGTGGCAGACGTTATACTCCCACAGTGGGCAAGAGTTTTTCAACGACAAAAGTTTACAGCTCTTATCACATGAAATAAAAAGAACAAAGAAAAGAAATAGGTGAGGGGTTTGCCTGTTATATGGCCAGGAGAGCGAAATAAACAGGCCTGAATATGAGAATATAGTGAAAAGAAATATGAAAACATTAAATGCAAAGAGCTGTTCTTGTAAAATCGTTGTTAAGAGCTTGACTGTGAATAAATAACACAATATTGCCTTTCTAAAAAAATTGTATGTTATATTGGTGTTTTTAATGGTCTAAACTTGAGCTCGTCAAGGTTTTGCTCACTGAGTCAAGGACAATACCTTCCTGTTCTCTGTGGGCGGTTGTGACTCAGCGAAAGGGCTATGATAAATTTAAATGTCAAATTCATAGTTTTGAGAAACATCTGACAATGTAAGTTGCTGCTAATTTTCTTATGGTAACAGTGTTTCATACGTAGGCGACACCTATGGAAGCCTACATTTTCATTTATCCAAATATTTATTCATATTGCGTTAGTAGGTTTATTATCGCTTGCACTGACCTAGGATAAAAACCATATCGATGAAGACATTTGAACGTACACCTACAACAAAACAGAAAACGTGAAAACGTTATAAATCGAGTCAATATATTTATCTACAACTTTTTTACAAAATATCAAAAAAGCATTGCTGCATAGTTATTCGGATTACGTTTCTCTACCTAGTTTCATTAATGCTTCCCTTAGAACATTATCTGCATCGTTCAAGATAAAACGCTATAAGGCAAGAGCATTTAATAATTCTTTTATCATATTCCAATGCATTAGATTCCGAGGTAAAAAAAAGAACAGTAAAATACTACCTGACAAGAAGAGCGTGTTTTCAAGCTATAAGCAATCGCACGTCCCTCATCGGTGTTCTTTTATTCTTCTGATTGATGTAATGTCTCTGAATTACACCTCTTAACACGATTAAAGTTTTATGGCTA
Organism: Gryllus longicercus; assembly: GCA_038098605.1. Taxonomy (NCBI): domain Eukaryota; kingdom Metazoa; phylum Arthropoda; class Insecta; order Orthoptera; family Gryllidae; genus Gryllus; species Gryllus longicercus. The sequence continues at coordinate 332,385 of JAZDUA010000720.1, forward strand.
TGAAATGACTTGACATTATCTCCACTTTTAGAAAATAGTGAAATTTAAAAAAAAAACTATATTACAAGTGCATGTGTTGATCGCTTTCTCTTCCGATGAAGACAGGCATTCCAAAATGACGTCTCTTAGTGAAAATGAATCGTCTTTCCCTTCGCGCTTACCCGTACTGACCTTGAATAATCGCTTGAAGAGGTGCTGCTGCTCCCGTTTCCGTCTCTTTTCGCAAATCCGTTTCGCTTCTTTTTTCCGATTAGGGCAAGTGTAAACAGAAACTTCCACGTAAATTCAGTCATGATAGTCTCCTTAGCAGTTGACGAACTCAGTGTCACTAATGAATCAGTCCATCTTTTCAATTTGAACAATTAAATATTAGAGTTGTAGATAGAATGTAATTGTGAAATTTATCATTCACCACGTCATACCCTCAAGAGAAATATTTTATGTCTAAAAACACTATTGACATACTGAATATTACGTATACTATAATATCTATACTTTAGGACAGTATGAGATTAGATATTAGGACAGGAAAAAGCAAATAGAGAACAACGTAGAGTTCAATAATTGAAAACGCGGAACAAAAATATGAGATTCTTTAAGGGAACCAAATCGATAAGATAAGATATTGTGTTACCGGGCAGTGACTCGACATTGACTGTGTTCCTGCTGAGATTTAAGGGAAATATGTGTTAGATAGTGGGAATTTAACGAAAATACACATGAGACACGTTAGATAAGTGCTCGATATGAGAAACACGAGTCACCAACGAGTATGAAGGGACGGTGAAAACTGTAAGAGATAATCGGTGTCTAACAGAAAGACGAAAAAGCGGTCGTTTAAGATGGTAGCTGAGGGCAAACACAAGGAGAGGGCAGATCAATAAAAGAAACGCTATGTCGTAAACACACCAAAAAGAAATGACAGAGAAACAAGAAACGAACGATTGGAGAGACATTAGGGCAAGAAAGCATGCCGCGAAGCCCATGGAAGAACCTTTCATCTGTGAAGTGCGGCGCCACCAGTGAAAGGCGACAAGGACGTGATTGTGTCGGCGGAGGCGCCGGAAGAGGAATATTGAACGGAGAGGAGCGAGGAGGAGGAAGAGAGCAGAGAGGCAAATGGAATGAAGGGAACACGAAGGTCGCGCAACGCTTAGGCAGAGAACAGCGGAAGGCGGAGAAGACAGGCGGGAGAGGCGACGGCTGGAATGAGAAGCCGGGCGTGGGGCGGTGGGGGCGGAGGCGTTGGCCTACAAAGGGCCGGGGGCGGCGCGGACAAAGCGGCCGAGGCGGCGGCGGCGGCGGCGAAGGCGGCTGCACCGCGCTCCCTCGGGACGACACGCAGGAATTTTTAAATAAAACCCGCCGACAGCCCCTCCACTGCAGCTCCACGTGCCACCCCCAGGCCAGGCAGGCTTCGGACCCCGCGTCACGCGCTGCGGGCGAGTTCACGCCCCCAAACCGCCTCTGTTGCGTACGTTCATTTTTGGCCAGGATGGGCTAGAATTATAATGCGACTTGGAAATCACTATAATTTCGAACTCAAAACATGAGGAGAGGCTGGAACCGCAATCCCAAGAAATGGGGGAAATCAATTTTTACTCGATTTAAATAGAAAACATGAAAATCATGTAGAGGTAAGCGTTTCAAAGAGTACCAAGGAGCAGCATTTCCACTATTACATCACAATTCTAAAAGCATAATATTATTACTCATTGGGTAAATTTTATCAATCTTCCAATTATTGCTATAATAATAAAAGTTCACAGGGGCTCAGACGTGATTATCGAGGTACGTGCACGGTACTTTCCTAAGGGAGGAATCAGCATTTTTATGCTGATTCCATTTTTATACCATAGGGTTGTTTGTCAAGGAGGATGAGATGAAATGATCATGATGAATGATGAATTAGACCCACAAACGTACAGAGACACACACAACACAACCATCCCCGAGGTGGGACTCAAACCCGCCGGGATTATGATTTGATCCGGGACCACACTACTGCGTTAGCGATCTCGAGCATCTGATCGTTATTATTTATTATTATTATTATTATTATTATTATTATTATTATTGTTTCAAAAGTTATACCGCTAACCTTAAAACACGAAAGTCCATCATTTCAATTTGCGAGTCCCTCGGGAGAAGTTCCCTTTCGGGAACTTACCTTACTTTAGACAAACTCCCTTTATGTGATTCATAATATTCGTAACGTAAATGATACAATGAAATGCATATAGAGATTAAAATTGGACTTCGCCAATTCAAGTGATTACTATTCGAATGTGTAATCAGTAAAAAATCTACTAATTTTATGTCATCAATTTAATAAATAATTGCATTTTTTTTTTTAAATAAGAACATGACTGGTTCATTATAGGAAAATATATTTTCACAAATTTCACTTAAATGGAATTTGTCTTATTTTCATATTAATAACTAATCAGTGAATCAACAAAAGTGTATATATTGCCTAAAATGGGTTTAATCTAATATAGAGGAATCCAATGAGTCAGCAATGTCCCTGACATAGATTCAGCGAAGAATAACAGCCAAAATGACCCTGGTAAAGCGAATGCCTTATTTAACTTGTTCTCGGAACTGAGATCGATTACGCGCTCAACTTTATTCGGCAATAGGAGAACGTTGATATATAACTCTAAGCGTCTCGCCTTTGATGTCTATCAGGTTTCCCGCAATTGAATGCCGTCTGTTTACTGTCGCTTGGCGCGAAACAAATCCCTTTGACACGGGACACCGCCGCCGAACCGCGTCCTCTCACGCACAGTTCTCGCGTTTGTCAATTTATCGCTTCACTTACACCCACTTGTTTCGCATCTGTTACATTCGTGAACGCCTACGGCTATTCTCTTCATTTCCATCGGTGTTGATCTTCAAAATTTTTAAAACACTCAAATCTGATTCCGAGACTTGTTCTTCTCCGACATTCTCTATCATCTCAGAATGTGAGTCATTTGGCACGGATTGTCTCTGCCCTAATATCAGGGAACGTTCTTTAGCCATGAGATGATACTGAAGTGACTGACTGTCAATAATCGTTTATGAAATGTCTTTTTTTTTTAATTAAAGACTAGAGATCGAAAACTACAGTTGTGTGTTTGGTTTTAGTAGCTAGAAAGTAAAGTAGGCGTAATTTAATTGATTTAATAAAATTAAATCTGAAATTAATAAAAAATGACAAATTTGAATATAAATTTTGTACAAAGTAGTGTACGAATTGTTACTTAGCGAGTTCTACACACAAACGTTACCCAAGATTTCATTTGTACCTTGTGCATATATTTCAATTAAGATTTCATTTTCACAATATGTAAATATTGTGTTTAAACAAATTAAATAAGATTAGCAATACTTTTTTATAATATAAAAAATAGAATAAATTGAATTAAATTTTTGTTTCTGTTGCATCAAAGCAAGTAAAAAAAGGGACAACATATTTATTTCTATAACAAATAAGAGCTTTTGTTTGCATTCGATTAGTTGTTTGAATGAATGTGGATAAAACATTGATAAACACAATTAAATGCGCATCTTGATAACACAATTTTGTGACAACTCACATTCCATTGTGTACTTTGGTGATCTCAGCAAATCCCCAGAGGCAGTCATCTTATTTTATTTCTGTCGCATTTCCGAAGTGTTGACATTTGGCTCCGATTCCCGATACATTTCTCCTCCCGCCGCCTCCGATACAACTCCAACTCTCGAGAGCAGTACACACACTCATCCTCCGCAGAAGAGCGAACGAAATAGCGGAGTAGGCGGGCGATCGCCGGGGAGGGGCGCGCTGGCGGGCCCTGGCGGCGGAGGCCGGAAGCGCCCGGCTGAGTTACTCGCGGGGACACCAATCGCTCCCAAATCCGTTCCGGGCGCTCGCCGTATTTCTCCCGCAGGCAGATCAATTCGCCTCCGCCCCCGCGGGAAGAAGCGGCCTCGCTCGAGGCCGTTGCCCGCCCCCGCCCCGCCCCGCCCCCGCCGCCGCTGGCAGTTCCAGTAGGAGTTATTAAGCAAGACGGAGGACAGCCCCGGCGCCGCGCCGCCCCGCGCCGCGCCGCAGGAGCAGCTGGCGGAGGAATACCGCAGTGGCGCGCGCGGAGAGGCCCTGTGAGATGTGGCGTACCCCAAGGGCGCACTGTTGCGGAGAAACAGGATGTTGTCACGAAGACGTTTAGAGCCGGTTATAATTAAAGCGAAAATCTGCTGCGGACAATAAGTTGATTAAACCTTGTTCATAACAATACAATTCTTATTCTGCCATGCGCGCAGCCCGCGTAATATTTATAGGAATAAATGATTTATAAATAAAATGTTATGTTATAGTATGTTACGATTAAAATGCAAATTTGGCTAATTTCTGAAATAGTCCGTTAATGTTATTCACGATGAATAAATATATCTGAAGTAAAAATAGCTTTCAGGAATACTTCGGACTTAATCCACATAAAGTTAACGAACACAAGGGGACGTGCGACTGAAGTACGTTAAGGTAACAAAGAGTAGTAGTCGTGTCAAAGAAAGATCAAACTGGCCGTTAGAAGCATCTAAGTCAACTAAGACACACGATGTCTAGTTTCGAGTTTCACTGCGTCAGTCGTAAATTTCTATTTACACAATATAACCAAATCTAATCTCCCTATTTGTCGGTAGACGCTTTGAGAAGCAGTTCCGAGTTGCCAAAGAGACTTCGGTCTTCGACCTTCTACATTTACATAAAATAATCTTATGCATACAACACATACTTCCACGTGCATTTTAATATTTCTTGGAAAGGTAAAAGACCTCACATTCGGACCCTCACCTTACTTTCGCCAGCCATACCTGATACCAGAACTTGTCGGATGGATTCCAGAATAATCCTACATTTGATATTTATTCTCATCATCTAGCTAGTGTGCGTTTTCACCGGGAACTCCTAACATTAGGCATTTGAGTTATGTAGCTCAGACATTATATATAATAATAAATGTACTGAGAAATTGAATGATTTTTATTCCTGTTAATGAAAGTCCTACAATTGCGTTTTAGTACAGTCATTAATCGCCAAATTATGTTTTAGCAGTAAACTTATTTTAACAAGTGTTTTTCTCATCATTTTCCCAGAAAACAGGATCATTTTAATGGCACACATAAAACACAAAGCTCTCTATATTTCAGTTTTCTGTATACTGTCCGTAAGTACGCAAGCAATACCATAAGACTTCTCAGGGTAAATTGTATTTTTGCGGAAAAGGCACAGGAGCAGTGAGAGTCACAAAGGCAAGAGGGGGCGCGACGTGTGGGAATGGAAAGCATGCAGCGGACAGCCTAGAAATATGTTGGAAAAAAGGAATCATAGCGGTGCGCGGAGCGGGATTCTAGGAGTCCGGAGTAGCAAAAACGCGGGAGAGGGGGCGCTGAAAATACGGCGAGGAGTAAATCGAGCGGATATTGGGGCCGTGAGGGACGATCTCTCGAAGCGGAGGCCGCGCGACGTGGAGAGCGGAGACTTACAGCGGGCGCAGAAGAAAGCAGCGAATGGAAGGGGAAGAGGGGGGAGGGCGTGGGGGAAGGTCTTGGAGGAAGGGCGTGGGGGAGGGCCGTGGGGGAGAGGCGTGGGGGAAGGGCGTGGGGGAGGGGCGTGGGGGTGGGCGTGGGGGTGGGCGTGGGGAAGGGTGTGGGGGGAAGGGCGTGGGGGAAGGGGCGTGGGGGAAGGGCGTGGGGGGAAGGGCGTGGGGGAGGGGCGTGGGGGAGGGGCGTGGGGGAGGGGCGTGGGAGAGGGGCGTGGGAGAGGGGCGTGGGAGAGGGGCGTGGGGGAGGGGCGTGGGGGAGGGGCGTGGGGAGAGGGTGGGGGAGGGGCATGGGGGAGAGCGTGGGGGAGGGGCGTGGGGGGAGAGCGTGGGGGAGGGGGTGGGGGAGGGGCGTGGGGGGAGGGCGTGGGGGAAGGGCGTGGGGGAGGGGCTTGGGGGGGAGAGCGTGGGGGAGGGGCGTGGGGGAGGGGCGTGGGGGGAGAGCGTGGAGGAAGGGCGTAGGGGGAGGGGGTGGGGGAGGGGCGTGGGGGGGAGGGCGTGAGGGAAGGGCGTGAGGGAAGGGCGTGGGGGAAGGGCGGGGAGGGAAAGAATGGTGAAAAACGCGGCGCGGCGTGCGGCGTGAGCGGCACGGGAAGGGCGGGCGGGCGCTGCGAGACAATCTGGCCGACAGCACGCGCGGGCCAGGGCGTGAAGGATACGTGTCTCGCCGAGACATATGGGCCCAAAGAGCGTTGAAGAAATGAAACGATGCGAAGCTCTATAAGCGTCTCCCGGCGGAACGGGGACAGAGGAAGTGAACTTCGGGAAAGGGATGTGTAATACACGCGTGAGCCTATGATTCGTGAAGTTCAAAGAAATGGTAGAATAACGTTGAAAGTCTACAGCGTACAGGGCTTCAAGGAAAGGAAAATCAGGCAAGGAAAGAATGATCGGTGGCAAGCCGCGCTTGTACTGATTTTCTAAGGAGACACTAATACACCTGGGAGATATTTTCAATTTAATTATAGTAGTGAAAAACATACGGAAAGGACGAAAATGCATATAATACATATCTACTATACGCTGAATGTGACTGTACTAATTATGCTACAGAGAAATATATTACAATAAGATTTTAATATTAAATTAAAAACTTTATTAAATACTACAATAGCATAAATACTATATACTAATATTAAAATAATAGTAGAAATGGTAGTATAATAGAAGAGAACTGTCATGCGAATAGATGAGAAGTGGATGAGGAATTAAATGGGCGAGTGGTACGATATTGAACAATAGTTCTGGTGTCACTATTTTTTCCAAACACAAGCTTGTCTGCGTCATCGATGTTATTCACAAAAAACGATAAATGAACAAAGTTGGGGCATAACGGTATTTTTATTACACTTTCTAATGATATTAGATATATCTGGTAATGATATTAGATATACATATAGTATACTGAGATTTGAATGACGAAATAAGAAGTATTCATGCCTGAGGTTGAAGAGCAAGTGTCCATGCAACCCGCCACACAGCGCTGCAACACACTAAACCTAAACCATTATGCGTAACTCGGAAACAATGCTTGCTTGCTATGTCTTTACAATTAGGTTTCGTGTTTCTCAGGAGACACAGATTAATTTTCTCATAGATATTTTCTCATATCTACAATAGTAAATATTTATGTATTTCATTGTATTAAGTATTTATGTATTTCATTTGTTTCCGTGATATAGGTCGACAGGAAGTGAGATGATTTCCGACATGCAGCTCCTTATATTACTTTCTAAAACAATGATTTACAAAATCTCTTTCTCTCACTCACTCTCTCTCACTCACTCTCTCTCTCACTCACTCTCTCTGTCACTCACTCTCTCTCTCACTCACTCTCTTTCACTCACTCTCTCTTACTCACTCTCTCTCACTCACTCTCTCACTCTCTCTCACTCACTCTCTCACTCTCTTTCACTCACTCTCTTTCACTCACTCACTCACACTCACTCACTCACACTCACTCACTCACTCGAGCGCGCACACACGCGCACACACACACACACACACACCTCACTCTCCTGCAACGCAATAAAGCGGAGTAACAACAAAAAGCACAGCACAAAAACCTTCTCCATGAAAAAAGCACGTAGGTGTGCCAACTTTCATGGAGATCGGTCAAACGGTGTCAGAGTTCATCGATCTGGTACATACCTACATCCATTTCTATATAGATATAGATATATAGAATATAGATCACGGACGAATCTGGCCGCGCGTAAGGATTACAGGAATTCGTCAGAAAGGGGTATTTTAGGTACATTAACGTGTACAACAGATTTGGAGTACAACAGATTTTTTCTTGGAGAGAAAGTAAACAAGCTGTTGAAAGGTAATATAAATTCCAGAAGAGTAGGAAAATACTATTTTGTTGGACACTTATGTACATTTTGTGGATTCTTGATATCGAAAATTTAGTTGGCGGCAAAACGTCGACCTGTTTATCTCCCTGTCAGTCAAAGCTAGCGCGTAAACCGTTCTGAAGATTTTCTCAAATATTGATATTCCTCAATGTATTTGGCGAAATAGGAACCTTGCGAATATGAAACGAATATTTTGACATGGGCCGTACTTTTTACGAATCGTCAACATTTTCAAAAATTTCTATAAAATAGCTCCTAATTTTTTGATTTTTTTTTAGGATAGAGCAAATGACGATTAAAAAATGACACACGTGCCATTTTCGTTGAATTTTAATTTTCAAAAATTGCAAAAGTTAGAAATAATGTGAGAAGGGATTCTGTGTTGTAGTATTACTGGTTTAAAGTAGAAAATGTAGGAGTCATTTTAATATCATTTTAGAGCTACGTGTTGGGACAATCGGAGTGAACTGCAGTAACCTTTTAGTCGATACTCAGCAATGCCAACTGTCAATCAGCATACGTTTATCTGATACTCTTTGTAATATGACACTTAATGTTTTTAAAAATCAATTAAACATTATCCTATGCACTGACAAGGAGTACCAAAAAAACAATTTGATTCTGAAGTTCTTCATAAAGAATGACGCGTGATCCCAGAACACAATTGCCAGCGAGAGCATTTTCACTGTCAGCTGCTCTGTTCGGGTGTGTTACATGGTTTCTCTGATTAATATAAGGCGGATGCCGGAGCAGTCCCATAATAAACAGACCACGAACCGTGTGAGTATTTTCCTTCCTCTTTCATTACACTCCATACTTACACTTCCGTGCACTACACTACTACACATACCGAGAGATCAACCGAGAGCTTCGAACTTGTTCCATCTGCGGCGGTGCCAAACTGAGGGAGATACCTGTTGGAGAAAACGCCCAAAGCAGTCGAATAAGTCGGTCCAGATTTCACCATCCGGCTGAGGAGGAACACCGCCACCTCCCGGGATTTAGCTCTCTGCTCAGAGAGCGAGTGATCACAACAGTTGAAATTCTAAACAATGAATGAAAGAGTGAATGAATCAACATGGCGGCAACACGCAGTTCCCTTCACCGCGCCAAACCAGAGCTGCCGCGGGCGACAGGCGGAGAGGCGCGTCGTGCGGGCGCAGTGCGGGCGGTGGCGAGCGGCAGTGGCCCCGCGCCGCGCATCTCTTTATCCGCTGCCGCGCGCCGCCGCGCCGACACCACGCGCCGCTCGTCCGCGCCGTATTTCAGCGCGCGGCGCCGCGCTATCGCCGCGCTATCGGTCGGAAGCGGCCCTTTCCCCTCCCCTCTTTCCCCTCCACCCCTCCGCCCCCGCGCCATGCCGTCCGCGCCGCGCCCCGCCCCGCCCGCCGGGAGCGCTGTGCCGGCAGCGGCGCGCACCGCCGGGGATTTGCAATCAATTTGCTGCCTCCGAGATCTCCCCGCCTCTCCCCGCCCGCGCACGCCCCCGCCCGCCCCCGCACCGGTGCTTACGCCCACGCCCACGCGCTCGCCCGCCGCCAGCCCCGCCCGCTGCGAAACATCCTGCATTCACCTACTGTTGAGGCGCTCGCCCGCATTAATCCCGTGCGCTCTCTTTCTCTTCATCCCTCCCCCTCTCTCTCTCTCTCTCTCTGTCTGTCTCTCTGTCTCTGTCTGTCTCTCTGTTCGTCTCTCTCTGTCTCTCTCTCTCTGTGTCTGTCCCTCTGTCTGTCCCTCTGTCTCTCTGTCCCTCTGTCTGTCCCTCTCTGTCCCTCTCTGTCCCTCTGTCTCTCTGTCCCTCTGTCTCTCTGTCCCTCTGTCCCTCTGTCTCTCTGTCCCTCTGTCCCTCTGTCTCTCTGTCCCTCTGTCCCTCTGTCTCTCTGTCCCTCTGTCTCTCCGTCCCTCTGTCTCTCTGTCCCTCTGTCCCTCTCTCTCTCCCTCTCCCTCCCTCTCTCTCTCCCTCTCCCTCCCTCTCTCTCTCCCTCTCTCTTATTCTCCCTCCCCCTCCCTCGAGCGCCCCTAGCGCCTTCGCCTTGTTCCTCCCCCCTCCCACTGCGGGCGACTGCTCACCGAGGGCACTTGCTGGCCAGGGGCCTTTCAGATCACTTGTGGTATTGATAAGACATTTACAAATTGATGTATGAAGGTGTGCTCTCTACGGAAATATTTGTCCAAATTCAGACTTCAGTTTATGATCAATTGTTTGTAATGAATATTGCAAAATGTCAAACTGAAACCTGTATTCCAACAGACGTTTTTAAATTTTACAGAGACTTTTTATGCTTTAGAAATCAGCAATTATGTGCGATTGAAACATTTTTCCGCCATTTTTTGCAAAATAATATATTTATAATTCAAATATACATGCATGCATACACATTTTCTTAGTCAATTCTAACCAATACTTTATGTCGACCTTCAGGTATAGAAAAAACTATTTCTTCATCTCGATCTATATATTAGTAATTAATTTATTATCATGCCCTTGCTTAAATGATTCGACTTCAAAATAAGGAGCTTTCCGTGAACCAAAGGCAAGGTCGGACACATGCAGCTGCTAAAATGGGGCATAAGTAGATTCATGAGATCGAAGAGGAGATTCGCCTTGAGATGTCGAGTAGCAGCATAAAAATGAACATATAACGGGCGAAGAGTATGCAAGAAGTTAGAGGTCGAACTACGCGAGGTGTGTGTGTGAGAGAGCAAGAAAGAAACAACAAAAATAAGAGAAAAAGAAAACAAGAGGCCCAGCTCAGTGGACTGTCGAGTTAAAGAATGAGATCGACCATGTGAACCAAGTAGACAGGTAGAAAGAACGCTCAGTGAACACGTCCAAATGATCACTTTGACTGGAACGAGAGTTCCGGGGAATGAAGGGAGAGTACAAACACAGGATGGAGATGGAGTCTCTACATGTGCTACATTACGCTGCAAAAGGGTAGAGGGGGCGTGGGTGCGGTTGAACTGGAGCAGTGATGGAGGCGGGTGCCAGGACTGAGACCTCCAGGTATGGATTAGGAGGATGACGGGGCGCAGATGCTGGACAAATGGGCGCGAGTGAGGGAAGACCAGAATGAGGACAGAAGGATGAGTGTGTGGTGTGTGGTAGTGGGTGGCGTACAGATGGCGTGGCAGTGGTCGGAGACGGTTGGCAGCACTGGACATGGTGAACGGTGGTCAGTAGGGTGCGGAATGATGGCGGCGGGGTGGGAGTACGATGTGTGATTGTGGGCGGCGTTCAGATGGCAAATGATCGGGAACTGCTGGCTGTAATCTCTAGGTGGTGTGAAGATGTGGACGACGGTAGAGGAGTTTGATGAACGGTGGTGGGTGGATAGCAGGTGGCGACAGTTGGTATTCGGCAGACTGGTGGTCGGTGGGAAGACGAATGTGGATGATGAGATGGGGGAGAGACATGTGTGGTAGTGGGTTTGTTAAAGTAGTGATCAGAGGTACTTGTAAATAATCAGAGTGGTGTACAATAGTCGGAGGGGCTGCGGATTGTGGGCGACAGGTTGGGAGTGTGACGTGTAGCGGAGGGAGGAGTGCAGGTGGCGACGCAAGGGTGGGGATGGATTTGAACGGCGTGTCAAATACGGTGGTGGGGGCAATTCTCGGGGACGGTTGGCAGTGGAAGCGGAGTGTAGGGTGCAGAATGTGGGCGGTTGGACGTGCGTGTGAAGCGATGAGAGAGTGGTGTAGGGGGCCTGTGGCGGCGGGCGCCGTGTTGGGCGGTGGTGGGCGGGTGCGCTGGCAAAGTGGGCGCTTGGGCGGGAGAGCGCACCGGTGCGTCCGCTGCATCCAAGTGCCGCTCCACCGCACCGCATCGCCGCAGGTGCGCCGGGGCTGCTATTTTTGTTTGCGGCGCGACGCGGCCCACCCGCCCCTCCCCCTGCCCATCTGCCCGCCCGCGCACCCGCCCGCCCCAGCGCGCGCCGCCGCGCCGCCGGTGTCTGCAGTATATTACACGCATCGGGCGGCTGCTGCGGCGCGGTGCAGCCATCGATTCCGCGCCGCCGCCGCCGCCGAGCGCGCCACCGGCAACAGCCGGAATCCTGGCAGCTGCACACGCGCCACAATCACCCCGCTAGGCCGCCGCTCTGATGTTGGCAGCGCTCTCTAAGCGAGTTTGCTCTCCTATGCCTCCATGAACCGAACGTACGCTCTGGAACTAATTTGTTTTTGAAGATTAAAAGGGAGTTTGCATCTTAATTTTACTTAATGTTAAATGTTCTTGAAGTATTATTATCAGTTTCTTATGTTACCTAAATTAATAGATGAATATAAGAATAACGTACAGAACAACGTAGAGAAATGTGCCCAGATCACATTCTTATGTCACATGCCGCCTTCTCCTTTGTTTGTACTGCCTGGCAGTACAGCCCTGAAGAGGACCGCGATATGTCCGTCGAAACGTCGGCACCTCAGCCATCGTCGCGGCGACACCCCGACAGCCCAGGTCATGACTCTGGCCGCGGAAACCTACGACATCGTCATAAGAATGTGTTCCAAAACTGCAGAGTTGCATGAGCTGTGAAAAAAGAAAGAAGTTGACATCTCTGACTGAGTGGCATGTTAACATTAAGAACATCCATTAATAATAAACCTGAATTTTATTTAAAAATTACTCCTTTTTTACACTTACTATTCTCGAGACAATTTATAGTATTTATGAAGAAACAACCAAACGTTGTGAAAATTGGCTTTTAAATTTGAATGTAGGATGAGCACAGTGGAGGACAATATTTTTAATTGTAAGGAAATCAAATAATGTTGTAAATCAAAACAGAAATAGGTCGTAGTGAGTCATAACCGTTTCTTTATTAATTGGTCAAACTCCTTTGCAACTCAAAGAACGGAGGGAAAGTGATTCCTACAAAACCATCCAAGCAGGACAGGTGAAATTCTACTCAAATAATGTCAACACGCGTTTATTATTTCTTTGTTTCCTATGTTTGGTATCATACAATGATACTGTGATATGATAGAGAATATCTAAATCGACAATATGTGTTTTTGTTATTTGCGGGGAAACGGTTTTTTGATACTGGTACCTTTTATTTCTAATCGTTTATGTGATTTTTTTTATCGTCCTTAGTCTTTTTTGTGTGTTTATTCCGGACTATACGGCGTTTCTTCAATTCTGCCTTTGGCAGTTGCACAAATCGCAGTATAGAGTCCTGCACGAGACAATTTTGCTTCAGCACCGCGGCGGTTCACAGAAAATACGCTAGATGTCAGGCCAGTAGGACAGGGTTTTGCTTGCCACGACACAGAGCGAAATTGGCTCGACCTTGAAAGCCGAGCAGCCGATGTTCGGCACTAGGGGTACGAGCGACTCCGCCAGTTCAGTCAAGTTGAGGAGTTCGCAAAGTGAAGACAAAAACGCAGTGAGATTGAAAGTACAAAATCAAGAATATAGATTAAGCGAAAAAGTGGGAATGAAAAGTGAAGTGAGTGTGGGATAAATTCCGATTGGTGATTACTGCAGATAGTGAGCAGGTGGGTTATCTTTCTTGCAAATATTACTCCGGATTGTTATCGTTTTCCACCGCAACTACTCACTAAAAATTTCACACGCGGAAAACGTGATCCGCAGCAATAAAATCGGGTCCACTTCCACTAAAATTAAAACGTGCCGTTTCGCAGAAATGTGTGAAAACGTGTAGTACACAATGTACGTAGAACATACGACGTACTCTCCACTCCTATTAAGGGTGTTCGTTGCAGCCATTCATTAATAAATCATTACATTCTGAGTGTGAAGTACGTAAGTATTTAATTGACAAGACGTACCATACCATTATTAAAGCAGATATTTTTAGCATCGATATTTTCACGTTGTTCTTTTTTGTATGAATCAAAAACGTCCATAATCAAATTTTGTAAAAGTTAATAGAAGTGAATCAAATAATAAATACGATCCCACCATCTGTTCCAAGGAGCGAACGTTGTTGTGCTTACAATTATTGTACTACCTTGGTCGAGCAGACTTATCGTTTTCTGGAGAGATATTTCTTATATGTTTCTGGCCCAGATACAACCTACACCTTTCCTCGTATTTCACTAGTGGAGGATTGGTCAACGCATATGCAGTAGGCGCAGGGCCCCGCATGCTTTTACGGCGTCCTGAAGAAGCTCTGTTCCCTTGAGATGGACCTGAGCACTCACGCTTTCATAATCAGTTTTGTTAGGTATTGTTCTTAGTTCGTTCTTTTTCTCGTCTTAATTAAAAGTTAATAAAAACCACCCCAAATCAAGGTAAATTCTTCTCCAATGAACGTAAATTATAGAGGCTTCGAAACTAATTTTTAAAACACAGATATTTAATGACATATGTTTATCAAAGAAAACAAGTTAATTAATAGATCAATTTTTAATTTTGAACATCCATGTTTTGAAACACCAATGTTTTTTTCTCGTTGTCGCATTCTTAAAGCGAGTTCGCCATGGCCACAGGTGGGACTCGTCAACCAGCGCACCGCGAGCGAGCACAGGTTACTTGAGCACATGGTACGCGAGGCTGAAATGCTCGAGCGAGCAGGACGGAGCTAGTAGCACTTCTTACTTATATCTATTCTCGATCCTTTGTTAACCACGTAAAACGTGTTCCTTTTAATAACAATTGTCTTCGAAAATACTTAATAAATCGTATTCTGCAACTTGAGTTGGTTATCATTATACGCGTTGCCTTTGAAGGATTCCCTCCAACCCTCAGTTTATTGAGATCGTATGCACAGAAAATTCAAATTCGATTGGATTTCTGAAGACATGAGCATAGAGAAGTCTCCAGACAATAATTACCCGCAAACAAGATTAGTGAGAAAAATTTTTTAAATCGAAATATAGTGAAATTCAGAATGTTTTTCGTTTATTTCCAGAAAATGACAAAATCATTTTAAAATTTCATACTTTTAGATAATTTGATTACAGTTCAAAATACAATTCATTTTAAGTTTTCTTATTATATATTTTATAAAATTCAGATCTACTTTATAAACAATGAATATTCTTCCCGAGACGAAATGGTGTATCAATGTAATATTTGTTCGGATAGTTCTAAATTTTTCCTCTTATTATTCTATACGTCACTATATTCCCAATCCTATATTTATGTTTAATTTAACTTACTGAACTTAATGTTTGTTATTTGTAATCTTCAATTCTGTCATTAATATTATGTTGTATTGTACGAGTGCACGAAATATGGGTGAATTCACACGTCTACTTTGCCTCCTTATCTTTCTACATTTCGCAACCATTCACTATTACTTCCTGCCTCCAAGAAGGAGATGCAAAAGTTTAAACCAAGTTTTTTTTCTTTCTTGTTCCAGGTGAGTGAGAAGCCATGGCACTTCTTTCTTAACTACGCGCAATTTCATCCGCAAGGTAAAACATATTTAACAGCTTAATGTAGCATTTATATTCTTAGACAAGCATTTTCGTTCAAGTAAACTAACTCATATCTGATGAACTTATCGTTTCTTGGATTATTTTACTTTATCGCCCTTACGTTCTTAAGAAGACAAAGTATTGTACGCGTGCGCCAGAAAACCGCAAATTTTTGATACAAAAATTGTTATTGCCGGGCCGTGGTAACTAAAACGTGAATAAATCTTATTGATACATATAGTAAATTACTTCTTCTAGCGCGTGGGGTAGTCAGACCCCATGTTTTGTGAGTTCTCGATACCGAAAAATCGATTCACGGCCATACGTCCGTCCGTCTGTGAACAACGATAGCGGCTAAACCATTCAGCCGATTTTTACCAAAATTGATATTCCCCAATCGATGTGGCTGAAGTCGCGTCCCCTTGAATTTGAAATCGATTTTTGAAATTGTATGGGTACTTCACTCGCAGCATCTGAGACAATTTAAAACTTTTCACCCAAACAATCACAAAATTCTTTGATTAAAAGTTGGCCTTAAATAGCGTAAAGGACGCTTAATAAAATGGTTCAGATCTTATTCGACACATTGTACACACGAACACACACACACATACACACACAATATCTCTGATTTTTATAATATTGCAAAAGTTAATTTTTTAAGCCTATAGCTACAATTAAATAATTTATGATAGGGATTTTTATTTCCTTAATGAAATATGTTCTGTAAAGACAGATTTTGAAATAAGATCGTGTACAATTTTAGAAAATTTGAGTGGTTTTTCTGCAATTTACGTGAAATACTCGTATAAGTAATTTAAACATTTTTTCTCAAAAACGGTACCAAATTCTTTTTACAAATTTTCTCCCTCTATATTTCAAAGGACGCAAAAAAAGTAGTCCTCTTCTCACTTCCGGTAAACCCTCTGTGTTTTCAAAAACCCTCTAAAAATTATAAAGTTGAAAATATAAATTTTAGCTAGTATTTGAATGTTGTTGAATGCTTCTGAACAAAGAACTAGAAAGATTTCAATGCTGAGAGTTGAAATCTCAGAAGGTTTGACGCTTTGTCAGCAACAAAGCTTTCATTTGCCATTGCTCGGCCAGGGCAGGGCAGGGCCTGGCCTTGGGCCCCCTCTAACGCCGGCAGGAAACAGAGTTTATACAGATGCTGCTGCCCTCGGCGGTCCCGGACCTCGCCAACCCAGCCGCTGTCCTCGCGCTCCTTCCCTGACATGGACCTCGTCAAGACAGTTGCATCGCACAATCCTCTAACGTTCAAACACTCTCCATTATACTTCTTTCAATTTTGTTACCAAATTTAGTACAACATTACCTATCAAGCTATCGGGGAGGCAGTATACTTGTATGAGCAGTATACCGGGATTTAGTCAACATAATTACGTCATTGCAGTCGCTTAAGATACTTTGTAAGTTGTAAGAAGCACAAATAAACTCTCTCTCTCACACAGGCACACACATGCATACACATGTATATATAATAATTCACGTAATTCATATAATTGAAACGCTATACTAAACGGCAGAAACTGGATTTTTTTAATTTTATCAAAGTGCTCTAATTATTGAATTAAATGTCTGGAAATTTCATAGTTTCATTTCATGGCCGCCATTAATAGCATGATTGTCAAAATTTACTGTGCAGGACGAATGGTACTTTAGTGTCAGATTGTTTCGACTTTTGACAGCTAGCAGTGTCCCCAGGCCTGAGCCCAGAGTAAGGGAGACATGTGGTGAACCTGTTGCCTTCCCATCACAGTATCTAACTTTTTTTACTCCGCCTGCACTTTCTTTCATCATACAGCTATATATGCATTAGCTATAGATGCAGTACGATTGCATTAGAAAGACACAGCTTTATTTTTGCTCTGGGTGGGAATCAAAATACGGTGCCGTCCCACAGAAAATTAGCACGCTGACTAATCCATCTAGGTAGAACTATTCAAGATTGTGTGTGTGTATGTATGTATATATATATATATATATATATATATATATATATATATATACAATCATCGTATGAGATGTGCAAATTTAGATCTGTTCATTTTGTTTATATAACGAATTTACACAACACCAACTCTTTTAATATATTTTTCTGAATTGTAGCAGTACTGTGATAGATGGTAACGTACGTAAAACGAAGTAAGCTTCTTAAGTTTTTAACGAAATATTTCTTAGTGTTAGAGAAATAGTGCTGGTACTCAGTCCAGTTATGACTTCATTTCTCTGATTTTATTTCAGACGAGTGTGTGTTTAATTTTTTTGTAGAGTGTTATTGTCTGAAACTGAGGTCTCTGAATACACCACCCCTTTTTACGCTTATACGCCCAAGTAGCGTAGAGAAATCTCATTCCCACACTTCTAGTTCAGAAGTCAAGAACTAATTAGAAATATGTTTTTATTTTTATACTTTTATTTATTTTAGAACACATGTCAAGAAATGTAAACATGAATCAAGAAATGAAATAGACTTTCTTTAAAAGACATTTTATTAATGGTATTTCACAGAAAGCACTAAAAAACGTTTTTGAAAATGTGTTCGTGAAAATGCCTTTAAAATCTGACGTTTGAAAAATTGAAAATGTTCATGGTTTATAGCTCAGAAAGCAGTTTAACGTATGGTTTAAAATCAACAGTAGAAAGGTTAATTCATAAAATAGGTTTTCGGGAAAGGCCTATATGTCTTCTGCCAGCCGGATACCAATGTCGTTCTTTTGGCTTGACACTTAATTTCTTTCCCGACTTTTCTTAAAATGAAGTGAACTCAACCTAAAGGAGGTGACGTAATTGTTTTCTTGCGAAAGGACATAAAATCATTACAGCCTTTCTACTGAAATATTTCCATGCTTTCCACACCAACTTCCGCATGTCTTCGACGGATACTACAATAGAGTTAAAAAATGCATGAAATGCATTCTGTGGAAGCCTTGTAGATAAGTCACACTCGTATGAAAAGTGTCTTGGAATGCGTTCTCGCTACTCAGCCGGCGTCGCCAGGGCGTCGAGGGCCCTCGAAACGGAAGAGCGCCTCGCCGCGACGCCTCCCCCAGGCGCCGACGAGGACAGCGCCGCCGGGGGGGGGGGGATCTCTCCGCGAGGACACCGCAGGCGCCGGGGGCGGCGCGGGCGTGGTCCCGGTCCCGGCAGCAGGAGGCAAAGACGGCCGC
The DNA here is from genome assembly GCA_038098605.1 of Gryllus longicercus. Classification (NCBI taxonomy): domain Eukaryota; kingdom Metazoa; phylum Arthropoda; class Insecta; order Orthoptera; family Gryllidae; genus Gryllus; species Gryllus longicercus. The sequence continues at coordinate 350,898 of JAZDUA010000720.1, forward strand.
CTCCCTCTCGCTCGCTCCCTCCAAAGGCGCGCCCCTTTTCACACATCGGGCCCTCATTACAGCTATTCATTTTCAATGAAGTCCCTCCTCCTGATTCCCAGCACGCAGCGCCTCCAGACACGTTCGCCACTGTAGCGTCGCTGACGCCGCCGCGCCCTCCCACGCCTCCCCACCCTCCCATTCAGCGCGTCTCCCCAGCGGGTCTCGCGCGTCTGCACCGCCCGCGACATCCTCTCCTCGCCACAGTCCTCGTCGCCTCTCCGCTCCCGCGTCATCCCAGTCGTTCGCCTTGATGCCTACCACGGCGCTCCCCTTTCCTCTTTGGTTCTCCCTTTCCCGCTGCCTCCGGCGTGTGCCTCCCACGCCCCCGTCCCCGCCCCGTTGCCTTCCCAGCCGCCTGCGACGCCGCCTGTCCTCGCTGCGGTTGTATCGCTGCCGCCGTCTTGTGCTTGCGAGAGCGACGCCGCAGCGCGTAATTATAGAGTGGCTTCTTTGGAGCGTCACCGCCGCCGCCGCCGCACCAGGGCGTGGCGTTGCCGTGATACAACGTCTGCGTTTGGCGCCACCGCACCACTGTTTTCAGTTGCGTGACCTCAGCTTGATGGCACGTCTTCATAGACTTCTAATTGTTGTTCTGTAACAAATCAGGGCACACAATGTTATCAATTTGACTTTAGTAATGTCTCATTATTTTCATGATAGTTAAAAAGTTCAATGCTGTCTCTTCGAAATCTTGGAATACGTTGACTGTGAAACGTGCGACCATCTCACGTACTTGCCTTTTCTCTGTTTCACTTACATTCGTTATAGTTAATCCAAAACGGACATTTCGGTAAATTAATCAAACAAAACCATTACTTACATATTTCTCTCAATTGTAATGCTTGCACGAAATATTGTTTAATTTTATTAATTTCCTATTAAAACGAGAAATACCTTTATTCAATTGAAAACTCGTAAACTGAGTATTGAGTTGTAAATTGAAATGAAAATTTGGAAATAGTTCTCGATTAAATGAACTTCGACGGCTGTATACATACTCAAAATGTAAAACATTTAAATCAACCGTATGCTTTGTTCCGTCGATCAAGTTGCTATGAATAATTATAAGTAGTCATTGCCAATAATATTATTTATTATAACAAAACGACTACCTCGTTTTGTGGCTTCCATACAACAGAAAAGTAATGATGATGATGATGATGATGATGATGATGGCTAAGCCATCGAAAGCTGCTGCTATTATAATAAAAAATATTGTTGGCAATGACGACTCATATAATTATTTAATTGTAAATGCCAACGCAAAATCATCACAATACCAATGACCGAGTTACCAACCAAATATTATCTTAATTTCCTCATATCTAAAATATTTCGATTAAACGTCACATTCTTTTTTAACACAAAAGTAGAAGCCGAATTATATGAAACTATCAAAAAGTGTTAATGTATTTACATTTACGAGTCATTATTAAATTAATAGACGTTGACGATTGCAAATCGTTTTACTATATACAAATAACATTATACATTTTGAGACCTTTCGGTGATGGTCGATCTATTTGCCATGCGTTACTCTTATTTTTCGTGTACTTCCCAAATACTTTGAATGAGTCGGGCGCGTATTACAGTCGAAATGTGGCGGGTCTCCTTTCATTGAAACGTGAAATTCGGCGCCGACCTACACGTCGACTTGCGAGGTTAGCGCTCATGAGCTCTCCACACACCGGCAGACTTCACACATTGCTTTTGAAACCATGGCTCCCAGTCCATGACTGTTCACTCACATATACCTATTTTTACACCTTATTGTTCCACTTGTCGCATTTCACACACCGACACACTGCACTCACATGCCGACCTGTTTCATCTCTTCAAATTCTCTCATTACGTTTGCCTACTTTACCTAACTCAGGCTCAACCCAAAACCTCTTTGCACGATATATAATTTTAATCAGCATCACTATTCACATCTCCACAAACCAAATATCCGCTCACGCCAGTGCCAGCTCTGAACTCACGACCGATCTTTCGATGTGAGTGATAGTGTAAAGCACTTGTGTGCAAGGAGAGGTGGAGGGACAAGAGTGAAGAAGGGATGCTTACGCGCAATTCGTGCTTCAATTTGTTAGGGCACTATTTCTGTCGGAGAAGTCACGGAAACCTCCCGATTAGACAAGCAGGTCTCTAGAACTCTCCTAGCTGTTCAAGCTAGGGTTTAGAATCTACCTCCGATTAATTTCAAAATACTCGAATTTTGCATAATATTTTTAATTACGGTCATTACAGCGTATGAGGTATTTCTAGAATATCGAAATACTATCAACGTTTATAACTAAGTTTAAAAGTCATTCACTTTGCCTGTCCACCATTTGAGTGACGCAGATGCTGTTTCTCTGTCTCCCCGCACTTGGGTTCATTGCGCAGCAAATTGCGCGCAGTTAGTCGTCGCTTGCTGCGCGTCGGCGCCGCAGAGGCTTTTGATCGCTGCGCTCGTCGCCGCCCGCACAAAGGCTGCTAACGGCTGCTCCATTGCAGAGGGCGGCGCCGCGAAAATTGCGAAAGGGGACCCCTCCTCCGCCCACCCCGCCGCGGGCGTAGCGAGGAGGTGGGGCGACGCTCTGGCCTAGAAGGGAGTCCCACTTTGTGCCCGCTCGAGTAGGCGGAATTGGGGTACCCGAGTGACCCCATTTGCCTAACCAGTATAGATTTTATGTTATCATTCCTCTACTGGTAATGATGAATTACGCTGTCGGAAAATGAAAACGTGTTCTGAAGGGAGTGCATAGGAAACACTGTATTAGTCCGTGGTTCATATAAGAGCCATGTCATGATCAAAAGCCAAACCTTCAGGCGAAGTGGGAAGCAATTCTATCGAACTACCGTGACCTTTCAAGTGCTCATTTAACGAGCATGTGTCAGTTGTTTCTAGTTGATTACTATAGTACAATTTCGTACATCAGGCTGACGTAATTGCGTATGGTGTGTGTGTGATGATCGGTCTACGAAGACAAAACAGTTGGTAAATTCTAATGATACTGAGTGGAGCAGTATAGTGAATCTCAAACACTGATCACCACGTCAGCTTGTACTTGAAGAATTTTCTAAGCATAATTTTTGTGCTATTACTTCGAGTAAACTGCAAAAACACGCCCATCCCCACGTTATTCCGAAAATAGAAGATTCACTCTGCTTCAGAGTGGTCCGCGATGTGTTTGCAGTGTTCTAGCGTCAACATCTGACTGCACGGTCGCCGCAAAGTAAATTAAGAGCAGCGTCGACGGAAGCCGTCTGCGGAAATCTGGACTATCACGCGCTACGGCCGTCGACTTGCTTCAGGCCGCGCACTGAGCAGCCAGTCTTCTGAGGAGCGTGGAAGTTCTCTCTGGAAAGATGAAACGCACAGCGAAGTGACTGTCGGCGACACCAAGTGCCGCGTCGGGTACCGAGACTTCGTTACATGTTACTTTCTAAAGGCGGCTCCACACATTCGGCATTCGCCCAGCAGCAAGCTACTGCTCGTCCAGTCCCGAACATCTCATGTGTTCGGCGAATGTTCGCTCCCTGAAGACCGACACGCGGTGGGTAGGGCGAATACCGAAAGTTCGGCGCTTTGCGAATCGCAAGTAACCCGTCCACACTACTGGGTATTCGGTTAGCGGTTGCTCGAGATTCGCTGAATAATGAATGTGTGGAGCCGCCTTAAGGTAAAGGAGAGTAGTCTCAGCCGCACTATGCTAGCAGCACATACGGCCGCCATCTCTCATGATGTTATATAAACAAAATAGCTATTCTCATGGTTGTTTGGGGAACATATGTTAGAATAGAAATTGTCTATTTCTCCATCCAAATCTCTATTTCACAGCAAGGCAACAGAATGCTCTGACCAACGTAACCACATTAAGACAGAAAGGAATTGCAGTAACTCACTAGGCGTAGCGACTGTAGGCGCCATGAAATCCTTATAAAGTAAGATTTTTCTACAATTGTTTCAAAAATGTTAGGAACAGCCTAAATCTCATTTCTATACATTCGCCTTACCAAGAGTAATTAAGCCCATATAAAATAACTAAATTCGAACAATCGTGAATGCCAGTAGAATAGTAGCCTAATTGCCGTCTTGATCGAGTGATTATTGAATCTCTCTTTGTTTAATGTGAACTTTGAAACTTCGATAGCTATTGAATATGTCACATCATATTGATTTGCACTTCATGTTTTGGAATACATTCATATGTAAGCTTCGTTCATGCGAAATCAAATATAAGATTTATGTATTTTCCGGCGATATGCCAATTAAGACAGCGAGTTTTTATCTTCGGAGATTTGAGCACTTCACTTGTCTATTCTATTAAATTAACCTATTAACAAAAAATAGCTTGACACGTGCGAAAACTCTGTACTTTGTAAATAACGATTTTAAAAGTTGAAAAAGTAAAAATCGACTTCGAACGACCAGCCCTTGACCTGTATTGCCGCCACCCCCCTTCCGGCACTGTGCAAGGATAACCATTCTAATGTTGCTAAGACTTGTGAATAAATTGCATAAAATATAATACTGAATTTAATTTTATAATGAAAGATTTCTGTGTTTTTTTACTTCAATTTAATTTTTGATTTGATTTGATTTACTTGATTTCGAAATTTCACTCATTCTATGAAGCGAGGTCATTCTAAAGAACTAAATATCCAAAGATGTCAAATAAAGTTCAAAAAGATCTCAATGTACAGAATATTGCTTAAGAAACTTAATTAGGGTACCAACTAACTTCCACATGCCTATTATTATTTCCCCAGCAATCCCCACTCACCCCACATGTCCTTAACTTATATCTATAAAACTCGTGTCCTCACAAAACTCACCTGTCCCCACAAAGCTCGTGCCCTCCGAGATACTAAACTGGTTTTAAAGGTATAGAACGCATCATTTCTTATCTGCGTGCGATTATAATGTGTGTTGCAGTAATTCTTCTTGTGTCATAAATTGCAAACTTAAATTTTTTGTCATAAATCTATTGAAAACAGGCCTGGGTAGTATTTTATTATTCGGCGGAGGCAGACTTGTTAGAGGTTTGTTGATGGTTTCTTATAAATTGTCCAAAACCGTTTTAGAGCATCGAGTAAAAAGTAATATTATTTTTCCTTATTATCCCTTCCTGATGTTTATTTAATACATACAAGACTTTTACTGAGAATCAAGCCCTTAAATCAACGTAACGAGCAGGAACCTATACTGACTTAAACTTCACTAAATTGAATTTACAGAGTACAGTCAGAAGCGGAATCCTGTAACAGACTACGTAGAGCGCAACGCAAATTCAGAGAACTGTCAGATCTGCGTCTCGCTTCCCTCCCCTTCAGCCCCCTTCGCATCCTCCCCCTTCCCCCCCTCCTCCCCTCCTCCTCCCCCTCCTCTCTGCCAAAGTCCACCGCCACTCCCCCACCCTCATCACCATCGCCATCGTCCCCTTGCCACCTCCGCCGCTCTCGCTGCGATCTCCACAGCTGTCCCCGGCGCCGCCCGCACCGCCGCCTCCGAGACTCCGCCGCGCCGGGCAGTATTTGCTGATGCGCAGGCCACAGGCCTTGCCTTCCGCCAGGCGACCTCCTCGCCACAGGCAAAAAGTTGCTTGCGCACGGGCGGTGGATAAGCCACCCGACAGAAGCGGTCAGGTCGACGCGGTGAAAGGCTCAAATCTCAGGCGCTGAATAATCTCTCGAAGAAATACTAAGAGGGATTTGTTAGCTTAATTGTGATAGTAGGGGATGTTTTGAGCTTGGACGGGAAAAACTAGTATCTTCAAAGAGATGGAAATTATTAATGACTAAACTATCTCGAGGTACTTAAGAATGAAGTTCGGAAGTGGAGTATGAAGGCCCAAACACAATTCTTCATAGTAATGGTGATTAAAATTACATGTCGTGCTAAAAGGTTTTGGGTTGAGCCTATGTTAGCTAACCAGACAAACGTAATGAGAAAATTTGAAGAGATGAAAGTGATCGGCATGTGAGAGCAGTGTGTCGGTGTGCACAATGCGACAAGGGGAACAATAGAAGTGTAAAAATAGGTTACTATGAGTGATCAGTCATGGACTCGAAGCCGTGCTTTCAAAGGCAATGCGTAGTCTGCCGATAAAGATAATGGCCATGATTGAAGTAGCGGTGTCGGTTTTACAAATTTGTCTCACCAGTAAAACTTCATAGTCATTTCTTGTTAAATAGGATCATTATGAAATAGAAAGATTAAATACATCTTAGGAATAATTTTTTATATATTATGTGACTTCTTCGTATTTCAAAATCGGTTTTATATATTTTTTACTTTTATTTACATCTTCAATTTTTTAGAGAATAGCGTGAATAATATACTGTTCCATTCTTGCAAAATATGTTTTCAAAATTTTCCTTCTCATATTGTAAAGAAAATTCGTTACCACATTAAATTATTATAATATAAATCTTACCACTTGGCTTTTCGACCTTTTCGGAATGTGAAAGAAGTCAAAATTTCGGAGAATTGGAGCAATGCTCTTTATAAAGTTAATAAACTGAGTAGAAAACTTTCTTTTCAATGTCGTTTACAAGAAGTTAATTGATTAAATTTAACTTTGGGATTAGTAAAAAGCTGTTATTATTCCAATTATTCACCTAATTTAAATTACTGTTAATGAATGGAACAAAATACATATGGCACCAGACATATCCTTATTTGAGCCATTACAGTTCTTAAGCACTTCAAGAAAAGAAGGAAATGAAGACAGTACATTCAAGTTCTGAATTAGAAAGACTGGATATATTTCGCTGGTACATGCAAGGAACGTATTATACTGGAGGCCTCTTTCCAGACATAAATGCTTATTCTTGCTACAAAGTGCCATTGTACGAACACACTCGCCGACTCTGCATGTAGATCCCACGAGATGACGAAGGCGAATGGCAAATGGAAAACGTTCGCGTGACGACAAAGGATCAAGGGTTGGAAGGCGGCAAAGGCGACGAGGCCGAAGCGACCTCAGCAGAAGGGTGGATGCGTGCCCACGGCGAGTATATCCCCCCCCCCCCCCCCCAGCTGGCCGCACCGCACCGCGCCCTGCCCAGCCGCGTTCGCCTCTTACCTGCTCTTAAGCATTGCCCGCTGCCCCAAGCGCCGGACGCGAATGTCACGTACAACTGTGAATTCCTCCTCCTTTTTGTTATTGCAGTCACTTCATGAGAAGGGTCAGCGCGGAATGAACTCTTCTAACTGCACCAAAAGTTTACTAACTGCTTTACATTACTCTTACGAAAATCAGTTCATATTCTTTGATATTACTTCACGCCCATACGTCGCATACTAATCTCAGTATTCTTTGACAAAAATAAATAAAATCATACACAAATCAAAAAGTTAAATTATTCTTTTGTAGGTTTTAATGAAGAAATAATCTCTTGATCCCTTAACTTGGTAGCCAGAGTAATTTTAACATGCATTATTACAGTTATCGTACTGAAGCCATGTGAGTTTCATTATGATGTAATATTAAACGTGTATCTTCCAATGTTTCATCTACGGAGTCATTTCTTTTCTATATTATTCAGAAAAAGCTAGACATTTTTTTTTCATTTCAACGAAATACTACCGTTTGTTCTATTGATTAGGCGTTAACAGAAAGCGTTGTAAAAATATTACATTAACTTTTTATATAATATGTCTCTTGTTCCTATTAAAATTATCATTTTGAAACGTAAAACACTGTTAAGAATGAATAATTATTAAAATAAATACAGTTATTTTTAAAACTAAATTAATTTTCTCTTACCTTCGTGCCAAAAAAGCTATCCATATGACCATGCGTTTCATGATGATGTTTGTAACAACATCCGAATGGATGCGATATTGTGCAGTAGAGCACCGTCGTAGATAAAATATATGAATATTTCGTGTAAAACATGCCTAAATAAATACAATCAAAGTTGTTTTTCTTTATTATACTGCAGTGAGTTATTATAGCATGTTTAGTTTATTATTGTCACATTTTATTTCAAAGCAAATTGTGCATCCGCTATAATCTTGCAATGTTTATTTGAAAAAATGTATATCAGTTTGTAATATCAATAGAACTAATATTGTTGAGTTTATATGTATGTTTATCTTATGTATGTTATTTTTGAAACTCAGAAAATAAGGGGGAATATTATGAGATATTATGTATTAATAAATGGTTCAAATAAATGAAAAATACAGAATTTTCCCACTGACGTAGCAGAACAGAATACAAAAGAAAGAAGAAAATCAACATAACATAAATTTCTTCAATACACTTCTAAACCTTGGGTATCCGAGGTCGCTCAAGCTGAAGGGTCGTAACTGCCTCTTACCTGAAGGGTCACGGGTTGCAATCCCGCCTGGGGCATGGATGTTTGTGTGTCCATTTACGAATACGCAAGTTCCGTTACCGTTACCCTCAATGTTCGCTGTTACCCTAGTGGTCGCTGTTTGACCTTACTAGTTGAAAAGCAACCCTAAATAAGTTAAAAAAAGCCTTTATCTTCTCTGTACACTAGAGTATCTTTCATCACGTTTGAGCCTCTCTATTTGAAAGACCCACTCCCTTTCTGCAAGCCTTTTCGTCTGACACTACGTTCCTTGGCGAGCAGGACGCCCCCCTCGACTGCCATCCCTCGCTTTTGGTCGGTGCGGCGTTTGTTACCAACTTTGCTGATTGCGCCTCTCCTTCGCCGAGTGGCCGCATAGCTTCCTCCTGGGGCGGCGATACTTGTCTTCCTTTTCCCTGGTTGTTACTTCGTGCGCTGCGCTCCTCCGTCGGACTTTTTACTTCTTTTTCTCTTTGACGCCGTTTTGTCCACCGCCCTTTACTCGCGGGCTTTTACTGCTTTGGGGCCAGAGAAGGCTTAGTATGAGCCGCGCGCGTTTTCTTTACATTATGAGAGTACTCTTCCGACGCCGCTTCTCGTGGAATCAAAAGGTATGGTTTTCCTTCACATGCATTTCAATTTATTTCTCTCTCGCGAAAAAGGAAGGTCATGCACTGATATATAAAGTGAATGTGTAAGGTTTCTTTTACAGGTATTCATAAACAATTGACTGGTTCTGTTAAGTGAGAAGCTGCCGATTACCCGCCAGCGTTCTCATTTAAGGACTACCTAGTTCATTTCAGTTCAACTTGTTTTTTCCTTTGCTCAAAATGTTGAAATCATATCCTCAACAGGCACACACATCCTAAACCAACCGTGCAAGCAAATTTTGAAAGTCCTGAATTGCTAGGAAAAATCCTCATGTTCGTAAAATTTGACAGTTGAATTATTCTAGGAGTATAATTTAGCAACATACCAACAATACGGCAATTCGATTGCAAACCATCTACCAGATACTTCCAACAATGACTATGCACGCAGGATCGCTGCAAAAATGAGCGCATGCGGCGTGCAGCCAATTTAATTTCAGCTCTACGGAGTGCATTTTCTAGAAAGTTACTCCTATCATAGCTCGTCTGTGTTTTTATTTTGATATTAGAATATAATAATGAACGGAATTTGGTTTTCTTAATTATTATTAGCTACTTATGTAGATATCAGTTTAAGCTTTGCGCATTATTTTTCGCTTTTTATTATTATTCAATTTGTCGTGAGAAAGGGTACATTTTTAACCTACTTTTTCTGTTTGGTTGATTTCTCTTTTTCTATTTTGTTCCCGTTCCTCTTTAATTCATACGTTCTGGTTTCCATACTGCCGTGGCAAAAACCGTGTCTATAACCGGCAAATGTTAATTAGAGCCACGAACATAAATTTTTCACGCTCCATTTAGCTGTGCTGAAACCGTGTCAACTACCTACCTTCGCGCCGAAAAAGACCGCTATAATAGCGCAATTTGTATGCCAGTCCTGGGTACTTGGGCGGGCCTCGATAAAATACCGTGAGACCCAGGCAAATGATGGTATCGACTTGACGCGCTCATGTGCCTTATCAGGGTTAAGCAACGAAGTACTTGCGAATGGTTTCCATACATCACAACCCGTATAATCTGACTGTTGACCTCCGTGAAACGGGTGAAGGCAAGTGTAGTACAACGCTGGGCCCTCGCCTATGAACATAATGGGAAAGATCATAATTTCGGGAGAGAACCTTCAGAGTGTTCATTTTATCTACCCGCAATATTTATATTTTTGCAATTTTTACAGTATTCTCTCTTTATTTTACACCAACGCATATTGGCACCAATGATTCAAAATAAAACAAAGGGGTAAATTAGTTACTTTGAGCTGAAATGTCTCAAGAAAGATACAATAATGTCATCTGCGGTAAATCACACCTTACCTTCTAAAATCAGAATTTAGAGAATTCCCATTTTCTTAATTCATATAAAAACCTAAAATTCGTTTCTTACCTACATATAAGGAAGGCCATTTTTCATTTGTTGTGTCTCTCACTGAAATTTAGTAACTATTTCTAACATAACTGATGTGAATTTCTCTTGTGTATTTATGCCAGTTTTTGTCCAAATTAAAAACATGTTTTTATATTTGGAATCATTAAATTTATTCATATTAAAATACGATTAGATATTTTAATTATTTTTATAATCTTTCTAACTCTATTATTTACGTTGGCAAAAGCTTTTTGGGAGAAGAAACATAATGCAAGGAAAAATCTAGGTGTCTTCGTTTTCCAACTCTACCTACTGAAAGTTTTGTCCCCGTAATTAACAGTAATCTCTCTCCTGAAATCCCTTGTCGGATTACTGTCACCTCACCACTCCATTTCAGTGTTCTATCTTAGAAAACTATGCAACTCAACCTGATCCAGACAATGCGATGTCTATGTCTGAGGAAGTACCTCTAATCCGCCTGACATAATTTTACGGCACGTCTACATGTTCAGCTCTTTTATTCTACATCCTCTCGTTTTTTACATTGAGACCGCGTCAATAACTTCCTTATCTTACCTTTTTTATCATCCTTTCAGAACAGTGCAAAATAAAGCACTTCCCCTCACATGAACCCGCAGTTACTGATTCCTGCTCCATCTCCATCCCAGACAGACTATCCGCCATCATTATGACTGCCCCGAAGGCTGTTTCCATCACCAACGCCTGGAGCATCATAACCCGTCTTCCTCCAAATCTGAATGCGATGTGGAACTCCCACGTCCCCCACCCACCCCCCTTTCACGTCGTCGCCGCATCTCCCGTCGGGTTGCCTCGCCCTGGCTTCCTGCTTGTGCGTGGGGTTTCCGCGACGACCCAAAGAGAGCTCGCCAGTTTTCTCGCGATTTTGCGAGGTAACGAAGCTGTCTCGCCGCGATAACGAGTGCGGAAGGCCACAGGCGCGAGGCGTCCTCGGGAGACTGCGGGAGGGATGGGGCGGAGCGGGGCGGCGCGGGGCGGGCGGAGCACGGAGGGGAGCCGCCGAGTAGCACAGGGAGAGGGGGCTCGGGGCTGGGCTTGGCGGGTCGGTGGCCGCTGCTGCTGGGCAAGGCGGGGAGGGTCAGGGCAGGTCGTAAGGGGCGGGGAGAGGGCAGTGGGGAGGGGGACAAAGCGAGGAGGAACAAGCTGGCGCGGAGAGGAGGGGCGAGGTGGCCGGGAAGCGATGGGGTTAGGTGGGGCAGTTACATGGACAGAACAGTGCAATGGTACGGGAAGGCGATGCAGCGACGGCTGAGGTGAGGTTTGCCGCAAGGGGGTGAGGGACTCCGATAATCAAAAAAACTCACCGAGGTTGCAACCGAATCAAAGATGGAACAAGGATATCATTATCTTATTTTCTGGGTATTCATCGTGGTTTGAATTAATGATCTCGGGTTTGTTGTGATAACGGTACAATTATTTTTGGCTTTTTCTGTCTGTAGCGGGTTCAAATTTTTACCACAAATTCTTCATATAGAGTGACTTTTAAATGTACAGAAACTCATAAGAATGAAGAGAAAATGTATAGATTCCATTAAAATTCATTCCTGTCTAACAATGAAGCCAAAGTAGAAAATTGACTATTGGTGAAACATTTACTCGACCTGGTCGTGTAAATTAAATAAAAATCAGATCTGTATTTTTACAAAGATTATTTCCTCTTAATTATCCCTTTTTTCTCAGTCCGAGTAGTTTATTTTATCCTAGTATTTCCTTCTGCACTACACCTTTTAGCACTAGTACGTCATTAGATTTCGTTATATCTTTCTTGGTTACAGCATTCCCCTTTGACCCTTGACTGTATGACTAAACTTCCTTTTCTCTCTGCCTCTCCTCTCTTTTACCGATCCTTCGCCCCTTGCTCACGTGGTCCTCATCCTCTCGCTTTCTCCCCCTCCCCCGTCTCCCCCGCCTTTCCCCTCCCCCGACCCGCACCGCGCAGGGACCCGTCGCTATTTGTATCGAATTCCACAATTCCGGGATGTAAATATGCAGCGTAGCGTCTCTCTGTTATTCAAATGAGGCTGGGGCTCCGACGAGCTTTGGAAATTGCGGGCTTTGCAGAGGCGCGGGAATATTTTCACTGGTGACGTAGCATTGTCTTGTTATTCGCCGGGGATTCAGGTGCCTTTCTCCAAACGCGGCCCCGCAGCTCTTCATATTTATCACGTCAGACGCGAGAGCGCGGCGCTCTCGCTCGTGATTTAATTGCGCATGCGCGGCGCGGCGCGGCGCGGCGCCCGGGGAGCCGCTGCAGCAGGTTGACTTCGCGCGACCCAGCGGAGACGCTCGACGCGCGGGAGGGCGTTTGTTGAGGTAGTCAGGCGCACTCAAGACTACTCCACTCGTGAAATTAAAACCAGTGGTCTTTAACTACATTTACAAAATTCCCGAATAAGGGCGGTGTGCCTCAAAAAGTTTATCACTTTTTTATATCCGATTTTTCTTACCGCTTCTACCTACTGGCCAATCCTAAACTGACTCTCATCTATCTTAGGAGGTGTTATACATCGATCGCTATGTCGATGTCCAACAATCAACGTATGTACTATAACTTAATCTCTGATTTTAGCGTACGCTTTCAGTTATTTTCAATATCTGGCGCATTTTAGAACCCTGTTAGATATAATTTCAATCGTAGAATAGTTCTATTAAATACCACTAATGCTTTGGAAATTCTCAGATAAATCCCCTCCTCGCTTTGGCAGTCAGGAATTGATCAATAATTTCCAAAGCACGCGTGGTATTACCTATGATAAACTTCGCACACACTTCATCCTTCTGCATTACTCACTGACTCCTTAACGTTCTGTTCTGCGACAGTATATGAACGCCATCATCCGTAGCCTTAGAGAAAGGTAATGTCACCTCTATTTCCTCGTAGACCGACGCCCGCATGGCTGTTTCATTGTCGCCATTTTCATACCATCACTCGTATGAACAAGTAATAACTGAAAATCAAATATCAGTAGTATTCTATCCAAGAGCGTTCGTCAAGAATATACATAATGTACCATGCTAATCAAGTTTCAGTATCAGTAATCATGTTTATTCCTTCTAATAATATGACTGTTAATATTATTTTGTTATATAAAAATAGCGTATGCAACTAGTTTATAATATTTCTTTATTGGTTAAATTTTGAAAATTCGCTCCTAACGTCGCTTGTTTTCAAACGCAATAAAGCATGAGTATAAACTCGCTGCGTAGCGTATTATCACATTTGTTCGTGCCACAGTTACTTTACAGACAATATAGTGTATAATTTATGTCTCTGGGTATATTTATTTGTTTAAGTAAGAAAATCAGTTCAAATAAACGTGATGACAAACTGTTGTACTATACATATAATGAAACTTTTTTCAGATGTATATCGTCGTTGTATCTTCCATCTATCATACCTGTTCTGTTGAATCATTTTTTATCCGTTTGTAACTACTCTTCATTAGTAGTTTTTACCTCGATATTCAACCTAAATTTCAATCTCTGTCCATTGTATTTTCAATCCTACTACTACAGTGAACTCAAAACAATCCTCAATACGTTACACACAATATGTTAATGCGTCGTGCGGAAGATTAAGCGTTGAATTTCATGTTAATTCTGCGCCTGTAATCCATAAAAGCCTTCTAGCCATTACGTTCAAATGACGAGGGTAGATAACAATTCGTGTGGGGCCCAGCGCAACGCGTAGGGTTGTGTCTCACAGAGAGAAAATGTCGATTTCCGACAGCCTCCCCTTTCTGCTTCAACTTGTCCTGAGGCCAAACTTCGTAATTTGGGGCATGTTGTTGCCTCATATCGAAACTCCAAGTATCGACAAACGTAGCCCGTTTGTGCTATGTCCACATGCCTGTTAGCTGTTGAAGTTTTCCCAAAACTTTCATATTTCATAATTTTATATCCTTGAGTTCAAACGTTCGCTATTTCTCGTGCTTCAGCAATATCAATAGCAAATATAAATTTTCTTTGGAAACCGCTTAGGTTTGCGATTTTTACGTAACCAACGGTTTTGTTCTTAAGTAATAATATACATACTGATACAAGAATGTATTAAATGAGTTACCTTATCCATACAATATACAAATACTCAAGGGCGTACCGTTACAGCTCAATAATCTCTGAATTTACTGGAAGAATAGCCATGCAACGTGTGCTTTTTGTGAAGGTCAGGAATGCTAGAGGCTACGATTTACAACCACAAACTTTAATATATTCACAAAAAAATTATTTTCTGGACTTTTTTCGCCTAGCATTGCAATACAGATTCAAGAGTGCATCAAAGTGCAATAGTTTGACTGCGCCTCACCACAGATTACGGCTGAGGTCCTCGATCGAGTTCGTAAGTTCACAGAATTGCGTATAGCTGTAGAATATCTGGGGATTTAGTTAATTCCACCGTCAACTGTTTAAAGTGAAATATTTATATCTATATTAATAAATAAAGACAGAGGTGAGTTGACTTACAGTGCGATTATCTCTGAATTTACTGAATCAATACCGATGAAACTTTTGTGATGGCTTCCTTTAAAATCCCGGAGTACTATATGTTCTGATTTGTAACCATAAATTATATTACCGAACAAATAGGTATAAGTTAATACAAATATTATAAACAAGATGTAGGCATTGCATGCCAGATGCGTAAGCAAACTGGGTCGCACACACCTTGCAGCTTCCGGGCGGAAACAAAGTTCGATTTTTGAGTGTGCGTCATGTTTAAGAACACAGCCTGTCGGCAGCGGGTGGGCGCGGGAAGAGGGGTGGGGTGCGGGTGAAGGGTCGTAAGACGCGGGGGTGCCGGTGGAGGCTTGAGAGGCGGTCGGGCGGCGGCCAGTGGAGTAGGTGGGGGGTTTGGGGTGTACACTTCGTGCTGATTTTAGCAGAGGTGAAGAGAGTTCAGGGATTTGTTGGATAACACACGCCATGTTCTGTTTTTTGAGGATGTTGTGTGTATGTAGTGATTCTAATTTTATTCAGTTCCAGTACCTGTTTTAAATTTCTAGAATTCGGAATTTTGTGTGTTTATGAAATATGTTGGATTAAATTTAGGTGATCCGCAAAGTGTGAGACTGTGGTAGAGTTGTTTTTCCATGCTTGTTTGCGTTTATGATTCTCTGTGTGAATTTTCGGCCTGTTTGTACTATGGATATGGCATTGCAGTTGTTGCAAGTGAGAGCATAGACCCCGCATAAGGAGGTTGGTGGGATTGGATCTTCAACGTTGGATAGTGTTTTTTGTAATTTATGAGTGCTGTTGAAAAAAGTTTTGTGAACGAATTTGAGTGTGGCGGCAATTTTAAGAGAAAGGTGTCCTACATAAGGGGTTGTGAGGTACGTGGCTGTACTGCTTCTGTCAATTGGTGTGAGGGTGGTGTGTTTGCGGATATTGAGTGCGTTTGTTTGACAAATTAATAATCAAACGGACATTGACAAATTAATAATAAAAAACAAAAAAAAACTGTTGAACATAATTTTACTCGAGGAATAGTCCTATTAAATACCATTTGTGTTTGGAGATTCGTAGATAAACACACTTCTCGTTTCGCGAGTCGGAAATTTATGGACAATTTCCAAAGCCCTCGTGATATTACCTATGATAAATTCCCCGGAAACGCGGTGCACTTATGTTAGTGAATAAATGAAGCATGTTCCTGAGATAATATTTTTCTCACATTGGCAATATTATTTTACAGTAAATATTTTTAATTTTTTTTCTTAGATCTGACATCATCTGATGCCAGTACGAACAATTTTTTTCTAACACAAATTTTCATTGTTTGGGTATTGTTCCTAGTAATGGTTGAAGAAAAAATTGCTTAAAATATTATTACAATCACGTTAGTGAGTGTAGAATAAAAATACTTAAATCATGGTACAAAAATTATACTTTTACACGGGTTACCAAAGATTGTTGATATAAATACAATCGGGTTCTAAATATCGCGAAATAAATTGCGTAAATGTTCATATTTTTTGGCAATAGTATTATGGCGAACTGTTGTCGTTGTTTAATGGCGATATAATGCACATTCAGAAAATACATATTTATCGTAGCATGCGTGGGGTCGGGTAGATATCGCAAAGAGAGAACACGAACCAATAGCAGATATCATCTCGACCTTCTGGCCTCGCGTGGGTGTCGCAGAGCGGGTTGGACCATCGCCCGCCGCCAGGCAAACAAGCGACACGCTAGCTCTCCTCTCGGTGCCTTCCATTTGCGGCGCGTTGCAGCGCGGCCACCGAGGCAAAGAGCACGATAGTAGCGTGTGTAGCAGATAGAGTGTGTTGATACGATGGCGCGTTTTCGTGAATAGATGCATTGGCCCAGGATACTCGCCAGCGACACTGGTGACCTGAAATGAGTGTTCTGTGGCTCTAGTCCTGATGACCTTTGATTTAAAACATCAGTTAGTAATACACTAACACACACTACTCCAGTTTGTACGGCAATCAATAGCCTTACACTTACGGATAATGCTAGAAAAATGTATTACTAATTAGCATTAATTGATCTCCAAGAGAGATACTTGTATTTTGAACATGGGTTGGGAAAAATTAGTTGGACCTTACAGCACGCTCACTATTACCCAATAAATATTTTGGTATAATTAAAATATTCACAAATCATTTCCCTTTTCTCCCTTTAATAACTTAAGGAGAAAACTCGAATGAAAGAAGTTGTTTTTTTATTCCAAAAATTGTTTATCCTAGTGATTGTTGCATTTGATCGTTTTTTTAACTGACAACTAGATTTTTTTAAATTACAAACAAGAAAACTGAAATTTTTCCGTCATTGTAGTTTCTTTCAAATTTCTGTACTTCTCTTTGAATTTTAATATCATATTACATGATTTTAATATTAAGTCACCTTGATTTAGATCTTTTTGTTATTTAAGGTCACATCAACTACTAGGTCATTAGCGACTACTATTGCTAGTAACAGTATGGTGACTATGAGGATGACACGATATGATGATGTTAGGGGTGTGAAAGGACGAAAACAATACAACTATGGCCGAGGAGTGACTCGAACCCGCGATCCTTCGGTCCGCGATCGCTAAGGCACTACTGCCTTCGCGATCTCGGCCATCCGGACCGGCTAGAATTAGATTTATTCAGTTAAAAAACAATAAAAACTGTATGTGACGTAGGGGGAGAAGATTATCTGCGCACGTTTTCTTGAGTTCCAGAATCCCTTCCCGTCATTTTAACTATAAATAGTTGAAAGATGAGTAAAAGTTTAACATAAATAAATAAAAATAAATTTTAAAAATGGCAAGCTTGGCAATATTTGAAAAGTAGTCATTTTCGATTACGAGTTATAGAAACATTTTACACGAATTGCAAGTATGATTTTTCTGTATTGCTAACAAAATAGCTACTCACCTTTGTCTCTACTATTACCATTACAAACAAAAGGAGAGTTCAACAAAACGTGCCCATGGTGAAACTACATTTACGTCCAGAAGCAAAACAAGGGGCCATCTCAGCATTTGCTCAATGAATCAGGGAAACTGGCAAAAACCTAATTGAGATGGGGGTCATTGACGCGAAAGCTTAAGTACATTATTTGTTACAAACATATTAAGTCTTTTTTAAAAAACTTTATACCATACAAATGTAAACTAATTCGTTATATATCACTGTTCTGTTAAAATAAACATTATTTTTCTTTTTGATAATCAGTAAATCTAATAATAATATGAACTGTGATACTGTAGAAACAAGGAGTAATATTGAAACTCATATTATTCTCCCAGAGTTTTTATTATTCTGTTATCCCTCTCTAATGCAAGTTGTGCGTTTTAAACATAAACAATATAAGAAAACTATAATTTAGCATAATTCTAAAAATTGAAATGTTGTTCAAACATTTTAAAAAATCTCCTTTAATCATTTTTTAAATTTAATTTCTGATGTCGCTTAATTATTGTGTTGAAATGAAAATTGTTAGACATTTCTAAATGTTTAAGGAAATATGTAATTTCAGTATTTTGAAATCCACAATTCACGATTTACATTTTTCATCATTATATTGCTCATATTCCCGAAATATGTATGACGCTTGTTTACACGAATCTAGTAGTGCTATTTAATCACTATTAATATTTTAAGCTTTTATACTGACGGAGAGCTGTCACGAAAGCAAAGACAAATAACCATAACTATAACATTGGTAAGGTATGACCCAAAATTTCGAAAATAATGGAGTGTTTGCTTTACCTTACTTTACCTTCCAACGAAATTACCGTAATAATGTCGATTTTCACGAAAGATTTATAACCCACGTACATTACCTTAATGGGTGCGTGTTTGAATGTATCAAATAGGTATGACATTGTTAGGAACGTTATCCGAATTTCAAAAACAATCTTGTGTAATTACAAGGTTTGCTTGTAATGGTTTCGCCGCAATTCAACATACTGAAAAGCTCAATCAATGATTTTAATCCCGACAGAAAGCATATGTCCGTGTCCGTTGCATCAGAATGCACGTTACTTCAGTTGCGACGAATGCGGTGGCGACTTTACGAGAATAAGAAATTTACTGTTTGTGGATTCGTACATATAGAACGTCGATTTTTGTTATTTAATGAGAGTATAATGGGAGCTAACGCAATGTAAATATCAACTAATATCTAGTGATGGTTCTCTTATTATTATTTCTAACAGTTTGGACAATTAATGTGAGTTTTGCGGAAAATGTGTTTACATGCGTTCTCCGGTATCAAATGGAAGAAATAACACAAGATACTGTGGATTGCTTGACGAAGGTAATAATGAAGTTGCGGATTCGGGAAATATTCCTACATAATTTCTATTTGGACTTAAATGTGACACTACCCTTGCTGACTAAATCATTCCATAGCATTGCAAAAGCCTCCATTACATTTTTTGATTTAATTAGCTTTTCTGCCTCTGACGTGTCTCAAATTCACATCGTGGCCATTCGTGATTGCTGTGATATTGATAATTTACAACATATTCTTGAATTACTGCCAGGCCACCCGATAATAATTGGATTAATATATCCTCAAGCTCAAAACTCTTTGTGTAGTAAATTCTACTCGACAGATACTGACCAAAATGTGTTTGCTCAAGTCAATAACTTTGGTCATGTTATACGTCCTTGTTCAACAAACGTTACAAATGTGTGGAAAGAAATAAAAATAGAACGTAAGATACATGTTTTGGGTAGTCAATCCATCATGTTTAATGATAGTTCTGATGTATCGAAAATAGAAGCACTCATGGTCCAGAAAAAAACGTCCACTGAAGTATTTAGTCATGCAACTGCCGTAACTCCCATAACATTCTTCTGGACGAAGAAGGACATGACAAACATTTTTGATGGAAGATCTTATTTAATTAGTGACACGTTTCAGAAGTATATGGGCAACGCGTTTCCAAATTTGGTTGCAAATAAACAAGCCAATCTAAAAACCATAATTGATATGGTTGCGAATGGATCAGCGGACTTTTCTTTCGACGAATTTTACTTAACAGAAGGAAGACACAAAATTGTTGACTTCGTTACCCCCATACTACAGGCTCCTCTGTGCATTGCTACACGCAAAGCTCCAAATATCCCTTTCGGCCTCGTGTTGCTTCGACCTTTTAATTTGCTGATTTGGGGTGGCATCGTGGGGTCACTGCTCATCGCTGCGTTTGTGTGGCTTTGCCTGTGTCATTATTCGTCAGACGACCGCCTCATCACTGTTCAATTGAACGGGCGCAAGTGGCACCTCATTGGACGCTCCCTATTCGACATATACGCCCTCGCATTGTGCGGCAAGCGTAGTTGCCGAGCGCGGACTGCTGCTCAGTACGCACTCGTGGCGGCCATTCTCCTCTTCATGCTGGTGTTGTGCAACGCCTACACTGGTGTGCTCCTCGGGTTCTTAGCGGCAGCTCAGCGCTATCCAGACCCGGAAACCCTGATAGAAGCTGAACGAATCTTGCGACGGATCTACCTCTATGGTGACTTTCGAGTTCTCAGTGATAGCAATAGTGAAATTTTAAGAAAAATAGGTACGAAACTACACATGGAGACGCATTTTGAATGGAATACCCGTCTGCTTCGACAAACAACCCAACGAGACGAAGGATTCCTAATGCAGCATCTGGTGTATCGAATGATTTCTCGTTACACGAAGCAAACAATCGACGGGAAGCAAGTTCTTCAGGAAGTTTCTGAATGCGTGTTTACTCCCGGATACTGCGGGTTCATTGTGCGCAAGAAGTTGCCCTTGTTCGAAGTGCTGAACTTGTATGTGCTGCACGTGTCACAAGCAGGACTGTACGACCACTGGGTGGTCGCTCAGCGCCACCGCATGACGGCGCACGGCCTGCTGCTGCCCGAGGGAGAGAGTCGCGAGCCGCAACCCCTGGGCATGGCGCAGCTGGAAGGGCTGTTCATGCTGTTGGCGCTGTCGCTGGGGGCTGCAGCGACTGCCTTCGTCGCTGAACTTCTTTCGGTCCGCTGCCGACGGAGAAGATGACATTTCCAGTGCTTTGCTCGGTGACACGTGTTCATCCTGAGCAACTACATAGGTGCAATATTGAAGAGTAGTCTGTTTATCTTTAAGTCATTCAGCTTCACAGATCTTTACGACCAGAAATACACAATGAAGATTGGAGAGTCCATGAATGTTATAGATAAAATAATATTGTCAAAATAACAAAACAGTGATGTATTGGTCAGATAATGTTTACAGTTGCTTTGTCTACTTTGAAGTAATTACAATGTCACAAAAAGAAATTTAGACCGTTTTTGCATGGTCTTGAGGTGAATCTTTTCTTTAAAAATGGGGTGAGCCAAAATATCAATTTATTGATTTGTTAATAAACATCTTCTCTTTTACAATTGGTTTTTCGTTTTTAATTTAAAGCATCAAGAATACTCAAAATATGAACTGTCTTAAATTGTACTTTGCTTATTCTAATCCTTTGAGAGTAACAATAGTTTATGGATAAAGAATGTTAAAAATTTAAAATATTTCACAAACGTCTTTAACACGTCTAAGGGCAAAGGTGACGTACTATGGTGTACGAGTTTCGATTTATTTCCAAGTTTGTATGTTAGCTATAGTTTTCTGAATGATATACATGGCAAAAAGGAGAGTAGATCTTTGCGTTTAGCTTCATACGTGCCATGCCTGAATATTAAATCATTTATTTTTCTTAACTACTTGTCTCCATATTGATTTATACTCAAGTTTAATCAGAATCCATCCCTAGACGTGAACTGCGACTATCGTTAGTTAGAAATAACGTCGACTTAAAACGCTTCCGTGATGGTTGGGCTACTGTATTAATTAGAACGTGCTAATCATTACAATGAAACAAAGTCTCAACAAGTCTTGTCATAAATCAGAAACTAAATTGACCAGTGTTGCATACCTATTCACGATTTCTGCCTTATCCCTGTGCCACAGTCCCAAAATACCATTGTGAAAAGTCATTGTTTTACTCAGCACCTTTAAAACAAATATTTATATGATATGCACAAGAGCTGGGTTTGAAGAACATGTTTACGTCTATGTGATAAAAAAGTGCATAGCTATGCCAAGGCTACGAAATTCTTATACAATTCATTGTCAACTCAAAATACTGGAAAAATAATAAAATGCAATTTTTCTTCTATTGTTAAACAAATTTGTTATAAACTTCCAATCATAGCGGTAAACAAGCTCTTCAACACGAGGTTCGCTTCACCATCTCTTGATGAAGCAAGATTTCTCTTGTTTTTAAACTCTGCTTGAATACTTCATGATCACGTGCAATGAAAGCCAGTAATGTAAACAGCGATGTATCTCAGAATAACGTGTTGTCATACAGGTAGCTGATGTATGCAGTCATAAAATTATGATTTCTAACTCTGAATGTGCGAGGAGTTTTCGTGAAGAACATAATGTGTTCCTTAATGAAAATCCATGTATCTAGCTCCAGCACTTAATAGACCGTTTACTTAGATACGTTATGAATTATCCAGAGTTAAGTAATGTTATTGTGTGCGAAAGAGTATTTTTAGGTCGCTTTTTAACAACTTCGTTATATAGCGACTACTGTGATTGTTTTAACGGGAGGCACTACAGGAAAAACACGTAAAAACAACACGAACACACACAAGCATCCATGCCCAAGGAAAGGCCCTTCACCCATACGAGCCGAGGCAGCTAAGGCCCTTCAGCCTTAGCGACCTCGGCTATTCAGGCCGGCATATTATTTTTTGTGGCGTTAAAACATCTGTGACCTGATCAATCGAGATATAGAGCCAGAAATATTGCATTAAAATACGTCAAGGTGTGAAATTTCGTTATAATTTTCATTTGAAACGAATATTTACTAATGTCAATAAACGAAAATATTGTAAGTGATTAGACACACTAGGAAAGAAATCTCATGAATAAATCATCATGATGGCAATATTAGGGCTATTCACATTTCCAATAATTGTGAGAATCACAGGTCTAGTTGTGACTGCAGTGATCTACTGGTAGGCATTTTTCAAGTAGATTTCATTTTTCATTACATATATCTGTAATCTAATTCTAATTTATTTGAAGATGTTGCTGCTACACACCACTATGTCAGAAATATTTTCCAATATTTTGGAGGATAACATTCATCATATCAATTCGAACATAATGCTGTGTCTATTAAATCTAATATATAAAAGACAATGTTTGTTTGTTGGTTCATACTTAATGCGTTGCCGTACCATTCATCCGATTGCGATAAAACTTTGTCAACCTATTGCTTCCACTTCCGGAAACAATATAGGCATAATATGATGGTAATGTCTGCGCACATAGACGCGTTTTGATGATGATTCTAGCTGATTGAAGCGCCCTATATATTACGCTCTACCTAACGGCGCTTGACGTAACCCTTTGTACACTTAAGTACGATTACAAAGACGTCTGCTTTGGGTATTCTGCTCCTGCGATTGTGTAATTTCTCCCGAGAGAGACAGATTCAGGGAGAGACAGACGAAGACGAAGATGGAGGCGGAGAGAGAAACAAACAGAAACAGTCAGAGAAAGTGAGAGACGGAGAGAGGGGCGAAACCAAGTCCGCGAGAAAGACTTTCGTCTATTAAAATGTTTGCAAAGCATAGCGTAAAACGTTATTAACAATCACGTGGCCAGTAGCATGTGAAGTGTAATACATTGCAATAGCGAAGCATTGCCGGGTCAGCAAGTCATGTTATAAAATGTTTATATTGTTCAAAATTGGACTTGGCTATACCCAGATATAAAAATTAAAATTTAGAAATGAATTTAACAGAAAATGCAAACGCAATAGAATGCGCTCTTCCGGAAAAATAAAAATCCATATACTTCGCTCTTACTTCCACAACGAATTTACTTCATGTGAATACAGTGAATGTCCTAAACCAGATACCAAAAAACAAACAAAAAAAAACACATTCAATAGTTTTAAAAACTCTCAATGTCCTACAATAAGACAAATTAATAGTATTTTGTGCAGATGGTTATTCAACATTTCGATAACATTCTTCGCAGGAGAATACGACACATTAAACGGCATTGTGAAATAAACTTGGGAATGAATGCCTGACCCCAAAATATTTTTAAATAATACAAGGGGACAACCGCGATAAGTGAACATTTGGATAACATCTTTTACAGAAACTTACATCACGTTAAAGCAGCTTGTAAAGTAAACCTCGAGAGAGCGACACGGCCCTCAGTGGCTTGTCACTCCTTCAAACGCTTAAATATTCATGCACTTCCTGTTTTCACGGGTCCATATTTCACCAGCGTCGCGGGCGACGGGTCTCCTTCCTCTTGGTCCCGAGGGCGGCGGCGCGGCGCGGCGCGGCGCGGTGTTCCCCAGGGGCTCGGCGCCGGGCGCGGCTTCTCGGGTCGCCTCTCGCCCCGCCTGGCGTCGCGGCGCGGCGCGGCGCGGCGTCCGCGCGTTGCTTACTTGAGCAGTGGCTTTGGCCCCGGGCGGCGCCTTCTTCGCCTCCGCCGCTGGCCCCCGGCGGCGCCGCGCAAGGCGCCCAGATCCCTCACGTAGCGCCGCCGCCGCCGCCGCCCCCGAGACGCGCTTGCCCATGCGGGGCACGCGGCCCGGAACAGGTTGGCGGCGGAGGCGGAGGCGAAGGCGGAGGCGGGCAGCAGGCGCCAGAGAAGAGGCTTAGCGCGCCGGGGGGGGGCGGGGGAGTGATGAGGGCCTTCGGCGTCACCCGTGACGGACCGCGCCCACCCACTCAGAGTGCGGAGCCCAGAGAAAGAAATTACGAATTCAGCTGGAAGGAAAGGCGACGCGCTACTCTTCAAAATCATTTATGGATTTTCACGAATGAGTGTGGCAAAACATTTTTGAGATAGCGTCCGTGTGTACTTCGATGGACTTTCTATCTTAGATTCACGACACTATCTCATTGTTGGATAGATATCTTATCTAAAAATATGAAGAGAAGCAGCTGCCATCTATGAGATGTCCTCCGAATGGGTCTCGGAATGTACGCTGGCGTCTGAGAGATGCCCTCTGACCTGCAGGGCGAGCCACCTTCCTGAAAGCTTCGAGCTGACAGCCTCCCTGCTCAAAGCAGCTCAAAACATTCACCTGCGCGAAGGACCGGATTGCCAGGCCAAGATCGACAAAAAACGACAAAAATGAGTGTGTCAAAACATTTTTGATCAGGTAGCGTTCGTATGTAGTTCGATAAACCATCTACTTTCGATTCGAGGGTGAGCCACATTACTGACCGCCATCGACGTAATGTCATCGTACAGATGCCTTCCGACATACAATGCGCTTTTTTACCAAATGTATACGACCGCAACGTTTTAGCTCGCGTTCTCAGGAATGTGGCCAATTCAAATGGTTGTGGATCATACGTGAAGGGTGAAAAATCTATGCTGTATGCAGTATTGTGCGCGGCATAAACGCTGGGTTTAGTTTTATGTTAGTGTTTTATTCATTTTTGGGATGCTGTTGCCAAATCGAACATTAGAATATTGCAGACTACTCAAAGTAAAACTCTAGAGAGTATCTTAAAATCTCTTTGGTATATCTCCAATGATCAAATTCACAACGAATTATATATTCCCCCTACCTGCGAGACTACATTAAAAAACAATAGCCTTTATATTTTATAACAACATACCTGGTTTACCATTATCTACTTTCATTTAGGAACCACCAACAACCCCACCAGAAGCAAACCCAAATTCTCTTAAAGGCACATTTCGGCCACCTTAATGAAAGTATTAGAAAAATAAACGAATAAAAAATAATATTCTACAAAAAATTGAACAAAATATTGTAACATCTACCATATCTTCTAGGCGGTGCTATATAAAGTTTCTTCATACAGAATGAAAATATTTTATTATAAAATTTCCATGTATAATAAGAGTAATGTAACTTGTAAAGCACATCGGTGCTGAAATTGGAATAAATAAATTTAATAGATATACTTTTTAAAATAATGTAGTTCGCCATGGATTACAACCTATTTAATAAATATTGTTAAATAACCTACTTTTTTACAACATGCGCATTATTATTTGTAACTAAACAGCGATTTCGTAAACACGACTTATCACTTTGTTTTTTAAAAAATGAACTATACCGCATAGTCCAATCCACTACTTGATTAATTGAATGAACTAAACATTTCTCTCCGTGTAATAAGAAATACTTGAGTAATAAAAAAAGGACTTGCATTTGGCGTCTCCAGCAACCCAGTTTCCGAATCAATCTAACGCAACATTTTTCTTTCTATTTCTATTTCTTTTTCGACAGTTAAATATTCACGCGTTGCTTATTTTGTAAAGGTGCACCGGTTAGCATCTCATTGTTAATTGACTTAAGAACTTCCGCGTTTAGGAAAAGGAGCATGGAGAAGAATCCGTAAAAACGACGGAAGGAAGTAGTGTACACAAAATTCAAATTAGAGACGTACAAACCAATCGGATGAAGGTGCAGAAAGCATAATTTGGGAGACAAAAATATTACTTTAACACTCTATTCCTACATCCAGACAATAATTTAACACATCTTGAACGAAGAATTTTCAGACTCTTGCAATACCTATGAACGTTTTTTGTTACTTTCCTTTGTGTGTTCTAAAATATTTGGTGCATATTTACAAATCGATGTTATATTTACGAAGGATGCCTTTATTTTCTTATATTACAATTATTCTACAGTTAATTTAACAAGTGTACTGTAATAAAAATAAGCATTTTATTTGATTACGCTTCAAAACTCCTGTTTAGGAAGAAATATCGACCTTTATAACACGAATCTCTGATATGCAAAAAATGTGAGACTGATCTTCACTTAACCAAACGAATTCCATCGCTCCTTTCCCTTATTCGCAGCGGCATCCCTTGTACCACAAACACGGCCACTCTCCCACCCTCTCCACCTGCCTCCCGATAGCACTCGAGCATGAACCGAGCGAGGGGGGAGGGAGGGGGGCTGCCCTCTATCTCTATCAGAGAGTTGAGCGGCGCTGACGTAAGCCGGGAGAAGTCAGCGGCAGCGAAGAGGAGGAGTCAGCGGGAAGACGGAGAAGTGTCCGCGCCGCTGCGCAGCCCCTTCCACTCCCACGAGCAAACACGCCCCCCCTCCCCTCCCCTCCCCTCCCCTCCCCTCCCCACCCGCCCCTCTTCCCCGCCGCCGGGCGTCTCCCACCTCGCTGTTTGTTCCGGGCATTGTGTTTGCGCGCTCTAACGGCGCTCGCCACACCTGACAGCGCGCTGCTTGCATCGCCGCCCCCGCCTCGCCACCCCCGGCCCCGCCAACGCCCCCGCACTTTGGGTATGAAGCCATCAACATTCAGGAGCAGGGCTTTCACTCAGATCTCTGCCGTGAATTTGAATATGGGACGGTCACTAACACACAGCTTGCATTCATGCAATTAATGATTTACTTTCATTAAATAATAATTTTCTAATTTCATGGACGTATTGTTTGTTGGTATCAACATATACGAGCAATGTGTCATTTATGAAGCAAATCAAATTATTTCACGTTGTATTTAAAAAGTTTATATCTACTTGATTATCGAATGGCATGAGTTTTGGGCAGATGACACAATGTTCATTCTTTTAAAACGAAATCTAAACGCCGTAATTGTAGGTCCTGAGGTGCCGCATTAATGTCGAGAAATCAATCTCGATTGTGCCAAGCGCTGATATGAGTAATAAGAATAAGAATGAAGTAGATAGTCGATCCTTACTGATAGCCAGACTCCTCCTCCGAAAAACGCTTCTCTCAGTTCTCGTAAAAGCTCCTTCAACTCATTCTCCAATTTAACTTCTAACTCATGTTTACCATGTTAAATAGGAAAGTATTGCATTGTATTATTTCACGATTTTATCCATTTGTATCTTTTGTGTCAATTACTCATGTTTTCCTTTATTTTGTACTCGGGAACACTAATGATGAGGAAATATCCTCAAAATGTTGTGTTAATATTCTAATGTGAATAACGGTTTTTAATATTAAAACTTTTTTTGGAAGATAACTTCTCGTTTCCTTTTACAATATAGCAAACATCGTAATACTAAGAAAGAAAACACAATTTTCATTACTAACTTTTAATTTAAAGATACACTTCATAATGCATTATTTTTAAAGATAATACTTATTGCATATATTTCAGGAGAATTTTCTACTAATTCTTAAATTATTAAATAAAACTACCGAAAACCAAAGATCTGATTTACACGATATATTATTCCTATTCAATTTTTTACTTATCTTAATCAGTTTTTTCTGTTATTATATGAGTTTATTGCTTTGAAATGAGCCGACAAAGACCTAAATATAAATTCAATATTTGTTATATTGAAATTTGTGTCATATTTATATTTATTTAATGTATAAGTTATTTTAAATGATTTCCTTTTCTTTTAGGTAAGCGGACAATCCTTGAATGTACCCTTCAATATATGTAAGTAGTTTAATTTATCTTGATAGTCATTAACTTCTTTCCATCTTAATTCCTTGATAATTTCTCTTCGTATTTAATATTGAACAGTAATTCCCAGTAGACCTAACAGTAATATTGATGAGTAGTACATCATAATACATAATTATATGAAAATAAAAATGGAAACATAGATTCTGAATTGTTCATATTCCCAAGAGTATTTATGAAATTTATTATATTTATTGATAAATTTTATATATTGTAAGAATAATTTTATTATGCGATGTGTTAATGATTTTCATAGTCAAATTGTAAGAATAAAATAAATGCAATTGAAGTTCTTATCGATAAATTACAATATTAGGAAGCGGTAAAAGAGATTCGTTTATCAGTCGAACTCATCTGCAGAGCTTGTAGCATGAAACCGCCAAGCGTAGTTCACGAAAGCTTTGCATGTTTTCCCTCAGTGCCTCTTTACGGTTAAAATATATCTAAATATAATCCTATCATACGCTTGCTTTACATTATTTTGAAATCGGTGCATGCTCTAGCTATCTCTAATTACACGTAATTACGAAGAACAGCTGGAATCCACACCAGAGACCCCTGCTCTCTGGAAAAGATAATATCTTCCCAATGTATTTTTAAGCACCACGAGGAAAACCAGACGGCACAATCATAACACAAGCGAGGGGATCAGCGAGCAGAACAGAGCTCGTCCTCGCTCAGCGTGTTTTCCCGAGAGGGGAGTCGAGAGTACAGGATGACAGGGTGGCGGAAAATGGAGAGTTGGGAGTGCTCATTTCTAGAGAAAAATACGCAGCAAAGGAAAAAACCGAATGTGAGATACAAAAGGTCAATTGTAGAATGTGAAAGGAAAGATATTCATAGAATTGATGGTCGGTTGAGTCTGTACGAGGCGAGGGGGACGAATACGAAAGTACATAGGACGTCGAAGGAAAATCAAAAATGAATATCAAGTGTGTACAAAAAAATTGTTGATAGAATTGAATTCATTAAAGTGAAAAGTCTCTACTATGGAAATAACAAAGCAATTTAATTATTCAGGGAACACCAATGAGGAGGATCAATGACAGAACCGAGAAAAAATTATAAAACAATTGAAGAAAAAAATGTCTAGGGAGAACCAGGGCAAGTTTTCGAAAGAAGCACGCTTTCCAACATGCATAAACTTCCGCACTAACCAGTATACCGCCTATGTGCTACAGAGATCGAGCACTGACACCAAGCTTTTGGCCAGTGTTTCAGGCCAGTTTTAGTTGGTCTCGTCAGTCCTCCATGAGCTACGAGAGGGCAAATTTTTTTTCATCGGTAAATAAAT
Organism: Gryllus longicercus; assembly: GCA_038098605.1. Lineage (NCBI taxonomy): Eukaryota > Metazoa > Arthropoda > Insecta > Orthoptera > Gryllidae > Gryllus > Gryllus longicercus. Next base: position 380,573 of record JAZDUA010000720.1, read on the forward strand.
TTCGCACATGTTATTTATTTCTCCGATAAATCTCACATATATATTGGTCTACGTTTCGTTGATATATTTGCATACATTGAAAAGTAAGCTTTATATGTAATTCCTAGAATTGTGCTTTCTTTTGTAAATAAATATCATTGCCGTCATTGTATGCCATAAAAAGTTCAATTATGTTGATGGGCGTTATATTTCAATTACGCACGGGATAAGGTTTTTCATGATCTAATCCATTTGAACCCGCTTCAAATACGACTTCTGACTCCTAAAAAACATAATGACACCATAAGTTTGCGAAACTTTCCACATCAAAAAAGTAGTTAACATCCGGTAAGCACTGCGTAATGTTAAAATGACTCTTCTCGTATTAATAAAAGTCCTAAGCGATGGAACAGTTTCTCGTTACATAAATAAAGATGAAGGGGAAAAACTGAGCTGGGAACAGTAGATGACCCCTTCTCTCCTGAAGATGTTAAAAATGCATTTAAAAAATTAACAAGAGTGAAATGAGATAAAAATGAAAAAGTAGTGGTTCTAAACAACACATACTTCATCGAAGAAAAATGCTAATTTTAAGCATACTATAATACGTTTGCAATTATTATAATACGTTATTTATAATTTTTTAATAAGTTATGTATCTGAAATTTAACAGTTATGTGTCTGAAATTTATCTTTTTACTAATCAGAAGGCAATGTGTTACAACACTGCCTCATCAAAGTACGAGAAATTTGAATTTACCGTTTGGAATTTTTTTCCAATTTTCAAAAATTATGAGAGTGCGTGGAAAATGGGATTGGCACCACTTTCATTTCCATTCCTTACTACATACGTTCAGTCAATTTTTAAGAAAAAATTTGGAGCTGTTTTTAAGAAAATAATTGTTTAAAATTTAAATTGCTTAAGTTTGACGCAAAATTACGAATAAAATACTGATATTTTTGAAAAATTGAACACAACCTGATTTGAATATTTGTTTCTGAAAAACACGTTTCAAGAAGAAAAAAATGTATCTTCATAATTGTTGTTGTACGAAGACGCTGAATGTTTTTTAAAATGTTTGCAATTTTCGAAATAGAAGAGATTTTAATTAAAGTTAGGCTTTCACCAGTCTCTTAAGCGTCCCTTACGCTATTCGAGGTTACAATTTAATCAAAACGTTAGTGCTATTTTTAAGAAAAAAACTATTTAGAAATTTAAAAATTGCTTTTATTTCACGCCAAGGCGAAAACTACTCAAATATTGAAATATTGTACCTGGCCTTACTTCAAATCCTGTCTTCAGAGAAAAGATTTCATTAAGGAAAATCTTTATCTTCAATACTTTAATTGTCGGAAGACGCTGAAAAAATTGAACTGTTTCAATTTTTGAATACTCAGGGATTTCAACGAAAATGAAAACTATACAATTATGTTAAGAGGCCTTCAGGTTATCCGAGAACTAAATTTATCAGAAAAATTGCTGCTTTTCGAAACTTTTAAAGATGTAAGTAGCAATCAAAATTAAAATATCGTTTTCCACGTCTAGGGATTTCGACATCAGTCAGGTCGATTGGGAAATATCAGTTTTGGTATGCCCCTTACGTACGGTTTAGCTCCTAGCGTTGTTCACAGATAGACAAACGGAGGGACTGATGAACCATACATTTTGCTGTTCCTCAATTTTTCGGTATCAAGTACCTACAAAGCATGAATACATAACGTGTTAGAGGAAGCAATTTACTGACATAGTGACAAGATTTATCCACTGAGCTCGGCAATAAGAGTTTTCCTGACGAAAATTCCCTATTTTCCCGCAGAATTGCGATTCATTCCCTTCACAGCGTTAGCAGTAGTGATGACGTAAAACAAGCAGTTAAGTATTTATGCCAGTTAAATCAAGTTTATCTAAATATAAATGTGCTCATAATTTTCAGGCCAAGTAAGGGTAAATATACACAGGAAATGACTGTATTTTTTAAAGAACGAATTGTGTTGAGGTTGACAATAGTTTGCATCTCGGAATAGAACACCTAAACTAGCACAGCGTTCGCACAGCCTTGGCCGCTGCAGGGGCCAGCATGACACCGAACAGCGGGCGCGGTCCACAAGGCGCGGGGGTGGGCGAAGAGGCGATGCTACGATGGGGCGTGGCTGGTGGCCGCAATGGCTGCGGCGCAAGCAGCTGCCGCGGCGCCCACTTGTGGCGCCCCAGGTGGCGCAAAAACACGCGCGCTCCGTGGCGCACAAGACGCGAAATCGCCCCGCCCACCCCATCCCCCATCCCCCACGCCCCCGGCCACTGGTCCCCGCCTGTGCTTCGCTTCTCGTCCTCCACGGCCATCCTTTTCCTCACTCCCTCATTCCCGGTGCTTCGGCCTTGCCCCCGATCCCGCCACCTCGTCCTCGCCTCAACATCCCCGCCACCTCGTTCCCGTCATCTCACCCCGCCAAATCGTCCCTACTACGTCGTCCTCGCCACCTCGACCCCGCCTCATAATCCCCACCACCTTGCCTCCGCCATTTCGTTCCCGTCACATCGCCCCCGCTTTATCGGCTCTGCCACATCATCCTCACCACATCGCCCCCGCTTTATCAATACCGCCACCTGACCCTCATTCTTCCACCTCGAAATCGCCAGCTTGTCTCTAGCAACTCGTTTCCATATATATTTTAATTTCTCTTCATTCCAGCATTCCATAGAACAATTACCTTTCGCGGCATTTTATTCGGATAGTTTGATCCTCTTTTCAGAATAGATTGGATAGAATGTGGGCAAAATGGAGAAGTGTTTGCTGAAAACTTCGTAATAAAAAGATGTCAGAAGTGATATTCTAAAAAGGCGAACTGAGCTGTTTAAAAGCAAAGAGATCTTCAAAAGTCAACAGTTCTATGCAGATGTATTCTATAATCATAGTGTGTTTCAACATGAGTATCCGTAAGTGTGTCCGTATTTGTTCATGTGAAATGATAAGGCAAAGGTAATGACGTTGAGTCTAAAACTACAGTAATTTTCAAAAATTACAGAGCGTTGACAGGTGAACAGAGACTTGAGCAGCAGTGAAAATGGAGAGTATTCAATTGTTAGCTGACCCAGTAGACCTAGGATTGACGCGTTCCTTCAGCCCACACTTCTGGTATCATGGAAAGGGAGTGTCCGGGAGTTTCTTCGTGAGCACGCTGCTGTCGCGACACACTTGTTTTTGCCGGCTCGTGCCATTGAGGCCTGGGGACGCAGGATTGCCTCTCGGGGCCAGACCGTCGCCGCTGTCCGAATCGCGAGGTCCCTACGGGGACATGCGCGTGCAGCGCAGGCCAACGTCGTCACTGCCTTTAAATTTCTTGTGAGAATAGAGTACCATACGCTTATAAACGTGGCAAAGGTCCGATTTTCACTCTTAACTCTAAAGTTTTGAAAATTTCAAAAGTATGATTTTTGCCGGTATCTTCCTACAACAACAAAATTAAGGCTATAGATTTTTAGTGACACCATGAAAAGATTTGAGATACCTTGGAATGAACTTATTTGAATGCATTCGGAGTCCTTCACAGCGTGGTTTTAGGCTTTAGAGTTTTTCTTATTTTTAAGTGATATTTCTCCGATAAATACTGGGCCATGACCAGTACCTTTTCGAATGAGCCGTGGATCGCACACGGTCTTTGTTCCTTTTCCTTATTCGGTTTTCCACTTACGTACACACTTACATTCTGTACACTACCAACAGACGAGTCGCAAGTCGACAGACGAGTCGCGAACTCGGAAGTATGCTCCGGCTATGGTGTTACGCCACTGGAAGTGATACCTGAAATCCTCCGGAAGTCGACGCTAGATTTCACTCGACGTAGATCAGCGCTGTATTTCACCATATTGCAGTGAAGGAACTCCGCCATTTCCCGCTGTAAACATCCACTACACTAACGGGACTAAGGAGCATAGCGGCGGTGTCAATCAAAGAACCCATACTTGTCTTGTGCCGTCGCCTGTGGGATCGCGCGAGGCTTCGCGAGGTGCGCGCCGCCAGGACGCGCGAGGGGGTGGGGGAGGAGGGGAGTCCTGGGAAGAAGTTGGCCGGAGGAGTGCGGAGTGGAGCGGATGCGGGGCCGTGGGGGGCGCTTCTCCCCGGCAATCTCTGCTAATTAACTGCCCTCACTTAGGAGGGGAGGGCCGAATCAATCCGGAAGCAGGGGCGCGCGCCGGGGCGGTAGTGGGGAAACAAAAGAAGGGAGCGAGTCGGATGACGGAGTCGCAGTGCGTGCGGAGCGCCGCGCGGAAGGGGCGATCTGGGGTCGCCCCTGGGGAGATACAGCCCGCACTACAAATAACACGCTCACCGTCAAACGGGACGAGACAGTGCCACGTAGGGTGAGATAATGCCAGGATCTGTTTCTTGAGATATACGCATCCGATTGACAGGTATGTTATTCAGACATCCACTTTGTTATTTCTAACTTACAAAAATAGCTAGTACAGCTTTTTAAAAGCGATTCATTTTAACGCCAAGTACCTTGCTGAATGTCTGTGCATAATTAGTATAAAATGACTTCATTGTTTGGCTGAATTGATGATATTTTCTGTTTTCTATTCACATATTAATTTATCTGGACATGGTTGTCATTCATTAAAACCCAGCAAAGAAAACAAATTAACAATACTCAATAAAGCAATTCTAGACTAATTATGCACAGACATTCAGCACGGCACTTGCCGCGAACATTTTTATAAAGAAAACTTTCCAGAATCATCATGCTAGCTATTTGTACGAGTTAGAAACACCAAAGTTTTGGTATCTGTCAACAGGATGCGCATATCTCAAGAAATGGAGCCTAACGTATTCTCACCCCATGTCACAGAATCTCGCCCAGTTTGACGATACTAATGAAAACCTGCAAGCAAAATCGAGAGAAAAACAATATAACGAGACTGAACGCCAGTCGGTATCTGCGATGGTGAAGGTAAGGCCCGTCACTCAGAGTGTAGTTCACGTCGTTGCAGCACCTGCACAAAGCATGCAGTGTTCCCCTCCTAATCATTTCCCCCTGCGGATTGGAATATAGAGAGAGAGCATCTTCTGCTCAGGCGTATGCTGGTGAGAAAGAAGCCTTTGCCATAAGAAGTGCATGCACGCTGGATAAATATGATAATTTGATTGTAGACTAGTGTTTGTACTGCAATTACAATTTGCCTGAAGTCGCAGTTTATCGAATATGTGTGTCTGCTTTACAGAAAAAAGAACTTGGGTTTATTTGCTCCTGTATGAAAATGTGTTGGCTCCGGATACTCCAAGTGATAATTTAATGCAAATCTAATAATTGAAATAAATATTTCTCTGAGTTCAAATACACTTTAATTAACTAGTCTCACGAAGTTATGGCACATTAGTCATTAACTCAGAATGTTTTACCGTGCGTTTGAAGCGAAACAAGTACATAGAAGAGAGATGCGTTTTTTTAGGTTACAGAGACGAGTTTTAGAATGAATCATTTTTAAATGATAAATTATCTTTTCCATTTCATACTTTTTAAAACATTATATCCTTCAGTGAAATGTAAGAACTTTTTTAAGGTCTTATACGTAAATATCTCGATGTTGAATACTAAGGTTGTCACCAAAAATAAATAATGTTGATTGTATTTGTACATGAGGGAATATTAAAAAAAGAATGACATTTCTGAAAGTACATAGAATATCTTCTTTTATACTAAAATACCAAACTGTTTGGCCATTGACATTGAAAGAGTATTCAAAAACGTTCGTACCCTCACACCATTCAAGTGGAGCAGAACAATGGAAATGCTTACTACAAATAAAGATAATAAACAAACTACTAGAACTAATCAACTTCATAAAACAAACAAAAGTCTCGGGACAAAATAATGATTTTAATCACCGTAATTCGCGTCCATCGCTGGAACGTCGGTAGCGCGTTTTCGCTGTTCCCGCAGTGCGATAGAGAGTTCGACAAGAACCAGAATTCTCTGGCGCGGCGACGGCGCTGATTTCAGCGATATTAAAATTACGACGATCTCTCTGCGGCGCCGTCATCGCCTCATTACAATTAAGTGGGTTAGATAAATGTCCTTACCCGGCGCCAGGCCCGCCCGCCCCTCCGAACGCCTACGCCGCCGCCACGCCATACCCTCCCCCTCCCTCAGCCCCGCCCCCTCCCCCCGCCGCAGCGTTCGCTCCTCCGCATTTCGCTCTCGATGCCGCATCCCCCCCAAGTGAACGCACCTCCCCCTCCGCCCTCTCCCCCCTCCCAACGCTCCAACGGAACTCCCCAAGAACGCATTAGGGTCAGCTTCCATGGGTGTGAAAATAAACTTTAAATGGCCGAGGACAATTAGTTTAATTGATGGTTTTGAGTTCACTCAGAAAAATATAAAAAGACAAGTATGAACTTTTTTTAAATGAGGCAATAAATCAACCAATAAGAATTCACGGTGCGAAATGCTCACCAAAATAGAAAAAAAGTGGAGAGGAATAAAAAAGTTCAGTTTAATTTATGGGGTAATAAAAGTACATCCGGAAACATTTTCCAACTCTTTCAAGATTTCGGGACAAAACAATAAAACAAAATGAGATCTTTTTACGCGCAATGTAAATTACCTAACGAATGGGTTTTAACGCCACCTGGGGCCGTGAGAGTAAACTAAGTGCGGACTCAGCGGGTGCGGCAGTCATCCGATATTTATGTTCTTCCGTCAGCACCGCGTCGCGCCTTATAGAGATTAATTCACTGCTTCTCTGCGACATTTTTTCCCGCGACAGATAACGCTGTTTTTCTATCGTATTTAAAACGGTGGAGTCAGTGTCATTTCTTTATAGCCTAAAAGCTTAAAAATAAGCCGATTTCAGCACAAATGATATTCACGTATTAAAACTACTTCTCGTTTCGTTGCAATATATATTGAGTACGTGGGACTAACAATATAAAATATGCAATTTCTACACATAAAAACTATTTACAATAAATGTATAATTTAATTAAAAAATCGGTGAAGAGCCAAAAAATGAAAAATGGAGTTTTTATCCGTAAAGTGATGTACAGTATTAACCGGGCCAAAGAACAAAACATTTGGATGTAGTTGAAAAAAATACCACAAAATACGGCGAGGGTTAAGGAGATTAGATGATTTACATCGGTTTATCTGTTTACTTTTTAAGACAATAATAAAAGGACCGGAGAGTGTTGAGAAAAATGTTAACATTTTAGTGGCGCTTATTATTAATTTATTCTCTCTGTCGACATCGACCAACTCGATCGAATTCCGCATTCAGCAGAGTTTGTGTGTCACAGGTTCACTATCTCGCGAGTGAAACCGCAACAAACACTGTTTCCCATCACGGAGTTCATCCCATTCAACCAACGTGATAGAGAACTCAACGGATTCATCATTGCATTCATATCGTTAACAACAGTCCGTAATTAACTGTTCCTGTTTTCGAACTTCTCATCTGCGCTTCACTGGAGAAGTGCACTTCTACAGCTACAGTAAACAACAAAAACCAGCTATTCTTTCTCTCCGCCGCTCTTTTGTTTGCGCGCGCGTTTCATTGTTGCCTCTTTTGTTTCGGCGTTGCTCCCCTCGGCGCTTTATTTCCTATTGAGGAAATATAGATTTTTGGAATGAAAATGCAGATGGAAACGCCTAATAAATAAAGCCTTTGTTGCGGAGCAAACAGCTACATGTAGAGGAGCTAGCGGGCCGGCCGGGGAGATTTATAGGGCGCGTCGAGATGTCTTATATAGTCAGGGGCGTGGGCGCGGAGAAAAGCTTTATTTTCCGGCGTCCGTTCCAAACCAGCCCGTTCCTTTCACGAAAGTCTCCCTCAATGGACACTAGATCTCGGCGCGCCGTGCTTTTGTTTCGTTTTGTTTCACAAGGCCACTGCACAGAGAGCGCCCTTGTCGGAGGGTGGACTTCGGATGAGGCTTGGGTGGGATGCATAGAGTTGAAGGACGAGACTGTTTGCGACAGCCACGTCCTTTCTGGAGAAAGTGGGTATTAGCAATGTACAGTGGCCGAAACTTAAGTGGAGCAAGCAAAGATGAAATGCCGTCAGCATATGTCGAATATCGTTTACCACGAATATTGGAATATTGTTTTCCATCTTCTTAAAATTGTAACCAATCCCAAGACAGCTGATTTGGCTTTATTCTTTATTTGTAAATTATTAAATGATAATGGTAACTTTTAAAATATTTTTTGTAGTTTAATGTAAGTGTACAAGACCTCTTTTAGTAGTTATTACTAGGGTTAACTGGTGTTACTTATGGTGAATATTGTACTTAATATTGAAATTTAGTACAGCAGTTAACATGTTGTTGTTTAATGCTTCTGCTTTGGGCACTTGTCCATTGGATTACGCTGGACTTGAGTGATGATGTTGGACAGTGTCGATTTTATCCCTAAATTATAATTTTGTTCCAATTTTTTGTAATTTTCGGACACTATAAAACAGTTCGTTGTTTTATCAATTTTTGCTTTGTTCCTTGAATGTATGAATAAGGGATAATATTACGGCAGAAATTTACTCAGAAAATTATATATAAGAAAAACATATTTATAACTAAATCCATGAATTCAATTTGGCACCATTACATCGAATTCAAATCTGGATGTGGTTGTGGTAAACGAAGTTTCATTTCTTTCATTAACACTCTTTGATAGATGTTGCAGAACAAAGCATCGTGTTCACCTTTTCTGAATCTAAACTGCAATATTCTTATACACTATTAACGTCTCCCTGCTGCTGACGAATGGCTTATCAGAAATTCCTTTTTTAATTATTCCTTTTCTGTTCAAGTCTTTACTTTCTCTGATGTTGAAAAGATCACTATCGTCTTTTATTCCACATGCCACACAAAATCTCCATGCCTGGAAAATTTCAAAAGATGAAAAATTCAATTTTCAAACAAAATTGTTTATGTTAAATATTTTTCATATCTTGTAGGAAACAACTCACGGCTTTCCAATTATACTCAGGTACTCAGACTGATCTACAGCTTCTTATTCGAAACCATTTCTTTTACATGATTGATTAGTGATTCAGGACGCATCAACTGCTAAGGTCATTAGTCCCGTAAGTGTAGTGCATGTTTTTACTGCGGGAAGTGACTTTGATCTTTCCCCGCTGGATGGCGAGATGCGGTGACGACGATCTCTGGATACCTGGTTCAAATCCAGTGCGTCACTACAAAACGTCTACGACATGTGGAGAGGTTGGAAATGATCACATTTAATAATGAACAAATAATGAGAAATTGTAAACAAATTGAATGATGTGTAGTTATACACGAGATATGTGAATCTAATTGGTAGGCAAACCCGTTTGAACAGATGTCCCACTGGTACAACATCTTGACTGCATTTGGACATGAACTGCCCAACATCAGTGCATAAAAATAAAAGGAAACCGTCACACTATGTTTTATGAAATTTCTAACTACGTGTCCATTGCCAGAAAGTGATCATTTTCGACTCGTTTACTTGCCCTAAAAGATTGCAACATTTTTTCTGAAATATATTTTTTTCTGAAAGGCACTATGTAAAAAAGTTGATTTCTTCTTTCGATCGCTTTCAAACGCCTACGGAGTTCTGTGCCGCAAAGGCGATGGTTCGGAGGGCCGTGGTTGCAGCAGCGATTCAAGGCTCACGAGGAAGGGTCGGCGAGGTAGGGGGGCCCCTGGCCGGGGGTTGCGAGGACGGTGAGGCGCTAATCCCCGCCTCCTGCGAGGGCGTCCTCGCCGCGCGTGAGGACGGCCCTCCCTCCGAGTTGCGGCAAATATTTGCGTTGCGCCGCGGCCGCCGGGGGCTGCGCGCGGGGCCGTGCAATCGCCCGCTCTCTAGCGGCGGCTGCGCTCACGCGCTCTCTGCTCTCTACACACGCGCGCGCGGCGGCGGTGGAGGCGCGGAGTTCACGGACGTCCGCAGGCAGATGGTTAGCGAGCTTTTAAACAGGAGGTTTCGGAATAAATGTGACAAACTTCTAGGGCTTCTGAAGGAGTCGAATACGATCACTTTTTGCCAATGAACATACAGTGGGAAATTTCATGTAAGGGAATTACACATCTAACATATCCCCCTAATTGGTAGGAACGTGGGGTCAGTATTCCGATGATCCCCATACAAAACATAATCGTTGACATTTTGTTGCTTTGGATTAACTTGGTGTAATTGTAATCTTAAAGAACGCCAATCCGTGTAGCCGAGATCGCTAAGGCAGTAGTGTCGTGATGATCTCGGATCCAAGGATTGCGGGTTCGGCATGGATGTATTTTTGGTCGTCCTTTTACGCCTCATCATCATCCTATCACTTCGTTAGAGAAGTATTAATAATTCCCTGTTCAAGCAGGAGGTCCTTGCCCTTAATGAGATGTGCAGTGGCTGACAAAAAATACACCTTAAAGAAAAATTTGAAAAGAACAATGTCAAGTCGAGATAGCCGGAATTCGTGATGGTCGCTACTTGCAAAAGCTACTTTTTTAACAGGTTGCTGCTCTTTGGCAAACCCGCATCCAAGGCGAACGTTCCCATGACGTGACGTCAAGGAATGTGCGACTTTGTGATCTAAGAAGATCTGTCTGTACAGTGGACCACTCACCAGGCACCATTTGACAGGTCACGTCCTCGATGAGATTTCGGTATCCTACCTAACGTCATTGCACCATGAGTCGCTCACCAATCAGAGGCAAAGTCACAAGTGTATCTTTAATATATACAATTTCTCATGATATGTTAATTCACAAAAGTGTTCATCATCGACATCCTGTCATATTCTAGACGTTTGTATTGCCTATCCTGAGAGATATGTAGAAGCGATCTTATGAGTTCATCTACTCTGTTTAATTTTCAAGTAGTGAAACGCCCATTGTTTAACGACCGTATTGTTCTGTGGTTTGAAGTGGTTTATTCATCAGAAGTTTGTGGAGGGCGAAGCATGTTTTCGACAGGATTTTTTGGGTCTGCCCCGATTTCTCTGCCACCAATTCCTCCGTTTATTCATCACCATTTCTGCCCGCCCTTGGAAACGTTCTGTTAATCATCATTCTAAAAGTGAAAGTAGCTTCACACTTGAACACTACTTCTAACGTCTAGGCTTCGCCCTCGGCGTTGCATAGTCCGTACGAGAGCTTGTAAGAGAGCAAGCCTCAAAACACTAAGTGTTTATCAATGAACAAAAACACTTACATCCGTGCGATTAAATTGCACAGAATATCAAATAGTTATTTTGCATTAACACACACACAAAAATCGAGACTCGGCACCGTCTTATTGCAGGAGTTACTGTAGAGCAGGAGCTTCCCAATCACCTCCACAAGACTGAAAACATATTGTTTTGTATATTACGATCTTGCGTGCTGAAAATTACGTTCCATGGAAGGAGGATGCATCGTTTTCGAGTTCTTTAGCACTCTGTTTTAGCACTCTAGTCTTTTCTGGGTATATATTATTCGCATTTTATTTTTGTATTTGTTCTTGTTCCTGCCCTTTATCGCAGTTCTCAGGTTCACACTATCTTATATTTCTAACAAATTTATTTTTAATTATTAATTAATATTAGTTTTATTTGTTTTAAATTTATAATTATAAAGATTAATGCGTAATGAAGATTAAATATTTTCAGTTAATTATTTTAATGTACGTGAATTACTGAAATGTTTCAATTTTATATTATACGTTTTTCAATTCATATTTCAGAGGAAATCATATTGTTCATACGCTATTAGATGTGCCATTTTATTTAATATTACAATTATAAAAAGTAAATAGATTACGCGAAATGTTTTATAAATAGAACTTAAGACAAGGACTTTTGCATATCTTATAGCTGAGCGTTTCGTGCTTTTAAGAACTACGTCTTTGTTTGGCATTTGCGTGGTGACAACAGCCAGAAGTCCAAGAAAAGAGTCAGAATTCTGCAAGTGAAAGCAACTTTTAGATGCTATCTTTAGACGTTCTCAACGAGGTCTGCTGTCACGAACAGTTGAGATGATTTATTTCGGTTTGAATGAGCACTTCGCTTCCGAAAATTTGTTTTATTCGTCTACTTTTGCAGCTTATAAAATAATATTATATATCATTTATTTAATGTCACAGTATCTGCATTTCTAGCACTTGAACACTGAAAATTATTTTTCTTTGATGTAGTCTGTTATTTAAAATTGGGCCTTTTCTATAACCGAAGAAGACAGGTATGTCGATTTCAGAATAAATGCAGTTACTCGGACTTTTATCTGTATTTATCTGAGTATTTGGTGACTGCCACTTTCGCCTTATTGCAAGTAATTATCTTTACATTAATCATTCGTCCCAGCTTTTGGTATTATTATTTTTTCGTTTCCTAAACCGCTAGAAAAATATTAAGTGGTTTTTGAATCAAACGAACATTTATTTTTAAAATTAGTCTGTGTAATTGTCTCCGCATATACGTATTATGATACTATTCGGTTCATTAAAACATGTTGATAAGTTATTTAGGAAGTTCTTAACGTTCAATATTTTACTTCACAGACCTACCGTTTTCACTAATCGCCTTTGTAGTTTGTTTGAATCTCGCCGAATCGTCCGAACCAGAGGTACACCTGCAGAAATCCACGAAGTCTTATCTGGGCGGGCGGGCGCGCGGGGGCTGTAAATTGAAAACTCGGCCGGCAGAGGCGTGCGGGCGGGCGCAGCGGGAAGCATTACCGCGCTGCGTTTGAACACCATTAGCGGCCGCCTGGCATCGCATGCGTGCACCGCTCCCAAAATACCGCTCGCCGGCGGGGGCGGCGGGAACGGCGGGGGCGGCGGGGGCGGCGGGGGCGGCGGGAACGGCGGGAACGGCGGGGGCGGCGGGGGCGGCGGGGGCGGCGGGGGCGGCGGGGGCGGCGGGGGCGGCGGGGGCGGCGGGGGCGGCGGGGGCGGCGGGGGCGGCGTGGGCGGCGTGGGCGGCGGGGGCGGCGTGGGCGGCGGGGGCGGCGGGGGCGGCGGGGGCGGCCTCTTTTGACGGGCTGCCGCAGATACCCCGCGGGAGTTCATCAACGCTGCGCGATAATGCCCAGTGCACACCACCGCCGCCCGCCCGCCCGCCCACCCGCCCGCGGTGGAGGCGGTGCCAGTGGCGGGGAAGGTTCTGTGCCGTAATGGCGGTGGTCACAGATGGAGCAATGATAGGTGGTGGTCAGCGTGTATCGGTCGCGCATAATAGTTACGGATGATACTGATAACGGAAAGTAGGGTAATGTATGGCAGAGAAACGTAATGGACACACACGATTAGACTGCTGATCGTATGCGGGAGGATGGCAGTCGTAATCTACAAATCAGTTTGTAAAAACTAGCACTGGGAAGAAGGAAAACGGGGAATTCCGGGTTATCAGAAAATACAACTCAGCAGAATAAGGCTGAAGAAAACGCTATTAGACTAATATTTCGTTGTTATATGAAGCAATATGATCTGCATATAGTCGTTGGTTCGAGAAGTAGCAACATTCTATAATCTAAACCAAAAGAGTTATTGGTAATATGCATTGAAATTGGGAAGGCGCAAGCATTGTCATCGTTGGATTAAAGAACTTAAAGTTTTCTGAAAATATACAAGATATTCTCTCAATGGGAGTATCACTCTGAAGGGGCGAATGATACATACGTGTAAGATGCGGAATTGACTGAAGTTAGTAATTAGTGGTGCTCCAACAGCCCATACATTCTTGTATTATTTTTAAATTAGCAATTTTCGAAAGTTGAGAGTTAAACGAAAATGAGACGTATGAAAACTCTTTTAAGCGTTCGTTGTTCTATCCGAGGAAAACAAACTGAAGAAAAAATAGGGCCAATTTTTGGTACAATATTGTTATTGAAGTTTTATTGAAGTTAATTTCAAGCACAAATTGCACGAAAACCACTCGTGTTTTCACACAAACGTATACGACCTTTTTTAATGAGCTTATTTTATAGAACAAATGTTGTGTATGGCAAAAATATCAATTTTCAATTATTTAGTTTTGAAAAGTTCGAGTCTTTTGATAGTTACGAGGATAAAATTTGAAGAAAAGTGAAAACGTTTTTGAGAGAAAATGTTGCAAAATTATTAAAAATTTACTAGTATTTCACGCAAAATTAATCCAAAATTACTCATATATTCAAAATATTGTACGTGTCCATATTTTAAGAGCTTTCTTTAGAGAAATGATTTCATAAAGAAAAAAATATCTATCTTCAATATTCAGTTGTACAAAATATGCTAAAATATGAACGTTGCGCGCAAAATTGAAAGAAAAAAAAATCCGTGAATTTGAGTATTGTTACAGAAAATCCAGGCTGTGACCTAATACAACGGTAAACTAAGCTAAAATGAAGTAACAGGTCTTTGCAATGTTTTCCTCGGCTGCTGTCCATGCCACACGGGGTAGTCTTCGTGCTTATATCCGCCTCTGCTCCTTCGGATGAAATTCAGTTCGGCAAGTATCAAACAAGTCGCACGGGAGTAAAGTTTCAAGCAAAAGACATTAATGTTCTAAAATATATTAATCAGTTCTTAACCCTCCTAAGCAAGGGGTAAAATTGTCATAAGTTGGATGTGACAACCGGTGATCTACTGGAATTCAAAATTGTAAAATTATGTATTCTACTTTGTAAGAAAACCCATTCAGGTGTTTCTTAAAAGAGTGAGTGAGGAGCAGTTTTTAATGTCGGAAGGCAGTTCATACCACTCTCGGGCAAAAGAGCCTTTCAGTGAACCTGATTACATGTGTTACTCAACACTTTTAGATTATCTTTAATTTCTAGCAATGTGCCCTCACCATACAAGGTGCTAATTTAAATTTTGGTCTTTGTAAAATCTTTATTGAGAAGTTGGGCGTAGGCGATATTAAGAGCTAGCTAGATTGATACATAACGGCGTAAGAAATTTTCTTGTACTATGGTTTTCTTTTTTTTTCACTAACCTTTCGTCACTAAGTATGTGTTCCGTAAAGAATGTGCTTCTCTCATCGAAGTTTCGCCCGCCAAACTACAGAGGGTGACTACGCACCATCAACCACATCTCGTGAAGCATCTTGCGTCTCCCCCTAGCGCACGCCTAATTTCACCGCCAGCGCTGCCACCGTCTCGGCGAACTCAAGGGCCCTCCCCCTCGCAGCGAAGCATCGCCCGGGGCCACCCCGTCCGTCATGCCTAAGCCAATGCGGCGTGCATTTGGCCGCCCCGCCCCGCCCGCGCTCTCCCACGAGGCATTCCCGCGTGCAATAAATACCTTTCGGGGCGCGCCCGGAGCGTGTTTGCGGAGCGTTCGCTCGTTAATGGATGCGTTTGCAATTCTAATTGCTTTGCAGCGCCTCTCGCGGGCGCTAACTGCACTTGCGTGATAATTGCGCGAGCGCATTCGTGCAAGAAGTCGTCTTCGCCTCGAGAGGTATTGAGATCTTGACGAGAAGGCGGCTGAGAGGGAAAGGGCAACAAAGGAGCAGACAAGGTCGAGTTCCAGGAACCAATTCTACACAATAATGTTACACGAGATAAATAAATTCAAGCATCGGTTTTAGCATACAATCGTCGAAAGAATATTCGATACAACCGATTTAAGCACGTGCATGTGAGTTTGACAATTTAATATACTTATAAGATGTAACTTCTTTGAATTTGGACAAAGCAGCTGATTTTGTTGTTTTTGCTTATTTTGTTGTTTCAGGTTTGTTGCTCGGTAAAATGTGTTATACTGAAGCTCACTAAAGCTAATTTTGTTACATCACGTCCACCAAACTAATGTAATTACTAATCTGCATAATCATAGGCACCAATTCACGAAGCATATCGAAGAAAATCTGCATACTAAAAATATTAATTCATATTCGTGCATGCTCTTCAAATTCTCCAACATTCAAATTCTCAATCATTCGGGTAGCATCTAGTATTCCAGAGCTAAAACGTGAGCATCCATGACATGCAGAGAATCGAGGTACGAAGCTCAGGGTCTTCTTTTCGCTTCCACCAGCTAAGTTATGTACTAGTGTTGTATTGCTAGTTTGAAAGACTTTGAATACCTGAATTTGTTACAAAATTAACTAATGAGTAGTAGAAAAATAATTTTTATTTAATAAAATGCATCGAATAAATCTAAATTCGTGACAATCTACAACATTATTTCCTGCACGCGATTGAAACGTTTATTTTGAGCTGCTTGACTTGTACAATTTTCAACCGGTGGGAGGTGTTTTTACAAGAAACTTTCTTTGCCCATGGTCAACTTCACTATTCCTTTCCAGATTAAAAAAAAAGTTTGTTAATGAGAATATTTCCCAGAGCAATTTGATGGAGGAAAAGTATAATAAAGGAAATCATAGAAGAAAAAACTACCTACACTGCATTTTGCAAATAGTATGAGATTATTCATTATTAGTTCGAGGATTATTTTCTCTCGTGATTGATTATTTTCTCTCGTGATTTCAACGAGTTACTTCTAATATAACAATATGATTATTTCGTTTCAATACTTTTGTTCAATACTAATGCGTATATTAACGTCAATAACACGCAAATAAGTTTTTCTACAACTCGGGAACGAAAATGTGTAGTTGTTTTAAATGTTGCTAATTTCACGCTTTTTTAATTTTTTTATTTATTTATCTTTAACTTTTACTATTACGTAACCTATTTATAGTTAAAATGAAGAGAAGGGAATCTAGAACTCAAGAAAACGTGTTCAGATAATCTTCTCCTCCATACGTCAATACAATTTGTACTGTTTTTTGACTAAATAAATAAAGATATTAACGTACATAGTAATAGAACTTGTGTCAGTCGAATATATTCTATCACCAATATTACGTTTAAGGTTATAAAACTATGAATGATAAATCAGTACGAATTTTCTCACATTATTTGGAACTTTTTGTTGGTCACAAGCATACAGACAGACGGATAGACATACATTTTTCTCGTGAAATAATTTTTCGATATGACTACAAAAGGTGTTAGACAAACTTATTTGCAACATTTAGAAACGAGAATTAGCCACTTTTTTAGGAAACCACAACAACTTCTGCATTACAATACTTGCTACACTACGGGAGTTACGTTAGTTATGTTAGTTGTAAGTGAAAAAAGAAAAGTTACAAAAGACAATTTTGTAAATAAAATGTATCAAAGAATGGAAAAACACTTCTTATTTAAATGATGTGAACCTTTGAAGTAGTATTAATTCATTTAAAATTAACCAAACCTTTTAAAATGTATGACCTGGAGTCTTGTTAATCGCATTCTCCGACCTCTACTTTGTTTTGTGTGATGCTTACAGTAATTATTTCTCAAAATTTCGAATACAAGAGATCGAATGAAACGAATACCTTCCCTGTACCATTATATTCGAATTGTTTGTTACCACGGCGCTTTGATATGTGAATGCAACCAATTATTTCGATGCAAATTGTGAGCAACATATTATTCTCAAAAGAATACATTACTGCAATTTTTAAAATTCTGAGTTGAAATGGATTGTGAGCCGAAAAGGGTCGAATAGAATGTGAGCGCTTTGGGAAACACATCGATTGCTTACAGAATAAATTTAGTTGAAAATCGTTTCACTCTGATAACTTCTTGAGAATTAAAGCTTGCTAGACTTTCAAAAAATAATAAAAAGTAACTGAATTGTGTTTTTTATAATGAAAGCAAACATTTCTCAATATTATTTTGAGCACTTAATATTTTTAAAGAATCATAATATTTTCTGTCATTTTTGTCAACTCTTTTATTTGATAAGGCCATCAATAAACACATAGTACTGATAACACTAAGGATTTTGGAATTGAAAGTCATTTTAGCATTCTACTCAACCAAATATCATTGTTTTTGTTTTAATTTAAAGGCAATGATCCTCAGATGTGTTACGACTAGCTATTATTAACCTGTTTTATAGCATTAAAAGTAAATGTTAACAGTATCTTAAAGCTAATGGACTAAACGCTTATCTATTGCCATGTGTGTATTATGCCGTTTAGTTGTGAATCGCAATCAATCAATCCAAAGCAACCTTTCGTCACCTATCTCGAGCAGGCGTGTGTGTGCTTGTGAGAGTTTATAGTTAGAGAAGAAAGTGATATTCTGCAACTTCGAAGATTGAGTTTATTGGAAGTATGTATTAGAGGGTGTATGTAAATACAATGTTCAGCAATAGTTTGGTTCTTTTTGTAAAAAAAAGTAGGGTCTATGCGATGCATAACATTTTTTTAATTAAGGTGGAAAGTAAGATTTCCTGCTATATTCCAAAACATACGTTACTAGATCTTAATAAATATAAGACAATTCTAGTATGTATTCAAAAACAGTTTAATTTCGTGTTCGCAATAAATAGTTATTGTATTGTTCCAGAAATTGTAAATACCTCTCGTTTCATTGGGGAATAAGTGCTAAATGATATGAAACATTATATTTAACGATTTTTATATTTCATATAGTGCTTGTACCACTTTGCTGTTGTAACGTTCTTTCGCCTCTCCTTTCGTGCGATGCAGTCGTAAGAGTTCAGCTAAGTGGATTTGATTTTTAGCTAAAAGTTTCATTTAGATGTTAATATGCACGATGAGATAGATTCACATCTAAAAGAAAAAATGCATAGAATTTAATTCTCAATGTGCGTACTACTTCCTAAATATCCACATTGTGATGAAATATATGCTGTGTAAAGCCTTCAAAACTTCAAGGAAAACAGCTGTCTTTTGTAACTGTTTTTGTAGAATATATTTTTTTTACTAAGATACCTTTTATTTCGTTGAGTTCTACGGTTCTACACAATAAGTAACTTTTGCTGCGGGATATTCTGCGCCCTGTGGAGATGAGAAGTGGAGTTGTCCAAAAACAACAATGCGTATAAATACGGAGGACGAAATGTTGACAAAGCATTTCAGCTTTATCTTCACTACGTGAGGCCAGAGAAAGTCTCGGACAAAGTTACATTTCCTCTGTTATTTTAATCCCACTGTCATATGATGATGCAAATATAAGAATCCATGGAGGGAGAATAAAGACTAGTGAATGTAAAGAGCGCTATATAACTGTTTGTAGGTTGTAACTCTCTAATAGATTAAATATGGTAAATTAATCTTTTCTAATATAATGTCTACTTCTATTTCTATCCCTTCAATTTAACACAGTTTTTACATAAAACTCAAAAAAAGACAAAACCGTTTGTCGAAACGTTGTAATATGTAGGGTAAAACTGATGTTTGTAATAACCGATTATTTTTCGATGTTTTTTTATGAAAATAACCGTCTTAAATTCATAGGGCCAAAAGGGTAACATAAAAAGCAATATCTAACGTTCAAAATTGCATAAACGTTTTTTTTTGAGCATTTTATTTATTTTCCATAAAACAATGCAATCCTTAACTGAATACATTTCGGATTATTAAAACATCTTTTAAACTCAATTTATGTTGAATTAATGCAACTTGGACATAATATTCAAAACTAATTTTTGTAATAATATGTAAAATGCTTAAAATATATTGCATTTTCTTTTTACTTTTTGGATTTCTTTTATTTTCATTCACTTGACAAGATATTCATTATTATGGGAAATTATAATAGCGACTTCGGATGTATTTAACCGATTTCACTTTGGGTTCAAAGTATTTTATACTGTTTCCGAATTACTTTCAGACTGATGAAAATCTTTATTATGAAAATAGTGTATTAGTTAGTTGATAACAAAATCTGTTTCTTATTCCAGAAAGTAACGCCATGTGACAAATTAGTTGTTCAACGAAAATTTTGTGATGTAATAATATGAACACTTATTAGTAGTTCACTAAGTTTGTTTTAAAGAATACTTACTCAAACGATTGTAGGTTGTCCGTTCAGAAAAAGGCGTTAAAAGTAGATCTGAGATGTGGACCTCTTTTGCTCCTATGGCTTTCATCCCTCCCGGCAGCCTGGTTCCTCCTAATGGATCTGTGATCGGCGGGCGGCGTGTGCTAGTAATGGCACAAAATCTCTGGGAAGACATCACGATCGCATCATCTGTTACATCCCGCAGACGTGTATCTACGTAAAGACAATAAATTATTTTGAAATGTTTGGAATGTAATACGCTTATGCGCATTATACATGAGACAAACGACATCACTATATTATGTGCTTAATATTTGTTTCCCAGTTACATTTGTAGAATTACACATTACAAGTACATTAAAAGAATGTATTGTGGTTGGGATGATTGAAATACTATATTAAATGCATGTTGTATGTGTGGATATGTAAATTAATACAAAAATAACATTTAGACACATCTGATTTGGTTTTAATTGCATATAACTGCCACATTCACTGAAAATTTCGAAGAAAATATTTTGTTAGAAAATGTTCTAAAAAAAATCTAAACCCAGAATTGTATGCATTCTCACAATCCAATCCATTGCAATGAATGAAAAGCGAAACAAGGCGAATCGATAGTTGGGACAGAGAGCGAGAATGTCCTAGAACGCCCACCTCAGTGGTGGAAATTGCGTTTCAGTCCCCTTTCTCCGCAGTACCTGGCGCGCGGAGCGCTGTTCGATCAATCGAGGAGCGGCGTGGCCAATGCCTCTGCGGGTGGGCGCGAGCTGGGACCCTGCGCCACACCGCGCGTAATGGCATTGTGATCGGTCCGCGCCTTCTGCGCCGAATTGCGTTACTGCGGACAGCTACGGGCGGGGCGGGGCGGGGCGGGGCGGAGCGGGGCGGGGCGGGGCGGGGCGGGGCGGGGCGGGGCGGGGCGGGGCACCTGCGCCCCCTTGGACGACATGGCGTGGAGAGAAGCAGGCGGTCTTAAGAAATGGAGACGACCATGGCCGACTAAGACGCAACCACAGAATAGGAATTTTTGCGGTATTAATATTTGCAATTACCAAACAAAGGCGTTGCGTATGTTGTTTTTCTAACTATATAACGAGCACAACTAAAAGAAAAAAAACACCTTCACCACACAACAAATACCATGGCGTACTGCAGTTTACACGGTTTCAATAAGGGTACCATGCGCATCAGATGGGCACACGGGTTGTGGGTGCTTTCCTTTCTCTATACTGTGTCGTGCAACTCGGAATCAGTGAGTCCAGCATTGACTTCGAAAGGCGACAGACCAGAGAGGGACGGAAAGTCCGGCTATCTTTAATATTAATTTTGTTTCGTCCTTTCTTCTCAAAGTTCCTAAATCAAAGCAAATGCAATCGAATTGAAAACGCAGATGCGCATCAATCGCCACGCGTTGCGTGAGGTGCATGCAAATAACGCATGCCAATGAGAAGAATCTAAAGAAGCGAAGGACGACGCTATTGAAGAGGAAGTGCAGTGCAAAACTTGAAGAGAGTGTAAGAAGCAGATGCAATGACAGTTGGAAGTTTGATTGAATGTGAAATGGTAATTGCAGCACTCCTAATAGTGATTGATTTTATACATAGATTAATTTATTTTTAGTTTTCACCGTTTCCCCTTTTTGTGTTTGTGGTCTGTAGTCGGATATAAGAAAATGATAAACAGATATTTATGTACCAAGGACGTTATAAGGGTTCTAATGAGCGCTCGGTCATTTGAAATACCGCCCGTGGTACATACATAATTCAATTTGTACGTAGTTTTTTTTATTCCTATTTACTTATTTACTAATTGACTGGATGTTCACTTGACTCGGTTTATCATTTCATATTTCCTTCTCATAATTCCCTTTCATAATTCGCTCTCCTAATTTCCGCCGTAAGCAAACATGTAGCATCATTCAACTGTTTTCATATTTCCCTCGTCACCATGCTCCTCTCGATCCTGGTAAGTTATGCAGCGTATATGTAACTCCGTATCAAGGGAAATAACAAGCTATAACATATCAGTGGAAAATAAAATATTTAATATCATTGTTTGGTTTTATATCATTTATTTGGTATCTATATCTAAATGAACAATAAAACAATAAACAATAAAAATTTGAGTGTAAAAAATTTTTTTATGCAGTTCCATATTACATATTGTGGTGGTACATACAAATTTGTGTTCTATATCACAAATGTTGTATGAATTAAATAGTATAAATTATGTAGTGAGAAGAAATGTTCAGGTGAACATATTAAAAGGCTGTGTGTGATGTTTGGAGAAGGCAGTTAATTAAAAAAATTATTGAATAATTATTATTATTGAGTTGTGAAGTGCACTGCCTGTGGCTACAATAGCGTGAGAGTAGATTTTGGGAATCAAACAAACAACTTATTTTGCAGCGCAACGGCAAAAGAAAGAACTTTCTTTCCAACTTCATTAATCATCTTGGGGCATAAATGTGTAATCCTGGGTATTAAAATTGTTAAGCGTTCTGGTTGATTAAAGTTTTGAATTTGATAATCTTCACGACATTACCTTACGTAACAACTCTGCAGTTTCACATGTATCTGAAATCTCTGAACTTATGTGAGCGACATTATGTTCTATTGAAAATACCGGAATAATACTGATAAAATCTTTATGGACGTAAATACCGCTATAGACATTTTATAAAGATATATTTTTTTCGTATGAAAGAATAAAGATATTTGCAAGAGGTATGAATGATACCTACTTACCAGCATCCAATGCCTTTTCAATGCCTGACCAGCGGCACCCGAGTGTGGAAGTGGCGACGGTACCCGAGCCGAGGCGCTTTTCGGCGGCGCCGGTGGCGAGGGGCGATAGGGGCGGAGGCGGCGCGCTGGCGGGGAAGCGTTTTCCAAAATGGGATTTGCGAGCTCCGACAAAATTTCCACCCGGGGGCCCGGGGACGGAGCGGAACCGCCTTCCGGGGCTTTGACACCGGCCCGGCGCCCTCCCCCCTCTGCTCCGCCCCCGATTGAGGCGGCCTTTCGCTCCCACGGGGCTTTGGGGGCTCCGCGAGATCTTGCTGATTATTCTGCCAGCCCACAATCCGGTTTACGCGCCAGCCTTCACGCAGCGTTGGGATAATTATTGATGGTTTGCAACAGGCACCTCGTTAAAATTTTAATATGTTCGAATTTGAGACGGGAGTCACGCCAGTCACAAATGGGATGATAATGTTAATCCTACTACTAGCATACAATTCACAAAGCACCTCTCTCCATTTCATTAGAATGCTTTATTACTATTAATCAGCAAACGAACACTTCTTGTCAAAAAATTGCATCAGTTATCGAATAATTTTGAATTTAGATTGTCCATTACAAGATTTATTAATAATTTTGATTTCAATATTGATCTAATTTGCATACATGTGAACAAATGATAACGTAATGAACATTCTATTGTCGTTTAATATTCCTCGCCCCTGTGAAATGCAATTTACTGTACTTTTCCGCAGCACGCGAATTGCACTGTATTGTAGTATGACGTTGCTCATGAGCTGTAGAGGTCCTTTGAGAATGCGTTCTATAGCACTGTATCTTGCAAAGGTGTCTTAGGGCAGCAACTGATGTCACTGCAGTGCCTCTAACCGGGAGGTTGGAGTCCTGACAGTGGCAGAATTTTTTTGACATCAGCTAGGTCCATTTCAGCCGATGTCAGGAGGAGGACTATAGCGAAGGGGCTGCTCTGATCAGTAGTTGTTTATGGTTTCTTCGAATGCTGGAGAAGTACCTCGGCCACTAACCGCGCGCGATCATTCCTTTCTCTTCCTTTTCCTATCTTCATCCCTTACACACACACACACACACACTCTCACGCTGTACTCCACCACACATGTAGGGAGACTGGTCGGGAACATGGAGCTTCTCCCGGCTAGGGCGACGATCTTAGCAGATGATGTGCTTAGTATCATCAATGAAACATAGAATAGATCGATAAAGAGAGAGATAAGATGAGGCGGCTTTATTTATTTAACGTTAATATTACAATATCTATACTTTCAATAAAGATGTACAGTTAACTAAATTAAAGTGGGGAAGTATATATTATGCATTCATGGCATAAGGTGGACATTACCGTAGATTCCTATGCATTCATAAAGCGATATATTGGATGGATTGTAGTTCTGGATGTTCAATTATATGTGAAACTATGTTTGCATAATGGGAGAAAGCATGTGATGTTTAAGAACACCTAGTTTCACAATCTATTCAACTGGAATTCAATTTGTTCCCGTACTGTTCACCTACTTCTATGTACCAATTCTATTGCACATATTGAGTTTTTCAGTTCCTCTTTAACAGAAGTAAAACTCATAAAATTAGTATATTTTATAATGCGATTATTGACTCTTACTTCTACTATTAATACTTTACTATTGATTTGATTTGTTTGAATTGGAAATTTAATTTCTAATAAATATTTAACTGAACCTTCGCGAGAGCATTGAAACAGAAAAGGCAAAATAGGTCAAAATTAGACCATTTACCCCATTCAAATTGACGGTTAATGTAAAACGACTTGGGTTAGAATCTTGTTTGAAATTATATATTAATGATAATGTAATTATCGAATGGTCGGTATTCCACCTCACATAGTATTTACATATCAAGTGAACATCTCTAACCCGTTATTCAAGCAGCAACCCTTGATTCACCTCGCTACCATCGCAGTCAGCTGCTACCATCTGGTTCGACCCCAAATATTCAAAATACCAAACCTCCCGGGAAAGGCTTGCATTCCTTGCCGTTCCACGATTCACTAATTCTCGCAACCGCATCCCCGCGTGTGCGGTGGCGCATGAAATCTGGCGGGTGGTGCCATGTACCACAGAGCAGAGCAGAGCACAGCAGGGCAGCGAGCGTTGCGTTTCAAAAGTGCGTAACGAAATGCACCCTCTACTCCCGCGTTAGTCTTTTTTTTTTGGCGTGGATAGGTGAAATTCCGCCGGCGTTGTAGTCGGTGCTGTGTGCTATGTTTACCCAAGCGGCGGTGGGAGCAAATAAATACTCATTCCTTTTGCCTTTCGTCCTGGCAGTTCTGTTTCCGCCACCGATGCCGCCCCCCGGGTATGCGTCACGCCGTGTCAATAAATGCACAACGCATGGCGCACGCGGGCTGACACTGCGTGTGTGCCGTGGCGTGCGTGCGCGGGGCGCTCGCAACGGTTGGCTTTGCCACGCGCTGGACGCTGCTGCTGCTGCTGCTTCAAATTTAACTATCTTTTTGTTCAGTTTGCCATTTGCCGGAATACCGAGTGAACTATAGACGTGTGTTTAGCCGATCAAGTACATCACTGGTTGAAATGTTGAATGGAAAACAAATCCCAATAGAATGTGAAAGGAAATACAAAGTGTTGCTCAGAATTCGTCAGGGCTGCTACATATGTGTCTATTTTATTTTATTTTATTTTATTGACGGACAAACACAACATGCCCTCCTATGCCCGCGGCGGGACTCTATCCTCCGAACGTTTGGTCCGGGTCCGCTACGGCACTGCTGCCTTAGCGATATTTCTGCAAACCTTGGAAAATGAAAATAAATAAATATAAACATATCAAGGTAACGTAACAATTAACTAATAGCCCCTCCTCGATGTAATTCAGCGTAACGCTACTTCAAACCCCTCCCCCGCCTTTGGCGTTTTGTAGTTTGTTGACGACACCATACGTCACCTTAAGGTAAATAAGTACGTGCAGCTGAAGAACTTTTCAGCTTCTCTTGCCCTTCTTGCTTGAGGACCCTAGCGGCCATTCATTCTCTTTAGTCTTATTGTAAAAATGAAGGTACTTTTCGGAAAAGCGACTTTACTCAAGTTTTGACGTAATATTTCAGTTCATTTGAGAAAAGTATTCAAGTATACCTACATTACACAATTGTTTCCAAAATAACTTGGGATGTGAAAGGCTCATTTCCATGAAAGAATTTTCATGAAAATTCATTTTCATTTCGAAACCGCACATTTAAATACACAATTATAATGTTGATGGTGTACTATGTAATGTTTTGTTTTGATTCGAAAGTTCACAGACATTAACGAAGAATTATCATTGAATACATGACGATCATTTTGCTAAATAAAGGGCAAAATTTTAAGGAAAACATACCGTTATTTTAAAAGTGAGAGAACAAGTTGCATGTTTTCACACTTTCTATTGAATTAGCAAGCGTGTTTGCGACTAAATTAATTATTCCGTTTGTCCTCGTAGTAGGCGAGGCATCGCCTCAGGTTGTTGTACGCCGTCGGATGTTGCGCGGTCCCACGGGGAGCGGGAGTGTGGGTGAGGGGCGGGGCGGGGCGGGGCGGGGCGGGGCGGGGCGGGGCGGGGCGGGGCGGGGCGGGGCGGGGCGGGGCGGGGCGGGGCGGGGCGGGGCGGGGCGGGGCGGGGCGTGGCGGGGCGGACGTCGCTCGCATTGCATTGCATTGTGCCACCTCTGTGTAGGCTGTGCTTTCACGAGCTATATTTCAACATCCACTGTGTCCCTGTAGGTTTACAATGCCAAAGCGGCGAAAATTCACGTTATTCAAAAAAATAAATATTTATTTATAATTGCAGACGATACGGATTAATTTCGTCACGAGGGCGGGCGAAAGGTTCTATTTGCATTCTGTAAAATATGGATACCTGCGTTTGTGTGAGTGCATCGGAATATCGAGAGGGTCGTTCAAATTAACGTCGAATTGCTTTTTTGAATTCCAAATAGCCAAGTTTCATTTGCGCGCTGGTGGGCAGCCGCGCTTTTGTTCTCGCTGCTGGCGCTTCGCACGCTCCCAGGCGGACATTTCTGAAGCATTGGAGGTCCCTGTCCTGCAAGGACCACCGCGGCCTGCAATGTCATTTGTTTAAAGTGAAGGCAATCATTAAGAGTTCCTACTCCATTAATTTCCGAAAAATTTGCTCCACATCAGTCGTTTTTATGTATTTCATAATTGTGTTTTTACTCGGTCTGTTCAAAACGTCATGTGGGGTTACGTAATCCAGAGGCTTCAGGTTTATTGAGTTTTTGTTTATTGAAAAATCATAACTATCCGCGCAAGATCGAAATCTTTGTACTATTATCCTCCCTCTCCTAAGTTCAGAACTCAGCGAAGAAATTTGTATTTTTGTGTCAAAGGAAACAAAAGTGATCGCTTATGATCATGAAGTTTCACAGCAATATAAAATAAATTAAGTTTGAAAAAATTAAAAGATTTTTTTCTGTTTGGAAGAAAAGAACGGAACAGAAAGAGGCTTTCTTGTTTGATTCTGAACATTGATAATTCTGCTTAATTGAAGGTTAATAACTTCACGCGATACTGAAACAATTGGCTCGCGCAGAGTACATACTATAGAACCTTCAGGCAGTTTTCTAATTTCTTTCTCCTATTCAAATAATTATTACGATTTCAAACACGGACCAATATCATAGTATGTATTGTGAATTTAATTCCATGCACGATTATTTCGAATACATGACCTAAGGGCGAATTTTAAATTTTATATGAAACCGTCCCTTTTTCGTTTCACGTCACTGACACACGAGAACAGAAAATTAACATTTTGTAATATGAAAACTTGGTTCACTGGAAATGTTTCTAGAAAGCAAAAATAATCATTTTAAAATGGAAAGATAGATATGAAGCGTTTCCCTGAAAGCATGGGAATTATTTCTTGCTCTCAGATTAGCTGGATACAAATATTCCCATGGTATATTATGCTACTAGTAAATGAATGACTGAAGAACTTACTACAGTGGAATTCAAAAGTAGCTCATAGGTATTGATTGAAAATTATGTTGAATGTTAAGAAGTGTAATAAATCCGGGGGATCAATGTAATTCTTGTCACTGGTGCATCAGTAAATTTTGAATTTAGAATAAAAATCGTGTTTACAATAATGGTAAACAACTTACTTGTCTCATGCATTTAAGTTTGAAATTATATTCACTTCTTGATCAGATAATAAATCTGATAAATCCATCATTTATAAAGAAAAAATTCAGTAAGGGTCAACATAATGTAAGAAAAGAATACTATTAAAAATATTGAAACGTTGGAATTCGTAAGGGCACGAGAGATGATACGTTATACATTATAAAATAAAATCATATATGAAAGGATAACTTCAGCGATGTACGAAAAAAAAATTTTTTGAACTCTCACAGAAGAAAGTACATAAGGAATGGGAGCGTGTACAACTTGCAGTGCCGACGTGTCCATCTGAAGTTCAGCGCCCTTCTGGAAATTGTAGCACTGGCGCGCCGCGGCGGGAAATCCGCGGTTGCGAGGCGAGTCGGCGGAGAAAGGGCCGCGGAGGGCGGTCGGCGCGAAGAATGGGCCCTGCAATTGCACGCGCCTCTCACGCGCTCACCGGCCCTTCCGGGAAGTGACGACACCGGCCCTTCTCAGTGACCGCGCTCACTGATTCCGCCTCCGTCTAAATCAACTCTGCCGCACAGCCACCGCACACGTGGCGTGGTCTTGTAATATTAGAGAGGTTTTGCACCACGAGAAGCACTGCATGATATGAATCCATTTTCGAGCCTTTGATTCGCTTGTCCGAGGAAGGCATCAAGCAACAGATATTGCGGCGTAGCATACAACAATCGACTGCAATATCGAGATCAATAGCTGGTGAAGTCGAGCACAAACGTTTA
Source organism: Gryllus longicercus (assembly GCA_038098605.1). NCBI lineage: Eukaryota > Metazoa > Arthropoda > Insecta > Orthoptera > Gryllidae > Gryllus > Gryllus longicercus. Next base: position 409,039 of record JAZDUA010000720.1, read on the forward strand.
GATCGAAATGGAAGAACTCTCTATCGTGTTGACAGAGTATGCGCCAAATTTCCTTAATGCCACATCCTATTTATTCGTATTTCTTCGACCAGAACTGCCCTGTGGACACTGACCTGTATACATAAGTCTATTGTATAATTAGTATGCTATTAAATGTAAATAACGAACACCATGCGTAGAGATGATAATAATAAGGGCAGACTTGTGCCAGTAAAGTTCGTATATTCATGGAAATATACAGTTCCTATCACTCTATGCGGACAGTGTCGTGAACAAATTCGATATAGCATGACGGAGTGATCCATTATAAGTCGTGCGCAAAATCCGGTGGATTACCGTGCTCCACTACAACTTCAACTTCGATTTCGAGTTGGCGCATGCGCAGAGATTCAAATATGCAGTCGGTTGCTGCACACCATGTCGAGCTTGAACTCCCTAAATACTACTGAAGCTGATCGTGTGAGCTCTCTGGAGGCTAGTATGGGAATCAAAATTTACTGGCAACGCTGGGAGGCTACTAAGCGCAAACTAGAAGGTACTCAGCAATTGCGTTCTCCTCAGGGGCAGTTCAATCGATGGATCCCCAAGTGCCCGGGCATTAAAGCTTCAACATTGTTTTGAGGCTTAAAGCATAAACGAATTTCAACATTACGTTAGAGTTATTTCGTAAACGCCACATTATAATTGCCTTGTGATTCTTGTTGTGTGCGATACAAGGAACGTGACTCTGATATTTTTCTTTTCGTAACTGTGCTTGCGTCGTCTGCTGCTAAGTGTAAATTCTCTTGATACGTCATTTTGTGTGTGGACATCTCTATTCCAACAAATGCCAATCAAGAGGATGTGATTAAGTGGTAAACCAATTTTAGAACATATCCTGGTGTCAGAGTTTGGAACTACTTTCATATATTGCTTGACTTGCATCTATAATACTTTGATTCTGAACAAGATCATTTAAATTGGTTTTTCATTTGCAGTCATAATAATATTTTGTTCACATCTGACGATGCATATAAATATTACGCAAAACGTTGTGTACCAGTATTTGGGCAAAATATTTTTCTTTTTGAAAACTTGTTTATTCAGTGTGAAAAAAGAAGAAAAAGGATACGTGAGTGTGAAATTATTAACCATTTTAATTTGTGTCGTCCGCAATCTGTAGTCTAGGTTGTGTGATCTCCGCGCACTGCGTGGTCGCCGGCGGGGGCGGGGGCGGGGGCGTGGGGGGAAGTTGCCGGCGCTGGTTGTCGCGGGTCTCCCGTGGGGCTCCCGTGTGACCGGCGGGTAATCGCGCGCGCGCCCCGCGCCGCCGCCTCCTGGACGCGCCGCCGCCGCCGAGAGAGAGCAGGACGCTCGGGAGGGGGCGGGGGCGGGGGCGGGGGCGGCTCCTCCGGAGACGGCTCCAAGGCGGCCGAGCGGGCGCGACGTTTGCTCAGAGGATGGGAACTGCGTGCTCTGCCTGGGTGGCCAGGGAGTTCGTGTCGCATGTAGGAGTAGACTTTACGTCAGGTAAACGAATAAATGTTTAATGAGGACTGGAGCATAAAAATAAACATTCGTGACATTAATATTCAATATAATTGTGTAAATTGTGTTTAAGGGTGCATATTATTGATAAGAACGCTTAAAAATACTTGGACGGGAACTCGTAGTGTAATAGCTAGTGCGAAATCTTTGGGGGCACTGGGGCCAGAGTGCGATCCCCGGTGAATCCATGCGGAATGCAAGGCCATGGACAGCGAAAGATTTCCTTAGTATTGAATTGATTCTTCTCTCTCTTTATCTATCATTCATATCATTATCGCTACCATTGAGTTATTAGACCATTACTCATGGGCCTCCCTGAATGGAGTAATTAAAGTGCTCCTGAACAAAAATAAATAACTATAAAACATGATTTTAATTAAATAATATTTTACACTTATCTATGAGAGCGCTGGAGTGCTTTGACTCGGTAGCTCCAGAGTACATTTTATGTTTTATATTGAATCATTGTCAATCTAGGAAGAAAGTTTGAAGAATTAAAGATATTCAACAACAACTATTCGATCCGACGAAGGTTTTGCTTGAAACAACCACAAAACAAAATACCATACATTATTGTGACATCTACCATAATCAATTTACGAAACATTTAGTGTTAATTACCACAAACACATGTCATCAAATCACCAGCGGTCTTCATTAAATGTTACGAGTTTAATTGAAACACCGCACTCTCATTGCGCTTCCCGGACCTTTCCGCGTGAACGATCGAATCATTTACAATATTCTGTATTATACCATTATTACAGATATCACGTTAACTATGAACTGAATGTATGATGTTTTCAGAGCAACGGAAAGTGATCTCTTTAAAATACACGGCATGGATGAACTAGTTGTAAACTACTCGTATAAAAACCTGTGTGTGTTTTCTGTTTTACACGTCACTCACGTCCGCTCACAGTCGCTCTTGCACTTCCCCTATTGCAGTCATTTCTTGTTGACTTGGTTGTAGTCAGGAGTAAAAAGAATCATGATGGGTCATAAAAGAAGTAGGAACAAGGGAACCCAAGAAAAACGAACATAATGCAAAACTATATTACAATATACAGAGAAATGCTCACCGAGACAATTATTTACGAAGCATTTTTGTGGTTCTTAAACAAGTTACTTACAGGAAAAACTGTTTCGTGTTTGATTGTAACTCCCATTAATCGTGAAAAAGTAATAGATATGCACCAAAGTAATGAAAGACACAATGGAGGAAGATGAATGAAACCCAGTTATTCTAGTACTTTATAGCCAGAAGTGTTGCTCATTGCATACTTGAAGGTTTAATAAACAAATTTGAGTTTTCATCATTTTAAATTAGTTAATATCTCCATATTATCTCACACTTAATAAGTATTTTATCAACATTATATAAATATCCTTAGGCTTCGAAATAGTTTGAAAGAATGGTACTGTGCAGGTTATGACCATATGCAATACTATAATTTTATACGTAGTCGGAAGATTTCTGAGTCTCGACAGTTTTTAAGTTTAGTCAGGTGAAGTAACTACAAGCCACACAAATTTAGATTTATTTTAGTGTGCAGAGCAGTAATTTAGATAAAAATAATACATTGAAACGTTACAATAGTTATTTGTGATATGAATGGTATGATCTTTATGATATGAGTGACATTTTATTTTGTAAATAGGAAATGTTACGACAGGGGACCCGATAGGTCGAGTGACGCATCGTCGAGCAAAATAAAATCACCAAAAGACTAAAAATGTGTTAAGTTAGGAAGTAATGTCTGCATTATAACTGCATTGATATTCCAAGTTCAATCCTTACTGGCCGATATTGTATCTTATCAAATCACCGAATTATAGAAGAAATATCGTTTTCCTTCATCTTCAAACGCCATTTAACAGGATAAAAATTCGCACATTGTAAACCAACTTTGTCTGACAATTGCCTTGTATCTAAAAAAGAATAAACCAAAATGGCAATGATGTTTGGAGCGACTAGTGCTGTCTTACTGTTTGTGGATTCTGATGGATGTTTGCACCCTGTGGTTGTGGACAAGCCAAATGGAATATACTACAGACTACGCAATACAGACTACAGACTACGCAAGCATGAGAAGAAAATTGCAGATATCAGATACACCAGAATAATATTAAGAAATAAATAATTATGTACTAGATTCAATGTGTATTTACAAATTATAAATGTATGTATTACTAACACTTGTTTAATTTCTTTTTCAAAACTGATCATGCACGCGTGTGTTGTAGCGTATTTGGGAAACAATGTGAATGTTTTACTTCCGGTTACACAGAAGCCACGTTTAAGTTGAGGTCGATGAGGCCACGTTCTTTTTAAATAAATTGAAATTGAAAATACACCTCACGCTCCATACTATCTATTCAGAATTGCCTGATATATTCAATTATTAGTTCTTGGTCACAAATGTTTCTTAGAAAAGAAGCAATATAGGTTACAATATTTTAGATCGTAGCAAAAGGTTTCCAAAATTATTTCTTCCATTGTGTCTCCCTCTAAGCTTTATCCAACTTGTCGGTACAGCATACATATAGTAACCACTTGGCTTTTGAATTGTCAAAAGCAAACAAGGAGGAGGCAGAGCCATAGCCTGAACATTCTATTCCGTTAATATTAGAAATAGGAAAGCTAAACTCAGCTTTAGACAGTTAAAAAAGTGGCGGGATGTTTATGGACGGTTCATACATTTCCCGTACAAAGAGGATATGATATTACAACACGCTTTTGAAGCATGTAATCTGAGTAGTGAGGGTGCTTCTGAACCGTGTATGTGAAACTACAGCGTTTTCTATAATGTTAGAATATTATATGGAGAATATACGATATTAAATTCAATGTTGTAGTTTGTTAATAGATCATACGGAGCGTTACTGTTTATAAGTTGTGTTGTGTTTGAAGCTCGTTGTTATTACTTAATAACTAAGATGAAAGTGGCACGGAAACAATCATTGTATTGTGAATGTGCATTCAGGTAGGCAACGTCGAAATGTTGTATTGTGATCATTATGTAGTTTTTTTAATACCCTCGCCAGCATATCGACCGTCGATATGGATTATAAAATAATGGAATATAAAAATTTTTTTTTTGAAGAAAATAGTATACCTCTTATTCGAAATTGAATGTACATGTTTTTTCACAATAACGCAACACCCATGATAATGGTTCTCATTTGTAGTGCGGTAAAAGTATTATAATTGGGGCAAGATTATCTTCCGTTATGAAATAGTCCCTTCATTTCAAAAGAGAGAGTAAAAAAATAGAAACATTTCCTGGAACCTCTCCAGCAGCCCCGACAACGACTGCGCTGACCACCGGTCACAGCATCCGATAATGGCTCTCGAACTCGAAACGGGGCTCTCGAATTCCAATCTCGAATCCGAGACAGTTACAGTAACTACGCAGCTGGAGCGCTGGGCACAATCACGGTAATGGGTACATTTAACCGTAGGCGTCGGGCGCTGCAGCGGCGGCTGCGACAGCGCGGGCGAGAGTGGGCGGGGCGGGGGCGGGGGCGGGGGCGGGGCGCCCGGGCGATCGATGCGCTGCGCCGCGCGGCATCTGCATGCGGGATGTCGACGGCCCCGCCGCCCCTCCTCCCCCCCCCAGCCTACAACGCATTGCCCGCTCCCCGCCCCACAGCCCCGGACGCCCACCATGTTCACTCTCTGCGGTCGTCGCGGCCTCCCCGCACGCCGCCTTCCCCATTCCTCCACCCCCACCCCACCCGTCTTCACGGCCTATGCCCTCGCGGCCCCGTAGCACGTCCTCAAGCCTCCCCTGTCCCTCGGGCACTGGCTCGCGCACCCAAACGTCCGACTACCCTATGCTCCCGGCTGCCCCCGCCTACACACTCCTACGCCCCCACGGCCTGCGCCCCGCGCCCTCATGCACCGCGATTCCACGTCTTCAAGACCCCACGGCCCCTGGCCCTCGCAACCCAACGCCCGCCTCCACTTCTACACGTCAAACGCCCCTACCGTCACTGGCCTAGTGATGCCTATACATCCCCATACTCCCACGCCCCCACACTCTTACACCCATAGGCCTCCACGCCCCCACGATCTGGCGTTGCACGTTCTCACATCTCCGCACGCCCCTGACCCCCGCGCCCACCCTCCCTCCCCATGTCCACTTCCCCCTTCCTCAAATCCCACCGCTCTCCATTTCCAAACTCCCACGTGCGCATCTCACCCCCATGGTCATATGTCTCACATGATATGAGAAGAGGCCGCAAGTTCAGGCATTTATTTGCCATATTTAGGCAATTAAAAATTAATTAATTTTATTAACAGGATTGGGAAAAAGCATTTTTCTGGTTGAAATAAACATCTAAAAGACTTGTTCTCAATAAACTAATGAGGTTACAAAAGTACATGCTTTCTCACACTCTTTTTAAATTTAAATTTTCGAAAGCAGAAATTGCATTGCATATTCAAGCTGAAATTGCGCTAAAGGTACTCTTTTTTTCTCAAAAAAATTTACTTGACCTTTTTAAAAACTGGACATGACCATTTTAGAACAGATTAACGCAATAAATCTATCTTCAATTTTATAAGTTTAAAATTTTACCGGTTTACAATTTACAAAAATACAGAGTTCGTCGAAAGTAAGACCAGAGACAATTTTTTTACCGTTCATTGTTACGTACCAGGAAAAAATGTAAAGAAAAAAATTGGAGTCCTTTTTGAGAAAATAATCAGGGATGGTATCAGCCAAGGATAAATTTTAACCAACCGATCTTGTATCAATTTCTGAGAAAGTTTTGAAAATGGAAATACGCTTCTTGTAAAGTATTCCCCAAAATTAAAATATCCGTTTCAAACTCGCAGGCCTCGAATTCCTCTAAATCAATTGAGTAATATCAATTTCGGAGAAAGTCGGCAAAACGGTTTAAGCACTAGCGTTGGCTACAGACGAACATGCAGACAGATGGATGGACAGGTAGGATAGACAGACAGGACAGACAGGATTGACATATAGATTTGCTGGCATAGATTCACATAGATGCCGTCAACACAGATTTCGCCTACGCAACGTGTTAGAGGAAGGAATTTCTTGTATATAAATTGTCTAACTGCCTTTTAACTCTAGATGACATCAGTGAAAACTGTTATTTTTTCGTTATTCGAACTGGTGTAATCGCCCGCAGTGAGAAGGGCAGTATCTATATCCCGCACAGAGAGCTCTAGCCTCGAAAGAAATGGGAGGGTCATTCTCAAACTAGTGAGTATACAAATTCAGTCGGTAGCAATGATAAAATAAAACAAAACAACTGGTATCTTGCAGCAATGTCTACTTCCTGACCGTCAGGCCGGACTAAATTACTTGCTTAATATCGCGCCTACAGTTGCAGAGAAAGATAAAACAGAAACTTGACCAGGTTTTCGAGTAAATTTATTGATTAATCGTAATTAGTGTTCGGAGAAAAAGGAAAATAACGATGGAAAGGAAAAAAGTTTAAAATAAGGCAAAATATTAAAAATAGGGATGAGAAGCGAAACTATGCAAAGACAAAATGAATATCTTCTGAAACAACTCTAGAAGTGTAGTTAAGTAATTACCATCGTCAAAAATCTGAAAACCATGACAATAATAACTAGTGACGCTAAAACACACACACTTTCTAGACCTTAGTAATGCAATACTAAACAATGCATTATACACTTAATTTTTCTCCGAATTAACACATGTCAGTAATCATTTTTTTAAACTCCTATGTTTGAAAAATTGCGTACGACCTTATTTCAAACTCTATCTTTAAGAAACAGATTTAATTAAGAGGAAAAAATCTCAATCTTTCATATTTTTAGTTTTAGGTAATTGTATGAAACACCTGTGAAATAGAGTATTCATTTCGATAAAATCTAATTTTATACATCAATTTCAAAGATATTATATTGAAGATAAGGAGAAACATATATCAAATAAATTTGACAGTTCAGTGTGTCTCCGTATTTTAAAATAATATACACTCTGTGCATGGTATTACTTATAAGTGTAAAATAAATTATTTTTCAAAATATCGACGAAATTCAATCAACGTTTTATTGAGAAAATCTTTGAAATTTAAGAACAATAAAAAATGTGCTCGAAAACGTCCCGTGTCCCCTTAAGCTCTTGTTTACAAACAGCGGAATGGTCGTATGCATCAAAATAGTGTAAATATATTTTAGCATCATTACTCAGAGATATTTACAATTTGATGTAATGAATGAAATCCAGAATATCGCACTTTAGTTGCTTAAGAGTTTTCTTGGAATGTTAACAATTCGTTACTGTAATGTAATAATCTTATTTGAAGCTGAGATAACGGCTGTAGTTGACGCTCAAAAGTAATTTTGAGCTCATGAAGCTTCTTGATTGTAATCAAATACATCTATCAGTGACTGAGAATTCAGCCCGAATAATTCCGGTGTAATAAAAATGAACAGAATCTACCTATGAGATGTCCCGAGAAGTGTCTGCTCCCACAGAGGCTCCAATGTCTCCTCGTCTCGCAAATCATTTGAAACCACGCTTGGCGAATAAATAAGTCACCTGTTCCAGATATTCACGACAGTCTCCTCTTCCGACGAGCCGCGACGCGCCGGCCGAAAAGAGAAAGTGCTGGTAGGGGAGAAGACAACGAGATAGCAACGCGGTGCCGGCGGCGTCCCGAAAAAAAAGGCAGGAAGAGAAACAGGGTAATCTCTCTACACGCGCGCGCAAACGCGACGACGAAGCAGACAAGAGAAATGATTTGTATATTTACAGTCCATTGTGGGAGAGATTGATACCGGCGTTGCTAGGCGACGCGGCGGTGGCGACGCCGGCAGTTTAATGATCTGCGAGCGGGCTTCCGTCGCGATAGGCGCTGACGAAACAATTTATTTTATTTTTGCGTAGGGTTCGCCGCGCCCAGCCTCGTTTATCAGCCGACCGCAGCCGGCAGTCGAGAAATAAGACTAATTTAAAACGTATATGCGCCGCCCGCACACATACACACGACACACGCGGGTGGGAGGAAGCTGGCCGCCACACGTAGCGAGTAGATTACATTATTCTGTGCGTCGCTTTTTGTTCGCGAGAGGAGCACGGGGAAAAATCGCGTCAACTTAACGCAATCGTATATATACGAGGCTACAATTTTGTGGCTTGAGAGGGAAAAAAGTATAACAGAAAACAGGAATAATTTAGATTTTTTCGTCGTCAGCTATGTATTACTGAGAGCTGATTGCGACAGGAAAGGAAAACGCGGGGAATTTTTTTTTGTTTCTCGGTTTCAATTCCGAGTGGTCCAAAGAATTGGAAGTAGGTCAGAGAAAGGAACAGCGTTGATCACCCAGCTATGAAGACGCAATTAGTGAGCTTTTCATAAAGCCGCGTGTTGCTGCTGAATCGATGGAAGCTCGTTCTTTGCCAAACCCGTTTAGCTTTTTAGCAGATGAAAACATTTTATCCCTGATAAACTAATATTCTAAAATTCAGTTATTGACATTTGTGAAGTATTTATTCTAATCGTGCTTATTTTGCGTGTAATAATGTGAAAGTGTGTGTTAAAAATCTATTATTATTGATTATTTTTCTTCCGTATTTTTATTATTAGATATGTTGTATTCAGTACTCTTTTAAGTATGTTCCGTATATATGCATGATTCTTGACTGAAACTGAAAAAGAATGGAATGATATCAAATGAAATCAAATTCCGCAAGGTATTTAAAGTTGAAATGTATATTCAAATTCAAAATAATGGTGCACACGACATTATTCACTAATTTAATTCATTGAAAAAAAAACATTTATTCACATTGATTATCCAAAGCCAAAATTACAAACCTGGGTTCAGTTTCTTCACAGAAAATATTAGAAAAAAAATTCTACAATCCACGGTGTTTTATTAACTGCTATCAGCATCAGACTTATATTTGGCAGAATAAATAGTCACATTCAAACGAAAAACGTAGTATGATAATTACAGAATTGGTTTCGAGGTAGATAAAACATTGCTCGATGTTCGTATGGAAACATCTTACTGCATTCTCAGTTGGTTACTAGGCACATCTGTCTATCGTATCAATTCTCGTTGTAATAAGTCTTCTAATTATTCAGTCTCGTTTTATAATGAGGTGTCTCACGGTACTTTTCGCAATTTTGTAAATAACTATTAAAGCAATACATTCTTTCTGTCCGCCTCGCCTGAAAGGGCAACGGGGGCGCTGCATAGGCTTCGCTGACGAGAGCCATCGTTGCGTTGAAACGCGCAAGGGCGACTTCGCCTCGAGTCGTTCCTTCCCAAGCTGCGCTGCTCCAGCACTCAGCTGCGATGCGCGGCCAAGGCTGCGACCCTGAAAGCAGTGCCTGCATCGCGCGGCTACTTAACCACGGGCGCTCGGCGCCGGCACAAAGGCACGCGAGGCACGCTACGGCCTCACGCCCAACCGGCCCCTGCCCCTGCAGCCCCTACCACCGTCGACATTACCAATATTGAAGTCACCAGGACGACGTACGGTTCGAGTGACGTCGGGAACGGATTTTTGAAGCTAGGTGGATACCTGGATCAAATTCAACCTCTACCTCTAGGGAACGGCTGTTCTGATTGGTTTTCCGTGTTTTTTTCTGGTGAATATCAAGCGAATGCCGGAGTAGTACACGAACAACCAGGCCAGAGACCGCGCGCCATCTTTCCTTCCACGCCGTTATTTCCCTCTATACCCATACACACAACTACTTCCGTCCTTCTCTTCGTCCCACTCAATGGCATCCACGCTGACTTATGAACAACACTACCACATATGTTGGGAGACCAATCGGGAACCTGTCCCGTCTGGAGGGATGTCCCGCGAGGGAGATACCCGGAGGAGAGAAACCTGAGATTGGACGACGCCGGATATCACGTTTCAACGGGTGGGAAACACCCCCACCTCCGTTTCTACAGTTATTCTTCCCGCCGCAGCAGTACACAGTGGGTTACTACTCCACACTTCATTTGTTCTACCAGGGGGTTACCGCCTCTGCAGGCCCTTTCTCGTCATTTGAGCGCGTCGTTCCGTCGTCTTCCTCGTCGACACAGAAATCGAATCGACGCCGGAACCACTTCCACCGCCATTGGCTTTTCGGTTTCCCGCAGACTCCACTCATTTCGCATCTGCGAATTGTGGATCTCCGCTGCATCCGGTTCTACTTCCCTTCTCATCGCTCTCGGACCTCCCCCAACGTTTTACTTTTGCTCTTTCTACAGATATCACTACTTATCGTCTATCCGTTGCTGCTACTGAGTTACTGCCATGCTGTACCACACTCGCCAACAAATAATTCATCGCTAAACGGCACTAGTCAATGTTGAGAAATTATTTTTTCTCACATCTATTGTTTCTATGCTCCCAGTCTAAGGTTAGATCCCATTTCTCCCATTTTCTTGCTATCTGATCCTCTCTCGCCCTTCACTACCCTCTTTTTACTATGTCACGTACGCCTCTATCGCTCCCCCGTGCCACTAAGCTTAGGGCTCTTCCATGTGTTACACATTTCCGCCTCGGGCTGTGTGGTGTCCCCGCCACACTACAGGGCATCAAACTCTTTAGGTCCTCGCCATTTCCGCAACATCTGCTGCCGCCTCCCCTCCCTTCGCGTTGTTCGTTGCTTCGCTCGCTCGGGCGTCTGCAGAGGCATGAAGACGATAAACATTACGGCGCCTGGCGGGCAGTGAATGGCGGCGGGGGCGGCGGACACGGCAGCGCACTTGCGCCGGATGAGACGAGATCCTCGTAAGAGACGAAATGGACGGGTGGAGGCCATAGTGTTGGGTTGTGGTAGGGAACCACGCGGTAGGCCAGGTGATTTGGTGATGATGAATAGTAAAAATAAGGCTGGATATAAAGGAAGGATGAAAATAACCACGGTTGTAATTGACCACGTTAAGTAACTACAGTTGAACCATTTTTTAAAAAAATGGTTCATGAATAATTAACTCAACTTTCCCATGTTTCTCAACTTTCGTTTCATTTCATCAGAGCTTTCTATTACATAATGAAATCAATTATAGTCAATTTCTATCTCGACATGGTGCTTACGAACGTCTCCACAACATATACCTCATCTCTCCTCCACCGTGATTTCAAGACTTAGCAACCTGACGAGAGGAAAATAACAATCATAAATTTCCCTAAGCTAACGTAATTTAGTTATTGAATAAATATTAATGAAAACTTACAACAAAAAAATTCTTAGTGGTCTTGAATTCAAGATGAATTATTCGGAGGCTTACCCGAGAGTTCAAAACGTGATATTGCATTTGTGGAAACCTCAAGCTACACTTGTGGCATGAGGTAACGATGAGGCAATGAGGGACGTGTGTGCAGAGCCATGCAGGAAATCGCGCTATGGGAAATCTTGAGGAAGGAGGAACGTTGGCAGAGTGTTGGGTGGCTGAGGCGAGTACCATTGGCGTCGGAGGGTAGTGAAAGTGGCCAGGGGGCCGGGCGTAGCCGGGGTAACGGAGCAGAGGGTAATAGTTGTGTGTAGCGAAAGCAACCGCGACGCCAGGGGTGGCGCGGGCGGGGGCAAGGGCCGAGGAGGGGAGGCTCCGTTAAGTGCGAGGGCCAATTCCCGGGTCGCGCGTTCCACGCTCGCTTAATACCCTTCAAATGCACAGTTTACAATGGCGAGCACTCCGGCCGGGCCAAGCTCGGTCCGGGGCCGGGGCCCGTGGCGGCGGCGCCGGCGGCCCGGGCCCGAGGATTAGTTCGCGCTCCGTGTGCGCCGGGATAGCGCTAATCTCGCGGCCTAAGTGCACGGCTGTGTCGAGTCCGCCGGCCCGCCCGGGCTTAGCTGCGGGCGAGAGGGCCCCCCCGGCCCGCCCCCGCGCTCCAGACCGCTGACCCCCACCTCCCCGCCACGTCTCTCCGCCTGCTTCTTCCACGCCTTCCCGCCTCTTCCCCCGGCCCACATTCCCATTGAGGCCGCCACGGGCTCCCCATCACATAGGCTCCGCCTCTGCCCTTGCATTCAAAAGCTCACGGGCTTGCAGCGGAATTTTGCAGACGCATTATTAAATTTCTGTGACAAGTATGTTTGGATTTTGTGGAAAACAGTTTCTTTGAAAGCATTTGCTTCAGCTTGATACTTATACATTGAATTCTTAAATATGTCTGTTACTGATTGCCTTTCTCGATATAAAACATTTTTTCTTCATTGCATATTTGCTGAAAAAAATGCAATGAATGAATTGTAGTTATTATAAATTTGGAAACCTCATTCATTAGAAAATATGTGCAACGAGATAACGCGTTCCTCAAAGGCATTTCAAAATATCTTCATTCGTTTTGAATGCGACAGCCAGGAAAGTGCCTCTCTGTTTCTGTAAAGTGACTCTGTTTCTTGTAAGATTGCTTCCAACATTGAAAACACTAATAGTGAAGAAGTGAGATAGAAAGCACATTATAGCTGTGTCCGTTTCAAAGAACGAGATCTTATTTTGATTCTGGCGTTTACATGCAACTGTAATTGGTTTGACAAGAAGACTTTCAGCGCCGGTTTGCTATCGTTTGAGAAGATTGACGGACACCACTACGTCAAATGAAATCTACAAAGTTAGAATTATTAATCAGTGTGGTAGTGAGAAACCAGTACTGTAGGAGTAAATGACACAACGCCGACGAACACTACTGTGCCCGACTAGGAGCTGAGCTGAAAATATGGACAGAATGTTGATTTTGTTAATCAACTGTCTTAAGGGACAATGCTTTTTTCGTTACACACACGTGCGCACACACACACACACACGCACGCACGCACGCACGCGCGCGCGCTACCGTTATGTTATGACAAGTCGTGAAGGGGTAAATGAAACACACACTTATTTGTTATCATGTTTTATTTATTTTCTAAAAATCATTTAAATACAATTTAACTGGGCAAAAATTGCAATGTGCATAATTTACGAGATTTACTGTTTCTTAAGAATGAATATTTATCAAACTATAACTGTTGAAAGAATTTTCAAGCAATTGTGAGTTCGCAAATCTAAGAGGAAACGTTACGGGTAAGCAGAAATGAATCGGAGAAAACAAAATATGTCCAGAAATTTAAGATAAAGAGCGAGCAAACAGGTTCTAATTTCCGGGCATCGATTATTTTTTCTTCAAATTAATAATTGAAAGACACTCTACATACCTCACAGAGGTCACGGACAACGAACTTTTAAGAAAGATAGAAAGAGTAATTTATATATTAAGTACAGTTTCCCACCGTTAACGAAAAACCGAACCTTTTTGTTTGCACCGATTCAAATGCATTCTCGGTTTTGCTCACCATCGACTGCCGCCGACCTCCAGCAGGGGTGAAGATGGAGAGAGAGCGCTGGAGGGGGCCGTCTCGCCTTTTTGTTGCCCCAGGCCACGAGCAGCTGAGAACCGGCCATCAACCCCGCTCGCGTCGACCACCTCCGGTTCGCACAGACCGCCGCAACGGCAGTTCCAATCACGGCAACATTATCCGCTCCCGAAGGCCCGTTCAGCATTCATTGATCGACCACACAAAAGACTTGGTGCATCGTTTGCAGGATCTTAATTGCACGAAGCCAGGCATTTATGCAGAGCTGTCCATGTTCGTTTAAATGTTCTAACTGCGAAATGAAATCGACTTCAACTGGAACTTCTTATGAAATCGCAATTTAAGCTAGCGAGATAACGTCCTCGTAACGAATTGCTGTACTGCCAGCATTAGTGTCGGCACGTAAGCTAGTAACTTGCGTGAGGATTGAATAATCAAGTGAGACAATAAGTTGCTAAATTGAGTTGAGTAAGTAAAAATTGTGAAATTAAGTAAAAGTGTTGTAGTCAAGCGACGCTTCTCGGTACAAAACACTACCATGAAGGCTCCTCGTCCCCTTCCCTTTTCGCTCTGCCACCAAGTCACTCACAGTTCCTATTCTACATTGCGACGAAACAATGTATTTCATTAGCTTTTGGGAATTGTGTGACGATTTCTCGCTCTGACCACCGGAGAAATATCTTGAACACAAACGCGCCTATGAGGAATAAATGCCCCACCCTTCAGACAGAACCTATGGTTGTCGTTATCGGTTCATGTTTTCTCCCATTGTAATTGATTTGGGTCAGTTGTGTCAGTCACCGCCGGTCTCTGCTCCACCGCTTCTCCCCCTCCCATCGTCCTCAAGAGTGCTGGGCACCGTCTTTCTGAAGTTTCCACGAAACGACCCTCCTCGCTTTTGACACACCGAAAGAATGGCAACTGTTTGAGCTCATTCGAGCTGCTAGTTACATCTACGTACGCGAAATACCTGGTTCTGTCTATAGCGTCGTAATATTTTATGATAGATGTATGGTACGTCACAGTACACTGGCAGACAACCAGTGAAATAGGAGAAATTAAAAACACGAACCCAGTCGCTATCTATACCTTATTTTTCAAAGAATGCAGCATGTAAAACCTTTGACATTAAATGCAAAAAGTATTTTTCATTGGTAATAGCAGAAAATATTTTATCTCGAATGAGTTAAAATTTAATTCGCGGTTGAATCATCAATCTATGTACAGAATCCGATGTAATTTCGTTCTAATTATACTTAAAAAGTTGTTAAGTAGAAAAGGAAAATTTCATTTACAAAATACATCGTATGTCTCATCAGTTTTAATGCGCTTAAATTATCATATACGTAGATAAATATTTGTGGCATTACACGGAATATGATTTCGTGAATATTGTATTATCTTAACAATTTATCGTTTGTGAATTGCATTCATCAGATTTTCATAAATACGTTTTAACTTAGGTTCTGTAATGAAATTGTATTTATATTTATCCACCCGCATGTGACAATGTGATACATATTAGATTTTTGTGGAATAAAATTGATTATTAAATACTTAAGTGATGTCATATATTTATTCGTTTGTCATACGTTTTGTGAATAAAAGTATTGTACCAATCACAGAAGCAAAATAGAGTTAGCTTCATGTACGGATAAAGGCAGATTTTTTGCTTCTACTTGCCACGTTTCCATTGAACGAAATGACCAATCTAGATCCCAGAAAAACCATAAATGCTAATACGATGGCTCCGCATTAGTGATATCCCCATTGGCGCGTTCGGCAAATGAGATACGCTTCCAGTGATCACACAGGGACGGAGATATCAGTTCGCACGCATATATGCCTATTTCAACATTTTTATCGACTCTGACGATGATGAAGTGACTGTCATATTTCATACGAATTCGTGATGTTGACACCGATCGTATTAAAAATCAGTAATGTTGCCACAATATGGATAAACAAAATAATTAATTCGCCACTTTTATCGAATTACAACCTACTCTTTGTACTCAGTAGTGTTATTGGTCCTTTCAGTATATAAGTTATAGGTATTCAACATATACGTTTAAAATATTATTTTCTTATTGGCTACAAGATTCTCTAAAATAAATTCGTACCACTTATAATTAAAATGAAATATTGAGACCTCAACACCTTTATTTTCAATATCTGTACACATCATTCTCTTAAAAAGCAAATCCTTTTTTTCTCTGGTAAGTTATATCATATGCATGTTTTCAACAGCAGCACTTAAAGGGCTTTTTCATTTAAGAATGGGGTGTGGGCTATTGTATCTTTTTTCCAAATCTAATTTGAAACTGATCGAAAGTGAAAATTTAAATTTATTTTGCTTTTTTATTTTTTTCATTTCATGTAGTAACTCTCTAAAAGTTACGAATGAACACAAGTTTCATTGACATTTTCAACCAAAGCAGTCTTGAAATCTCGGAAATACGAATCAATAGAAAATATCACCAACTGAAATGTTTACTGAATTATTCTGAGAGCCGCATTGCTATTTCGAAAAAAGAAATGATATTTCCTCAGCCACTTCAAAATAAGAACTATTCTAACGGATCGAGGCCCAGTGTCGAAGAGGCAATTACTTTCGACCTATAATCTCCGTGAGATGTAGCTTGCATCTCCCCTCCGCCTCGTCCACACAGCCGAAGGCTCCAACATTTCGTCGGCGCCGATCCTACGACCGGAAGTTTCGCAATGGGATGGCGGGACGCGGCCATTGAAGGCCCTGGGGAGGCGTTTGCAGATCGCAACGGCCCTCGGCCCCGCGCTGGCGCCACCGCACCACCGCACCACCGCACCACCGCACCACCCGCCAGGCGCCTCAACGCCCCCGGCCTTCATAACTCCGAACTGTTATGCGCACCGCCCTCTCCCTCCCCCTCCCCCCTCCCCCTCCATCCGCTCGGCATCCGACCGGGGCGCGAGCGCACTCGGGTCAGGGACGGGAATTTCTACGCGTATGGTGCACGCCAAATATGCCTGTCTGTTATTGATATGATAATAGTATTGTATACGATTATCACGAAAATAATGGGTTTCTACATAATTCCATCGATATTTATTTCGCGAAAGTTGATTTATTACTTTCAGAGGGGAAGTAAAACGCTTGAATTTACATCTGAAGCCAAGATTCCGGAATTCATTCGATGCTCCCTTCTCTTTACAGCTGGCTTTGTTCATTTATGTCTAAATCCTTTATCCCTGACAGTGCTCCAGTCTTTCTCCCTTTCCTGAAACCAATTTTGTCTTCAACTCTTCCACACACTCGCCCTCGTCTCTCCTTTCCTTCGGCTGATTCTGCTTCCTTCTCCTTAATATCATTATATCCCTGGTTCTTCCTCAATTTATTGTTTTTCTTCGCATGGAATTCCTTTTTCTTTCCTTTCTTCTTTCCTTTCTTCATTCTTTTATCATTCTCTCACTTGAATGCACATCATTGATTTTTTTTATTATTTGCATTGTGTTCACTTCGTAAGTTCTTTGTTGTAACAATCTCACTCCTTCATGTAGTCACGAATTTCATAGGACTTTTATTTTATTCGTCCCTTCACACTGATGTACTTTTCTCATCTCTTAACTTTTCCTTTTGCTTTCTCTCTTCCGCTCCACCACATCAAATAAACGTCGTTCGCTCCGAACTTCACTCTCTCTCTTTCATATCGCCCTCAGCTGTCGCTCGGCAGTTGCTCAGCTGCTCTAAAACCACACTCCCCCCCCCCTCCTGTACCGCAACAAGGGAACTGCGCGCCGTCCACCGGGTGCTCTTTTGCGCGGCGATAAGCTGCGTAACGCAGTGCGTTTCGCCCCGAGACAAACTTATTAATCCGGCTGCGGACCTGCGGCGGCGCCGCGCCGGCCGTCTAATATGGTGGACGGCGCGGATTGGAACTCCGCCTCACGGCGTCGCGCGCCTCTCGCGTCTCATTCGGGGGACAGCCTCCACCCCTCCCTCGCGCGCGCCCCACAATCGCCCCTGCTCCGGCACTTCGCCCGTCTATCTGCTGATATTGACACAAGAGCGACGGGCGGCAGGGGCGGCGAGGCGGAGGCGGAGGCGGAGCGGTTAAAGGGACGCAGCCTCTACTGCGCGCCCTGGCGGCGATAAAGCGGATATGACCCATCGCGGCGGCCGCTGCGGGGGGGGGGGGAGGCGCCGAGGCGAGGACGCGGCCTGGCTGTTGTGGGGCGGGGGGATGGGGGCGGCGCTCGCAACGACGTCGTCGGGACTTGTCGCCGGGTAATGATTGTCCGCCCGCCCCCGCGCCGCTGCAAGCGACGGCCGTGGCGACGCCGGCCGCCACGGCTCGTTCCCGGCGCCGCGCGCGTCGCTGTTAGGTGCCACCTCGCTTCCTAAGGCGCTCCCTTCGCCATCGCCGCTCTTCTGGGTAACTGCACGGCGGCACTAAGGCCGACGACCTTCGTTGCGCAGGTATCCTACATTCAACGAACGTGCTTAATGTTCGTCAATTCCCGTATCATTTTCGACCTTATTGCTGCTAGTGTAATTGATTCAATGACAACGGGACATCTGCCAACGTAATGAATATTTCATTTCACTAAATCAACCGACACATTGTCCTCCACCCATACCACCTCGACGTTTTTTACCCAATATCGTCTGTGTATCGAACCGCTCTGTGAGTTGTTAATGGTTTCATTAATTTCATATCTTCTACTGCAAACGTCTTACTGCTAGTAACCCGTCGACTCCTCTGCCTCCCACGGGCTCCTTCCGATCTCGTCTTCATTAAAGACAACCTCAACGCACCAGTTATCTTGATATTGCTTCCAGGAGCGCCATTCTCTCCCTGCTGCAAAAGGTTATTCCCCTAGCTCTGCGCCTCTCCATCATATTCCCCCTACCGTTCCATCCCATTCGACCGTCCCTCATTTCATCCTCTACTATTATTGCTGTAACGCTGTCAGCTGAGAGATTGTGGTGGACGTTCGGCCCCGAGTACGCGCAAGATAGCTGCAACCGCGTGCTGGCGACGTAGCGGCAGAGATCCCAGTCACCAACGGGGACGATGGTATTGCAGGAGAAAAGCATTGCATGAGTTTCGTCATTTTACTGTTTCTCCCTATAATATAGTGCAGGGAGGAAAAGTATTCCCAGTACCTCAACAATACGATGTCGAATTTTCTGTCGTAAAATCCATATTTAATATTTTTGAGCTGTAGCTCATCGCGTCGGAAAGAACGTCTATTAACGTTCTTAAAAGACGATTAAGATTAGGGGAAGGGTGCTATTCGAAAATCGGGATCTCTGTATGGATGTCTGGATGAATGGATGGATGGATGAGTGTATCAGATTAGATGCGTTTAGACTGAAACTGAGTAAATACGTCAGGAATAAAATACTCGTATAATTGTACAGTTCCTGAGATCATTGAGATATTTTAATTCTGAACTCTTTGTGACAAGAACTCTTTGTGACATTTGAAACTGTTCTAGAAAATGGCAAAAATTTGTTTCTTGCATATTTTTGCTCGAATAAAGAAAGTGCAATTATAAGTACGGCATTACTTCAATTTTAAGTAAATTCTGTGACGTTAAGAACATTGCATCAAAAAAATAATTAGAGGTTAAAGGGTTTTCGTTTGAAAAATCATTTGAACTTTCTACTTAATCAAATTTCGTATATTTTGCATTAAAAAAGCCTACATTGCTTATATCTTACTATTAATAACATATTTTGTAATATAAACAGTATAGTTTAATAACACCATGAAATTAACCGAATGAAAACTTCAGTGTGTAATTTTGTTAGATCGAGAACTTCGAGAAGGCATTTGTCTACAGCGAGCAAGAGCATGAAAGATAATAGTCAGCGAAGCGAGGTTAAGAACTATTTAACTTTGAATGTTTTCAAATACAAAGATAAGTGAAAACGTCACAACAAAATCAGTGATGATAATTATGTGTGATACATTACTTTTTACGGTAAGGTGAACAACGAGATTTCTGTGTCATAATTCTCTACATGTAAAATAACGTATCTTGGTAATGTGCATTCATTTAATAGAAATATTATTAAATTTCTAATTGTGTAAATGAAAATAATGAACGCATAAATATTTGTATTTAATGACAAAATTTATAACTTTTTATGTCTAAATAAACTTAGGTATTTTCTTAACATAGTAATTCAGTGTATTATACTAAGATTTCAAATACTGCAAAGGTTTCCAATATGTATCTGCCGGCATTTTTTTTACCCGTAACCCAACACTCTGTGAGAACTCAAATTATAACATCCACTTATGATATCAGAAACAATATCAATGATTTTCAGCTTCTTAAAAAATGGAAATCTACTGGAGTAAAGAACTGGTGCTCCTCTCACCCCTGGTTAATATCTGACGCAACCCTGGCTAGAGTTAATTCTGTAGTTCTGAATGTATTTGTAGTGTAAATAAATACTCTAAAATACATTGGGGGAGTTTAATATTTTCTCAGGTAGGGTACCAAGGGGATCGTCGTAAGAAAAAAGGTAGAAGTGCAGTTTGCGGCAAAGCTGTCGTGCTCGCACTGTCGACGCCGAGAGTGAGTCACGCGTGGCGCAGCCGACGCACAGTCGCGCGGAATTGAGACGGTTCTGAACGCGAGTCCACGTTGAAGAGGCTCGCGCCTTCGGCCTTCGCATTAACATTGCCAACGTAATTTATGCAAATATTCACCTTTAAAATGGCTGGACATGTCAATCTTCTCACGTTTCACCGAGAACGCTGTTAAGATAAAATTAAGCAATTGTATATAAAAGAGAATAAATTACGAGCTTTCACATTACTAGTGCACTTTAGAAAAACTAATAAAACATGCTGCTTCTACTCACATTCACTTTGAAGTCATGTTTGATGATATATAATGTCTCTCAGTTGTAGGAGACACTCAATTCATTTTTGATTGTTTCACGTACTTAAAACTAAGGAAGTCTGTTCTGTTTAGGAAAATTTCATATCTGCTGTATTGTAATTTTTATAGGCCTTTAATGTAAATATTGATTATATTACATAATATAATTACATCATGCTTCGTGACAAAATTATAACGTATTTTATGTCGCTTCCTTCCCATTAATTTAAGACCATTCATTTCGCTTTCTGTTCGTGTGTGTGTTTGTGAGTGTCAGTGCATGTTTATACGGGTGTGGATAGTATTTTATATCCATTAGTAAATGGATAATCGTGGGTTACTCCTCACTCAGCCAGAAATGTTTAAGATCTTTCTGGGGGCGAACTCCGAGAGTTAACGTCATTCTCTCTTCAGCTTTGACAAAAAATAATATAAGCTCTAGCTGCAGACAAGGGAAGGAAATTTATTTTACATCGACTAAATGTAGTGCACCTCACATTTTTAGTACGCTCGCAGTATGTTGCAAGTTTTATGCCAAAGTCGCTCTTTCAATGACCTATTTCTGCCCGTTCCTTTGAGTCCTTTCGAAGGCCGCTCGCTCCCTCGCTCCGCGGCTTTCTTGCGGCCCGCTGTATTCATACGTCCAGTCGCCAGTCACATGTTTTGTTTATACATCTCCGCAAGGAGGTCGCCGCTGCATCGGCGGAGGGCGCGGCGCACGCCCACGCGATCCGGTCGAGGCCGTTCGCCCTTTTTCTTTCCTCCTTGTATACGCGAGGCGTCTACAGCGCTGAACGCTGTTCTTTTGAAAGCGTTTTCTGTGCTGGGCGACGGTGTGGACGGAGACTGTGTGGTGCGGGTGGGGCGGGGCGGGGGTGGGGGGAAGGCGGAGTCGTGCATTGAAGGCGAACGCCGCTATTCGACTCGTGATAACTCCGTGAATGCCGCCCCCGCCCGCTCCCCCTGCCCCCACTTCCGCGGCCGTGGGATGTCTCTCCTGCGCCGTCTGAGGCCGCGTTGAGTATTCGCCGCCGCCGCCGCCGCCGCCGCCGCTGTGTCGTCTTTGCTGCGGGTTTCCTTCTGCAGAAGCGAAGCGCGCGCTGGCGGAAGGGAGGGGGGAGGGGCAGGCGAGTTACTAGTTCGCGCGGTGCCGCGCACAAAGATGTCGACTTGGAAAGAGCAGGTGCGGTTTTTCAGCGCTGCTTCAGTCACATTCATCTGAGGTGCGGCCCCGCTGAGATACGAACGTCCGGGGTTTGTTGCAACATGCGCTTTCAGATAATTCTATCTCGGGGAAAATGTTGCGTTAACAATTGCTGAAAGAGGCAAATATGAATGATAATTTCTACACTGTGTACTGCTGGAAAGGTATTACATATTCATATAATTTGAGCTTTTGCTCCCTAACCTGTTATATTCAGGATGATGCGGTCTGATTTCTGGTTAGGTATGATGTAGGGTTTCAAATACATTTTATACGTTAATTAATGTAACGAAAATAATTTTAAAACAATTTTTATCATTAAAAAAATTAAATAATAATAATAAATATACTAAAGTCCTGCAAGAAATTTGCCAATGTTGTTTTATCCCAATCATTATGCTCATTTTTACGTGTGAATATCTTGGATTTTAAGCGTATATATTGGTATTTGTTGTTAATGTTTTTTGGGAAATTGCAGTGTAAAGAAGTGAGATTCAATATTAATCATTTCATGAAAGCATAGTTTATTTGTTAATTTATTTCGTTAGGGGTAATTTTACTTCAATGTGCCATTTGAGTGATTCTATTTGTCTTCCGCTTTTCCGTCACTACTACAGAACAGTATAAGGCCACGATCATTGCATTGACGCGCGTTAACGCGTTATTTAACATGCGTAGTAGATTAATAGAGTATTTTATGCGGCTCGGTACATGATGCACGTTGCTGCTAACGCGCGTCACCTAGCGAGCATCGCGCATAGAAAGACACAAAACGCGGGAATTGATGTCCGTTGTATCTTGTTCATCATACCTTTTCAGTGGAAGGTAATTTTTTTCCTATTTCTATTACGAAAATTCCATTTCTTTAATAACTTTGTTTTGCTTTGGAATGGGCACACACCCTGAACTGCTAATTCACGGAATGGAAAGGAGATCCATCCTTTGGGAGATATCGAGTAATTACGATAAAGAAAAAATTAAAAAGAACGAAGCCTGGGCAGAAGCGAGTAGGAAAATTCAAATATTTTGATTTGAGGTCAACCTCAGCAGAAAAGGTTTTGGTGGGAATATAGAATCAGTTAATATTAAATAGATTATACATAAAATAATCCTGAATTTTTCGTACAGTATTGCTATAATAATTCTGCTATTTCGCTTACAAAATAATTTGTCTGAGCTTCCCTATAGATGTTTGTGTATCTATTAACCCACATGTTATCATGGACGTCACCATCTTCCATCAAGCTCCGTTCTTAGAAGTTCCTCAGGTACATTAAAAAATCGAACTATCGCCCTATTACAGCTCGTCTGCCTCAAGGACTATCTCCAACACTATAACATGTCGATAAAACACAGACGATATGTCTGTTTCCAAATTAGCTAACATAGCCCAGTGTGCAGATGGTGAACCTACATCTCCCACTCGAC
The DNA here is from genome assembly GCA_038098605.1 of Gryllus longicercus. Classification (NCBI taxonomy): domain Eukaryota; kingdom Metazoa; phylum Arthropoda; class Insecta; order Orthoptera; family Gryllidae; genus Gryllus; species Gryllus longicercus. The sequence continues at coordinate 432,410 of JAZDUA010000720.1, forward strand.
AATAAATTACACTGCTAACGAAATACAAACTCATTTAAATAAAATAGAAACCTGGGACACGAAATGGAATATCAAAATTAATCCCTCGAAATTAACGGCTGAAAACCTCACTTTTAGGCCGTATTCCCTTCTCCTTCAAAATGAACAACATGCCATAAACTCCTCATAATAACGCTGTAAAAACCTTGGCATCCACATGAGCACTACACTTAACTGGAAAATACACACAGATTCCAAGTTTTGCAAGTCAAAGCCAAAACCCTACAGCTAAAAACACTTATAAATAATGGTAAACTCTCACTAAATAATTCCTTCACCTGATATAAAACAATCATCAGGCCTCTTCTCCTCTACGTTTGTCCAATATAGACAATTACGGCTAAATAAAATGTCAATAGAGATGATAGATTTTACCAATTGCTAAAAATGTGAAATGTTTTCAAACGCTGAAAAAATTAGTAATTGTATGTTTGACGGTCGGTGTGGTTTATATCTGCAGGTTTTCAATCTTCTATAAAAAGCGAAATCGCATAAAAAGAGCGAAATGGTATTACACTGCGAAATAATTGCTAGATTGTATTTTGTGGTTCCCTTCGTGTGCGCTCTCTAACTAGAGATGCGACATCGACAACAGCACATGCATGTTTGAAAACCTGATTTGAGATTGGTTGTGTTTATTAATTGATAATTAAGATTTTTTTTGTTTATATTGTGTTTATATTTAAAAAACAAATTGTGTAACTGGTTAATTTTATGTATATGTATATATGTGCATGTTTACTAGGTGTAACTAAATATATGTTCTTCATTTAAATGTAGGCATGTATAATATGTAGGGCAAGTGTGTGTGTGTTCGTGTTATGTGTGAACGTGAGAGTGAGCATTCATGTATAGGAATGTGTATGTATGTATGTGTGTGTATGTATGTATGTGTGCATGTATATGTATGTATATGTATGTGTATATATATATATATGTGTGTGTGTGTGTGTGTGTGTGTATGGGTGTATATATGTATACAGGTCTGTGTATGTTTATATATTGAGTGTATATGCTCGAAAGGAGTGTATTGTAAATTGTTTTTATATGGTAAATTGTTTTTGCTGAATGCTGAATTGTTGCTGTATGTTGAATTGTAAATGCTCATATATTGTAAAACTGTAGGGTTATAGCTACCACCTGGCAATCAGCCAATTGTAGCCAAATAAAAATATTATTATTATTATTATTATTATTATTATTATTATTATTATTTGACTGACAAAACAAAGAAATAATAACATTAAAAAACTGATCCTGACACGAGAGCTTCCTCAGTTCCCTGTGCAGAGAAGGTCTCGGGAAGAAGAGGAGGGCCCCACGCCCTCTGCGCTCGCTCGTGCGCTTGCTCGCTGTATGCTTCTGACGCTTGCACATCTGTCGAAGTTCACAAATGAAGAAATATTAATATTCGTTTCCCGTATTTCCTGATTTTTATAGGAAAATATAAAAAGCATCAAAATAATTTAATCTCAGAGTCCTTCTTTGATAATAGTTTTCTCAACAAATACTACAAAATACTAAATCTTGACTTATATAATTCTATAAAATTCGATTGCCATGTTTTAGAAATGCGTTTTTTTAAAAAAATTTAAAGTGCTAAATTCGACCATCCCCATTTAACAACAGAATACAATTTATCCAGAAGTAATACCTAAGAACTATCACCCAAGACCTCTGGTTAATTTTCAATAAACAATTACAGCTCGAACTTAGCCTTAAATCCATCGTATATCACATAGCCTTTCTTGCCAATAATTTCTATTCTATCCTACACCTTATTTATAGAAACAGACACATTCACCCAACGAGAGTAAAAAAAATATTCATTCTTTTTCACATATTTTTTAATCTGGATGATCTTTAGAAGTGCTCCAAGAGTCCCCTCGTCAATTGTTGTTTAGATTAGATTTAGTTTATAACAAGTTAATTTTAAGCCAATAAGTGAAGAGTTTCATATAACACTAAACTTTGTAAATTAATCCTATATAAAAATTACCCTCGCTCTCACTCACTCAGATATACACACTCACACCTTCCTTTGTACTTATTTCCTTCATTATTACTAATTTACATGCTATTCGATTCTTTCCCCATAATATTTTGCTTCAATCTCCTTTACTTGAGAATGAAAGTACATTTCTCACAAAATTTGTTGTTCTCATACTTTTGTAAAAAACACATTAGATTAACCCAAGAAAAGATTCAAGCTTTTCATTTAAATTGAAAGTTGCAAATTCTAACTCTGACTACAAATTTCTATTCACTTACATACATGACCATATGTGGAGAAATGCAACATGGGATCTTCAGTGATCACAGTCGAAGCAATAGCAACGCAGCTCGCCCCGTCCACTCACTTGGCCGCGTACTGAACCGCTGCACCGCTTGAAGACTGGTGTTCGTCCCGCATATTCTCTTTGCTGTTTGAGACTTCCATGACACACTTTAGTTGCCGGTTCCAATGTTAAATCGAGAGTGGCCGCTTAATTCTTCCCGAGTACTTGTATAATGAAAACTTGCTTTCTGTCACTTTCCAGAGGCGTTGATAAATTACTCTCTCCAGATAAGTTCACTTAAGGTTTTTCCAACCATATCTTCTGAAATAATATGATCTTTTCCAAAACTAGCCGACGCATACAAGTAGCAGTAATCTCGAGTGTACGGTAGAATTGAAATGTGAGCCGCCGCTGACAAGTGATCAACTCAAGCGAGCGATCAAAGTATACAATGATCGCTACAACAGATTTCAGAGTTTTCTGCGTTCTGAAATCCTACAAAGGTATATGATAATTTATCGGCCTGAAGAAATGAGACTATAGCTATTATAGAGATCAGCTCTGTGAATTAATTTGCATTGTGGTATCCAATCAGTACCAATATATATATATATATATATATATATATATATATATATATATATATATATATATATATTGAAACCCATAATATGTGTTTCATTACACTAATTAAATCATTAGTATAAGAAACCAATTGCTATTTTGAACTGCGCGGTGCGCGCGCTGAGCGCGGCGCGCCGGGGCCAGCGAGCAACCGCTGCCTCCGCCGACGGTGCCACCGCCGCCGGGAGGCTAGCGTGTGAATTTCGGTTGGAACTGGGCACCGCGCACGTGCAAAAGTTCGTTACGAGAATCGCGGACGAGAGCCGTTGGCAGAGCGCTGACCAAGAGACGCTAGCGGGGCGGCGACGAGTGCGGACGTGTCGCGAGAGCTCGCGAGTAATACATGGACACAGTCGACAGGCTACGCAACTGTGGAAATATCGAAAACTGTAGTAGATCACAAACGTGTAAATAGAACATTAGAAGTATCAGTATAGTGAAAGATTAGTGTTGGTAGAATAATTGATGTTGTTCTTATTAGTTGGCGCGGTGGAAACATTCTTGAAGTCGCTCGGTACAGAACTGTGACCAGTATACAGAGTAGGCGCGGGTTGTGTAATTAAACTCACTGACGGACAGTGATTCGAGGAAGGTGCGAAGCCGAGGTGTCAAGATCCTGATCGGGGAAGAATTGTTGGAGCATCAGCCGTGGGCGATTACCACGCCACCCGACGCTGACGGCCCGCAGCAGTAGCAGAGGTCGACAATCCTGTCGGCACGAGCGGTTCTATGAACATCATAGGTATGCGATCGGGGCCCCGCAGGTATGAGAAATGCATTTCACTCTTAATCTTGGTACCAAGGCAAAGTGTAAGAACGTTGTCTAATGATGTAAATAACAAATTTGATTTAAAATAAATCTTGTTTATAATTGTATTTCAATTTACGATTAACCACCCCAACGTTGCACCAACTTATCCAGGGACCCATTCACGTAAAAGACACCCTTTCTTAGTGTTGTATTGCAGTGAAAATACCCGGCACCACCAGGTATGTCACAGCTGGCGCCCGAACAAGTGGAAAACGTATAGTTAAGAAATGTGGCCTTAGGAAAGTTGGTGAAATGTTGGAAAATAATGTGCATGTAATTGATGTATAGTAATGCAGGGTATAGATGAGAAGCAGGCAGTGCAAAGTGTATTATTATAGAGTACAAAAAAAATAACAATACATGTGTTAGCAAAAAAATGCACAAGTCAAGTAAGCATAATGAAATGTTGATAATTACAAAAATGTTGTTGCGTACTTAATTGCGGGCTGACATAGGCAATTATTTGTGAGCATCCAATATATAGTTAATATTGTAGTTACTGAGGTTATGTAGGCTATACATGTACATGTTACAAATAATATAATGTAATAGAATTTCAAATTTTGTAAGACATATTAATAATATTTGAATTGCTTGGCAACGTTGAATAACATGGAAATTGAAGAAATGGGGAAGTAGTAATAACTTTTGTGAGAATATAAAGGTGGTTAATAGTGTTGTACAAATTGTGTACAAATTTGTTTTTCTCTTGGCTGGGAACATTCACTCAGTAGTGCATTATCTATTGGTGATGGTAAAGTTTGGGGAATTTAATAGAAAAGATACCAGGTTGGGAAATATATACCAGCAGTGTGAATGTTTATTGTGAATATTAATATGAGATTATTGAGGAACAATCAGGGAGGAGATATGACATGTAAATGTGAATGATGATTATGTACATAATATAGCAATAAGTGTATTGAAAAGTAATTTCAATTAATAAGGGATTTACTATAATCTGAAAGCATTTATGTAATAGTGTTAATGAGTTTATTAGCAGTGTATATGTGTAAATGGTAATAATATATGTGTTGTAAGGAGTATGTTTATGCATTGGTGGGTGAGCGGAGATTTATATGGCCACTGACCTAGTGTTATTGTGTTTTTGGTGGTGAGTGAGGGTTGTTCGTCATCAATTAGCAATTGAAATAGGAGTGAATTAATCCATTCACGAAGAGTATATAGTGCCGTGGCGGGCATCGTAATTTAATAGGACAACTGTTATATTGTTGTCAAGAGAGGTAAATGGAAAAATCGGGTGAACAGTTTGAAGTAGTTGGGGACGAACGTGAGGGTAAAAGTACTAAGATGGAGGAGCAAAACGTAGTATTGAATTCGGAGGGGAAGGCGGAGCAGGTAAGAGAGATAGATGAAGGAATTGGTAGTAGTACCTTATCAGAGAGCAGGGATAGTGGAATTGGAAGCAGATTGGATGAAACGTCGGGGGAAGGCTTTGATAGAAGAGTGAAAATTACGTCGACGCCGATGAACCAAGCGGCAGGAAATTTAAATCAGGGGGGTGGAGAAGATGTTAATTCAGGCGCTATGCAGATGATGATGAAGATGTTCGAACAACTGAATGGGAAGATATTGGAGGGACAGAGCAAAGCAGAAGAACGGGATAGAAAAGCAGAAGAACGAAGTAGGAAGGTAGACGAACAGAATAAGAAGATATTGGAAGGACAGAAGGAACAGAATAGGAAACTGGATGAACAGAAAATATTCACAGTGGAGCAGATTAGGAAGTCAGCTGAGGAGCAGAAAACATTCACAGTGGAGCAGATTAGGAAGTCAGCTGAGGAGCAGAAAATATTCACAGAGGAGCAGAACAGGAGGTTAGCTGAAGAACTGAATAGGAAAGTAGAGGAACAGATTGGGAAGCTGGCAGAAGAACAGAATAGAAAATTAGATGCAATAGGGGGGCGAATAGGACGCGCCGAAGAACAAATTGAGTTAACGAAGAATGAGATGACTAAAATCACGGAGCGGGTAGAAAGTCATGAGCAATGGACTGCCGAAGAATTAGGGAAACAGAAAAAGGAGTTAGAATTCCAAGTAAGTAGTCTGGGGGGGGATTTGAAGAATAAGTTATTCCAACAACTAGATGCTAAAACCGCTAAGCAGGACGAGAAAATTGAGAGGATACAATCGGTAGTCAAGGAAGAAATGCAGGAGAATAAGCGGGAATGTGAAGAGAAGGTTGTGTTACTACGAACAGAGATTGAACAAATAAAAGAATGCAAGGCATCCCCAATTGCAGCAAGCGGGACGGTACCATTTACCCCTCCAAGATCACTAAAATTTTCAGGAGACGGGAAAGAAAACCCATGTATATTTATGAAGGCAGCAGAACGACATCTAGATGTTATCAATACTTCGGAAAGGTGTAAAATACAATTATTATATTTAATGTTAGAAGGCAACGCAAGGATATGGGCCGATACATTTGATAAGTTTCCTGAATCAGTAAAGGCATTTAAAGATCGATTCCTTGAGCGGTATTGGAATGAGGAAATTCAAATTAATTTTAAAATCAGCTTAATGAACAATCATTACAACCAGTCAATGGGAAGTTTGCGGGAATACGCAACAAGGCGTATTATGGAATACAAAACGCTATCCCCACCGATGAGCGATCAGGAAATAATATGTGTACTGACAAGACAGTTCCCAGTTACGGTGCAGAATCTTTTACGTAGTGTGCAGCACACCGACCTGGAAAGATTCCAGAATGTGTTAGGAGGGTACGACTTGACATTTGCAGGCGTACCAAAGAACAGAAATGAAGGGAATGTTAATATGGTTAGATCGGAACGTAACCAGGGGCAAGGGAATGATAGGAGCAACGATTACCAGAGAAACCAACGCGGAAGAGGGGGAGACGGATGGAGACCAGAGCCGGGGAACCAGAGACCGGACTGGAACAGATCTAATTTAAACCATACGGAGACGCGAGGCGGGGGCGGGAATGCACCCGACCGATTAGCACAGCCTAGCACAAGTAGTGATCAAGGACACTATTTAAACTAATAGAGTCCGCGGTGATAGGTGGCCCCATTGCGGACGCGGAAATCGATGACGTAAACGCGGTCTCCATAAACGCTATGCAGCCGGTAACCTACGATACCCAACCGTGGCGGAGATGTAAGAACTCAGCGGTCAGAATCAGGAAATGTCCCACGATATCGATAGAATGTGAAGGTATAATTAAAGAAGCTTTAGTGGATACAGGGTGCACGACTACAGTAGTATCAGAAGAAATGTATGAGGAGTTAAAAGCAACAGGAAAAGAAGTAATGTGTTTGCCTATGAATAGGGCGTATGTGATTGGGGCAACTCAGAAGAAGTCAAGCCCCATCACAAAACAAATCATGTTTCAAGCCAGGATTGGCAACCAAGTATATGAGATGGTGGCCCTGGTAGTCAAAAAATTATTGTATTCGGTAATCATAGGGACGGATTTTCTGGTCGATCACAGAGTAAATATAGATCTAGAACGGCAGGTGGTAGAACTGGGGAGCCAGGCGGTAGGATTTGACTTGGGGATGGACGAAGAATACGAGGCGTGTACGGGTGTAATGGCAGAAGATTCATTAGAAGAACAGCTGAGGCAGCAAACGGAGAAGCAGATTGAGAAGTTTGCGGAAGAACAGAGCAAAGAATTAGGTAAACAGAAAAGATCCGAGGAGGAACAGAATAGGAAGGCGGAGGGACGGAATAGAAAACTAATAGAAGAACAGAATGGGAAGGTGGTTGAAGAACAGATTAAGAAGCCGGCAGAAGAAATGGGAAGAATCACAGAAGAACGGAATAGGAAGCTTATCGAAATATGCGAAAAACCGTATGGGAAAGCGGAGGAACTGGATAGGAAAGATGAGGTGCTAAAATTTCAATCATGCCATCAAGTAGATGCTAGGGTAGCGGTAGCAGATAGAAACGAGGGGATGACGAACCAAATCCATGAAGAAATCAAGACAGCGGAGGGCAAAACGGTGGAGGTCCAAATCGAGACCGAGGAGGATGTTTATAAAGTGAAAGTGAAAACGGAAGAATTGAAGTTAATAATGGAAGAAGAAGTGGAAATGAACATAGAAGAAATGGAGCGTATAATAGAAGAAGAAATCGTGGAAAATATACAAGGGTGCGAAGAGAAAATAGTACAAGAGGAGTTTACACAGGAAGAAGACGGGAAAATGTCGCCAAGTGTCAAGTATGGGGTGACACCAATTATGCCTCCAAAGTCGATGAAATCTCTGGGAGATGGGACGGAAAACCCTAAGGTAGTTATGCGAGCAGAAGAACGGCACCTAGCATCAAACAACATATTGGAAGGATACAAGATCCAGTTATTACACCCAATGTTAGAAGAGAACGCCAGGACATGGGCAGAGAATTGTGGTATATTTCCGAAATTTTTGAAGGAATTTGAAAACAAGATTTCTGTACGAAAGTGGAATGAAGAAACCCAAATGAACATCAAGAGCGACCAGAGGAATAGCCATTACAACTACATCACGGGAAGTCGTAGTGAATACAGAACGAAGAGCGTTATGGAGCCAAACACATTATTTGCTCCTATAAAATATCAAGGAATCATTTGCATGTCAACGCGACAGTATCCTGTCACTGTGCAGAGCATACTGGGCAGAGCAGATCATACCGATTTAGAAAAGGGTTTGAAGATATTGGAGGGGTACGAATTCACCTTTGCAGAGGCCCCAAAGTATGGGAATGAAGGAGATGTAGGCAGGTCAAGAATGGAGCGAAGTCAGGGGCGAGGGAAGAGTGATGGTATGGTCAACCATTGGTACAAACGTAGAAGAGGTCGTAGCTGGAAATGGGACGATACCTATCAAGATGTGTTCAACACGCTGGAAGCTATGTCCTGCAACTGTGAGTTAGGAAATCACGGTCAGCAAAATGGGGATGAACTGTCGCACAAGAGACAAGACATAGTAGGACATTACAAGCTTCAAATCGGAAACCTGGTTCAACATGGATGGAAAATAGTGAAGTGTAAATAAGTGCAAGATTAGTGTTAATATAAGTAATCACAAGTTAATTCGATTTTAAGTTATAAGTGCATATAGGGCGTCGGGCAATATGCAAGAGAGTGCAACCATCGGCAGTGACGATGTTACTAGTGTGAATTTTTCTAGAAGCGGGAAAAATTCAAAAAAGAAAAGGGGGGGTGATGAAACCCATAATATGTGTTTCATTACACTAATTAAATCATTAGTATAAGAAACCAATTGCTATTTTGAACTGCGCGGTGCGCGCGCTGAGCGCGGCGCGCCGGGGCCAGCGAGCAACCGCTGCCTCCGCCGACGGTGCCACCGCCGCCGGGAGGCTAGCGTGTGAATTTCGGTTGGAACTGGGCACCGCGCACGTGCAAAAGTTCGTTACGAGAATCGCGGACGAGAGCCGTTGGCAGAGCGCTGACCAAGAGACGCTAGCGGGGCGGCGACGAGTGCGGACGTGTCGCGAGAGCTCGCGAGTAATACATGGACACAGTCGACAGGCTACGCAACTGTGGAAATATCGAAAACTGTAGTAGATCACAAACGTGTAAATAGAACATTAGAAGTATCAGTATAGTGAAAGATTAGTGTTGGTAGAATAATTGATGTTGTTCTTATTAGTTGGCGCGGTGGAAACATTCTTGAAGTCGCTCGGTACAGAACTGTGACCAGTATACAGAGTAGGCGCGGGTTGTGTAATTAAACTCACTGACGGACAGTGATTCGAGGAAGGTGCGAAGCCGAGGTGTCAAGATCCTGATCGGGGAAGAATTGTTGGAGCATCAGCCGTGGGCGATTACCACGCCACCCGACGCTGACGGCCCGCAGCAGTAGCAGAGGTCGACAATCCTGTCGGCACGAGCGGTTCTACGAACATCATAGGTATGCGATCGGGGCCCCGCAGGTATGAGAAATGCATTTCACTCTTAATCTTGGTACCAAGGCAAAGTGTAAGAACGTTGTCTAATGATGTAAATAACAAATTTGATTTAAAATAAATCTTGTTTATAATTGTATTTCAATTTATGATTAACCACCCCAACGTTGCACCAACTTATCCAGGGACCCATTCACGTAAAAGACACCCTCTCTTAGTGTTGTATTGCAGTGAAAATACCCGGCACCACCAGGTATGTCACAATATATATATTGTGACATACCTGGTGGTGCCGGGTATTTTCACTGCAATACAACACTAAGAGAGGGTATCTTTTACGTGAATGGGTCCCTGGATAAGTTGGTGCAGCGTTGGGGTGGTTAATCATAAATTGAAATACAATTACAAACAAGATTTATTTTAAATCAAATTTGTTATTTACATCAGTAGACAACGTTTTTACACTCTGCCTTGGTACCAAGATTAAGAGTGAAATGCATTTCTCATACCTGCGGGGCCCCGGACGAATACCTATTATATGCGTAGAGCCGCTCGTGCCGACAGGGTTGTCGACCTCTGCTACTGCTGCGGGCCGTCGGCGGTGGATGGCGTGGCAGTTGTCCACGGCCGATGCGCCGATAATTCTTCCCCGACCAGTATCTTGATACCACGGCGTCGCACCCCTCTTGAATCACCGTCCGTCAGTGGGTTTGATTATTCAACCCGCGCCGATCACGCGCACAGTACTCAGTTCCGTACCACACAATTACCATGACAATTCCACTACACCAACTATTAGGAGTGTGATCAATTATTCTACCAACACTAATCTGTTACTTTGCTAATATTTTCAATGTCCTATTTACATTTATGCTACAATACAGTTTCTAACACTTCCAGAGTTACACCGCGTGTCGCCCGCGTCCTTGCATCACTCGCGAGCCCCCGCCACACGTCCGCACTCATCGCCGCTCCGCTAACGTCTGCCGCTCGCTGTTCTGCCAACGGCTCTCGTCCGCGATTCTCCTAACGAACTTTTGCACGTGCGCGGTGCCCAGTTCCAACCGAAATTCACACGCTAGCCTCCCGGCGGCGGTGGCACCGTCGGCGGTGGCAGCGGCTGCTCGCCGGCCCCGGCGCGCCGCGCTCAGCGCGCGCACCGCACAGTTCAAAATAGCAATTGGTTTCTTACACTAATGATCTAATTAGTGTAATGAAACACATATTATGGGTTTCATCACCCCCCCCTTTCTTTTTTTGAATTTTTCCCGCTTCTAGAAAAATTCACACTAGTAACATCGTCACTGCCGATGGTTGCACACTCTTGCATATTGCTCGACGCCCTATATGCACTTATGACTTAAAATCGAATTAACATGTGATTACTTATTATTAACCCTAACATTACACTTATTTACACTTCACTATTTTCCGTCCATGTTGAACCAGGTTTCCGATTTGAAGCTTGTAATGTCCTACTATGTCTTGTCTCTTGTGCGACAGTTCATCCCCATTTTGCTGACAGTGATTTCCTAACTCACAGTTGTGGGACATAGCTTCCAGCGTGTTGAATACATCTTGATAGGTATCATCCCATTTCCAGCTACGACCTCTTCTACGTTTGTACCAATGGTTGACCATACCATCACTCTTCCCTCGCCCCTGACTTCGCTCCATTCTTGACCTGCCTACATCTCCTTCACTCCCATTCGTTGGGGCGTCTGCAAACATGAAGTTGTACCCCTCCAATATCTTCAAACCCTTTCCTAAATCGGTATGATCTGCTCTGCTCAGTAGGCTTTGCACGGTGACAGGATACTGTCGCGTTGACATGCAAATAATTCCTTGATATTTTATAGGAGCAAATAATGTTTTTGGCTCCATAACGCTCTTCGTTCTGTATTCACTACGACTTCCCGTGATGTAGTTGTGATGGCTATTCCTCTGGTCGCTCTTGATGTTTATTTGGGTTTCTTCATTCCGCTTTCGTACAGAAATCTTGTTTTCAAATTCCTTCAAAAATTTCGGAAATATACCAAATTTCTCTGCCCATGTCCTGGCGTTCTCTTCTAAAATTGGGTGTGATAACTGGATCTTGTATCCTTCCAATATGTTGTTTGATGCTAAGTGCCGTTCTTCTGCTCGCATAACTTCCTTAGGGTTTTCCGTCCCATCTCCCAGAGATTTCATCGACTTTGGAGGCATAATTGGTGTCACCCCATACTTGACACTTGGCGACATTCTCCCGTCTTCTTCCTGGTTAAACTCTTCTTGTACTATTTTCTCTTCGCACCCTTGTATATTTTCCACGATTTCTTCTTCTATTATACGCTCCATTTCTTTTATTTTCATTTCCACTTCTTCTTCTTCCATTATCAACTTCAATTCTTCCGTTTTCACTTTCACTTTATAAACATCCTCCTCGGCCTCGATTTGGACCTCCACCGTTTTGCCCTCCGCTGTCTTGATTTCTTCATGGATTTGGTTCGTCATCCCCTCGTTTCTATCTGCTACCGCTACCCTAGCATCTACTTGGTGGTATGATTGAAATTTTAGCACCTCATCTTTCCTATCCAGTTCCTCCGCTTTCCTATTCTGTTCCTCCTCAGATCTTTTCTGTTTACCTAATTCTTTGCTCTGTTCTTCCGCAAACTTCTCAATCTGCTTCTCCGTGACTATTTTATGTTCGTCTGATTTCCTACTCTGCTCATCTAGTTTTCTACTCTGTTCTTCGGCTTTCCCATACGGTTTTCCCCATATTCTTCTCATTTCTTCCCCATGCCTATCCAGTCTTTCCATCGACTTCCTATGCCATTCTTCGATCATCTTCCTATTCTGTTCCTCCACTCTCCTGCTCCGTTCTTCTGCCTTCCTGTCGTATTCTTCCCAAAACTTATTCCGTTCTTCGTTTATTCTTTTCTGATTTTCCCAATATTCCATCAGCATCTGCATTATAACTTGGTTGGTGTCTACTTGACTCTCCTGATTTGGATTTCCTGCTAGCTGGTTCATCGGTGTTGACGTAACTTGTACCTCTTTATTGAAGCTGTCCCCTGACATATCATCCAACCGACTTCCAATGCCACTATCCCTACTTTCCGATGACCTGCTATTATCGATTCCTACATCTATCTCCCTTACTCTATCCGCCTTCTCTTCCCGGTCCAGCGCTATATTTTGCGCCTCCATTCTGTTGCTTTGAGCTGTCCGATCGATTCCCACTACACTAAAGTACCGCACAAATTTTCCTCTTACCTCACCTACCAACGATGCCACAGTTATCCTATGAATTAACTATACCCGCCACAACACTGTATATTCTTCGTAAATGGTTTAATTCACTCCTATTTCAATTGCTAATTAATGACGAACAACCCTCATTCACCACCAACAACACAATAACACTAGGTCAGTAGCCATATAAATCTCCACTCACCTACCAATGCATGAACATACTCCTTACAATACATAATATTATTACCATTGAAACACATATACACTGCTAATAGACTCATTAATACTATTACACAACAATGCTTTCAAATTATAATAAATCCCTTATTAATTGAAATTACTTTTCAACGCACTTATTGCTATATTATGTACATAATCATCATTCACATTTGCATGTCATATCTCCTCCCTGAATTTTCCTCAATAATATCATATAGATATCCACAACAAACATTCACACTGCTGGTATATATTTCCCAACCTGGTATCTTTTCTAATAAATTCCCCACACTTTACCATCACCAATAGATAATGCACTACTGAGTGAATGTTCCCAGCAAAAAACAATTTTGTGCATAATTTGTACAACACTATTAACCACCTTTATATTCTCATAAGAATTATTACTACTTCCCCATTTCTTTGATTTCCATGTTATAAAAAATTGCCAAGTAGTTCAAATATTATTAATATGTCTTACAAAATTTGGAATTCTATTACATTATATTATTTGTAACATGTACATGTATAGCCTACATAACCTCAGTAACTACAATATTAACTATATATTGGATGCTCACAAATAATTGCCTATGTCAGCCCGCAATTAATTACGCAACAACATTTTTGTAATTATTAACATTTCATTATGCTTACTTGACTTGTGCATGTTTTTGCTAACACATGTATTGTTATTTTTTTGTACTCTATAATAATACACTTTGCACTGCCTGCTTTTCATCTATACCCTGCATTACTATACATCAATTACATGCACATTATTTTCCAACATTTCACCAACTTTCCTAAGGCCACATTTCTTAACTATACGTTTTCCACTTGTTCGGGCGCCAGCTGTGACATACCTGGTGGTGCCGGGTATTTTCACTGCAATACAACACTAAGAGAGGGTATCTTTTACGTGAATGGGTCCCTGGATAAGTTGGTGCAGCGTTGGGGTGGTTAATCATAAATTGAAATACAATTACAAACAAGATTTATTTTAAATCAAATTTGTTATTTACATCAGTAGACAACGTTTTTACACTCTGCCTTGGTACCAAGATTAAGAGTGAAATGCATTTCTCATACCTGCGGGGCCCCGGACGAATACCTATTATATGCGTAGAGCCGCTCGTGCCGACAGGGTTGTCGACCTCTGCTACTGCTGCGGGCCGTCGGCGGTGGATGGCGTGGCAGTTGTCCACGGCCGATGCGCCGATAATTCTTCCCCGACCAGTATCTTGATACCACGGCGTCGCACCCCTCTTGAATCACCGTCCGTCAGTGGGTTTGATTATTCAACCCGCGCCGATCACGCGCACAGTACTCAGTTCCGTACCACACAATTACCATGACAATTCCACTACACCAACTATTAGGAGTGTGATCAATTATTCTACCAACACTAATCTGTTACTTTGCTAATATTTTCAATGTCCTATTTACATTTATGCTACAATACAGTTTCTAACACTTCCAGAGTTACACCGCGTGTCGCCCGCGTCCTTGCATCACTCGCGAGCCCCCGCCACACGTCCGCACTCATCGCCGCTCCGCTAACGTCTGCCGCTCGCTGTTCTGCCAACGGCTCTCGTCCGCGATTCTCCTAACGAACTTTTGCACGTGCGCGGTGCCCAGTTCCAACCGAAATTCACACGCTAGCCTCCCGGCGGCGGTGGCACCGTCGGCGGTGGCAGCGGCTGCTCGCCGGCCCCGGCGCGCCGCGCTCAGCGCGCGCACCGCACAGTTCAAAATAGCAATTGGTTTCTTACACTAATGATCTAATTAGTGTAATGAAACACATATTATGGGTTTCAATATATATATATATATATATATATATATATATATATTGTAACCAAACCGATTACCTGTGGAATCGGTTGGCCGCCCTGCCACTAGCTCAGATCGGTGACGGAAGGAACTGTTATGCAGTACAATAGGAACACAAATTAAATAAACACTTGTTCACTGGTAAAATGATTCAATTTATTTCTGGGCATGAATGATAATAAAAAAAATGCACCAGAGAAATTTCAACTATAAACTAGCAATGGAAAGGAAAATTGAAGAAATCGATTAAAAGAGAAAGGAAAGAACATTAGGCGTTAGTAATCAGTAAAGCTTATGACTAGGAAGAAAATCAACTTGTTATAACTAATATTTACATGAATTACAGGATGACAATTTAACGCGCCTGAGCGCGACACTACGTTACATAAGTCTTGGAGTTGAATGACCCCCGGGTTGTTCAACCCGGTAGAGTTTTTTTCTTTATGAGCCTGGGCGGGCCCTCGGCGACTGGAAGAAGGGCGGCGGCCTTGGGGCGAGGACGCGTCCGTGGCGGTCCCGCACACGCCCTCCCGGCGCGTGAGTCAGCTGGACGACCCTCTGGCGAGGCCGTTACCACTGGCAACGGTGGCTGGGCGAGCTGGTAGCGAAGTGCTTGAAGATTGCCGGGGTTTTTCTCCCGACCGCAGGCGCAGAGCAAACAACCAAGCGTTCTTCTGATTGTCGTGACAGTCTTTTACAAGTCCGGTTTCAGAAAATTAAGAAATCCGTCACGAATAATTCAAGAACACGAATTATCAAACTCCAGAAAAGTTCCTCTAGTTACTACAGTCTGCTCAATGCTCGAGCTGGCACTGAAAAAAATTCTAAGTCCGGTAGAGTTGGACTTGCCTCCTACCGCACAATACTCCCACCAAGAAAAACTTCTGCCCCGACTGTTCCGTCTAGAGATCAAATCCCTACTGCCCACCGGCCTCGTCTGATGCCCCAGCTCCTCTCTCGACTGATGCCCCAGCTATTCTGAAATTCTCTCCGTCGAAATCGCTCCAGGTTACCTCTTCTCCCCACCCCAATTTCTTACGTGCTCTAGTCCCCTTTAATAGCAGTGTCGCTATTGGTCAGAAGTTGCTGCGCAGTGAAATATTCTAACCCAATCGCAGCGTGAGAAGCAAAGGGAACTTCCACTCTTTGTGCAGGCTGCGATCATACGGGCTGTTCTCGAACCTTCTAGAACTTTGGCCCTCGGAGGCGTAGGGGGCGCGTTCGATGACGGAATCATTGCTCTGGGATCCCCCGAAACTGGGTGGTCTCGAAGTCTGCAGCTGGCTCTGAACACTCGTACAGTGTCTGTCAACGGTGGTCCTCTAAACGACCGGCTTAATGGGGGAGAGGCGGTAATGGCCCCCGCGATAAGTGAGACTACGCGTGCATTGCAAGCTGTTTAAACTCCCGGTAGAATTCTGGGTGGTCCGAGTTTGTTACATTTAATTTTTCCAGCATGAATTTCGTTTCAAAAAATATGACGAAATCGGTTTCGCTACATTGGCCTTCCCCTCCGAATAAAAAAAATTGGAGTTAGAGGAATTAAATTTCGAAAAGCGAGAATTTTTTTTTTTTTTAAGTCAAAATTCAAAAAAAAATATAGCGAAACCAGAAATAAATGCTTTTACCCGTCGTTCTAATAAAATTTAATCTAGCCTTAGGAATTAAGAATAAAATATTATTTCTAATGACACCTAACTAAATTTATCAACCAAATTAGGAATATTCGGTGAGCTCGAGGTGGATGACCGAATTGTGTGCAGAGTTCTACAGTTTCTAGTGGTCGCGAATTCAATCTTTGAAAGGCCGCAAATTGTAAAAATTGAATTTTCCGGCTGGCAAGCCGTTCACATCTTTGAGAAGGCAGACATTTGGATGCGGGATGGCTTCAACCGTAAATGGACCATTGAAAAGAGGGAAGAATTTATGAAATAGGCCCGCGGGCTGGTCGCTTACTCGGGGAGTCCTGACGAGTACCTTGTCTCCTATTTTAAACTGATAGGGATTTTTGACCGCGGCTTCCCTCCTTCTAGCATTTTTAGTGAGATTATCCAAAATAATTCTACATCGGTTTTCGTAATTTGGAACTTGCTGTCCGGATAACCGAGCTAGCAAGGGAAAAGCATGCTCTGGTTTTCTTCCAAAATGTGCCTCATAAGGTGACATGCCGATTGAATCATGTTCAACAGTATTGATCCACTCATTTATGTGTTTTATTAGCAGGGGCCATTCTTTATGGTTTTGTGTCACGTAGACACGAAACAACCGGGAAATTTCTCTCATAATCCGCTCGCTTGGATTGGATTGTGGGTGCCTAATTGAGGAGAAAATGGCTGAGACCCCTTCGTTCTCCAGTGTCTGCTTCCAGAGTGTACCAGTAAATTGAGAAGCATGATCACTGAGAATTTTCTTATACTTCCCGGCAGTTCGAAAAAATTCCCTGGTAAGGCGATTTAAACAATTTTGAGCAGTGGGCCTAGTGATCGGATAAATTTGTGTGAATTTTGAAAAAGAGTCACTTACGACCAAAACGTGCTTATAACCATACCTTGCCGTAGGCAATGGCCCATATAAATCAAGGCAGGCGAGTTCATTCGGGGCTGAAGGAATTATGTGATGCATTGGTCCTTCGTAATGCCTGTTGGGAAATTTTGTCAGCTGGCATGTCACACACTTCGAAACTGTAGCCCTGACATGCCTAGCCATCCCTTTCCAATACGCGAATGTCATCAAAATTTTAAGAATTTTATTCCCGCCAAAATGCCCGTGCTTTTGATGCACATGAACGATCAATTTGTCTGTGATATCGTTCGGGATCCAAATCCGATATTCACAAGGTTGTGCTTTTGTCCGGAACATCACGAGGTTACTCGAAAGTTTTACTAACCCGGGATTCTGAGTCAGTTTTTCGTAGAGTGGATCAGACTGGTCTAAAGAATTTTGAATAAATAATTTGGCCTTGCCAATGATGGCATCCTGCTCCTGTAATTTCTGGAGGTTAACAGGCCGCATTTCCGGAATAGGGGTCACGTTTAGGTTAATCACATTCATGTGATACACTGTATCATTTTGCATCATGTGATTAGAAGCGTAAGGCAGCCTGCTAAGAAAATCTGCGATAGGATTATTAATTCCTGGACAATGCCTGATGTCAAAATCAAATTGCTGGAGCCAAAGCACCCACCGTAATAACCTGGCGTTAGTGCAGTGGCATCGTTTTAAGAAAATCAGGGCTTTGTGGTCCGTCACAATGTAAAATTTTCTACCAGCCAAATATCCCAGCATCTTTTGTAGAGCCCAAATTATGGAAAGTGCCTCCTTCTCAGTTACAGAGTATTTCAGTTCATTTGACCTGAGCACACGACTAGCGACCGCGACAATTTTGAATTCAGTGTCCAATTCACCCATTTGCGTGAGCACACACCCGATTCCAACATTTGAGCTATCCGTTTGAAGATAGAAGGGTTCCGAAAAATCCGGGTGGTTCACCATAATTGCATTACGAAACGCCGCTTTAATTTTGTTGAACGCCTGTTCGTGTTCGTCAGTCCAGTGCCACTTAGTTCCTTTTCTTAATAAGTTTACTAATGGTGCGGTGAGAATCGCATAACCTGGAATGAATCTTGATTGATACACGCACATGCCTAAAAATCCCTTCAATTGTTTTGTACTTCGTGGTCGTGATATTTGATCAATAGCCTGAACCTTATCTGGATCAATTTTCACGCCATCCGTGTTAACACGGTATCCTAAAAAGGAAATTTCTGAAGTACAAAACTGCGATTTATTCAAATTTAGTCTCATATCATTTTTGGACAGGCATTCCAGCAGTTGTTCCAGATGACAAAGGTGTTCCTGAAAGTTTTGTGAGGAAATCACGATGTCGTCGATGTACGGGGTGACGAACTGTTTAATTTTGTCTCCCAATTTTTCGTCGAGGCAACGGATAAAAGCCGCACCACTATTCCTCAGACCAAAAGGCATCCTTTTCCAAATGTAGGTCAGGCCGTTGTACAGAAATCCCGTGAATTTCCTGTCATCTGGATGAATCGCGATCTGCCAGTAAGAACTCGAAAAATCTAAGGCCGAAAAAATCTTAGTCTTGTTAAATTTCCATAAAATTTCGTCGAGGTTTTGAGGTGCCTCGTTTTCTGGGATCGTTACTTCATTAATTCGTCGCGCGTCTAAACAAATCCTCACTTTGCCGTCCTTTTTCTTGACTACCACAATCGGGTTTAAATAAGCTGTGACAGCTCTTTCGATAATGCCCTCATCAATCATATTTTTGATGGTTTCATCGACTTCCCCCCTCATAGACTGCGGAATGGGATAATTTTTTACCTTGAAAGGTGAGTCATCGGTGACGCGAATCCGAAAGTTAAAATCTCTTATAGGATGCGTAGGACGATCAAAAACATTTCTAAATTTTAATAGCACTTCATTCAGTTGATGGCGCTCGTAGTCGGTTAACAATTCATTTTCCAGTGAATAACCGTTAATAATTTCACGCACATCATCGCCCAATTCCCAGGACCCGCATGAAATGCCAATGTTTATCCTGTCCTCGCCATCTCTAATATCAATTTCCCTGCCCTCACCGAAACTCACTATATTTCTGGAAAAATCCACTATCCCGTTATTTTCTCTTAGAAAATCTACCCCAAGAATTACATCGTAGCTTAAATCCTCAATGATCAAACACGGCACATCAAATGAAACTCCCTCAAAATTAATTGATATTAGGGCTTGCATAGAAATGGGCTTGCTTTTCTTTTTTCCAATCCCTACGACGTAACATTTACCCGTCGGCAAAGTCGGTACTGGAATCTGTCCACTTAGTAATTTTGAAAATAATTTCTTAGAAATCGCGCTAACCTCGCTACCGGTATCGATTAATGCGTGCACGTTGAAATTTCCTATAAGGAACTCGACCACTGGACACTTTCGTGCGCGTTCTACGACAGGCGCGTTCGCGTCGTCGTTCAGGTCATAAAAGGCGTAATTTATAGATACTACATTAATGAACGGTACCTCTGACACAATTCGTTCGGAACCCCGATACCCTAAAGGTCCGAACGGTTTCAGTTTAACGGCCCCGGCCTGGCGGAGTCGCGTTGGTTGTTTCCGTCGCTGGAATTCCCGTTCCGATTCTCGTTTACACGCGGGGGTGGACGCCGTTCATTAGCGTCGTTTCCACGATTCCGGTCATCCCGACGCCATGGTTGCCGATTCTGACCATTCCCCTGATTCCGGTCATAACTTTCCTCATAATGAATTACTCGCGTTCTGTCAAACTGAGCAAGTAATTCTTGAAAGCGGTCAAGATCTTCACATCCCACACTGCTAATCAAATTTTGCACGTAAGTGGGAAAGTGCGCAGTTAGGAGCCAGATAATTTTCTTCTCGTTGATAGCCGAGTCACATAATTTAATCGCGGAAATTTTTTCCATGGCGTAATCGAGGTATGACAGATTTGATCTTTTATCCCACCTTGTTTCCAAAATTTTCCTCTCTGCCTCGTATCGCCGTTGTTCATTCCAAAAACGCGCTAGAAATTTCGTACGGAATTCCTCGTACGTTTTTGGGAATGGTGAGAGCGCAGTAAGCCAATGTGCTGCATTTCCGCATAACAGTTCCTGCATAAATTTGGGTTTCAGATCGGGCGGTACCGCCTTCGTTAGATCCATATAATTTTCTGCCCGATCGAGGAAAACCTTTGGATTTTCGTCCTGTTTACCCCAGAAGCACAGACTTTGCGGAGGAGCCCACGAGAATCTCAAACTTGGCCCGCCTGATGAATTTATTGTCGAATTATTTTCCTTCTCCTTCTCTATTCCCTCTTTGACTAGCCGTTTTAAATTTTGGTCGATTTCTTTCTTCAGTTTTTCTTCCCTCTCTCTAATGTTTTCCCCATCAATAGCGCCTAATTTCCCAAATTTCTCATGAATTTGGCTAACTTCCGTGTCTAATTTGGATTCAATTTTGGTAAATTTACCGTTTATCTCTGTCCTAACCTCGACAATCTTTCCTGTAACTGATTCGCAACATGCTTCTATTTTATTATCACATGCCTGGAGCTTCTGCTTAATTTCTGTTTGAATATTCCCTAGACGTGAATTTATTTCAGTTTTCGAACTCTGTAATTCTTTACCTAGATTTCCCACGCTATTCTCAATTTCCCCGCATCTACCCTCGAGCTGGTTCTGCAAAGTCCCAATCTCGCAATTTAATTTTGCCTCCAACCTTTCAAATTTTTCAGCATGGTCAGCCAAGCAGCCGTCCAGCCGGTCAAATCTCTGCGAATGTTTCTCATTAATCTCCGAAATTTGTTCTGAGAGAGTTTTCTGATTTTCTGACATTTTCATAAGTTTATCATTATTTTCTAACATTTGGGTCGTGAAGGATTCTTGATTTTCTGACATTTTCACGAGTTTATCATTATTTTCTGAAATTAATTTCATGAGTCTGTCATTACTTTCTGAATGTTTCTTGTTAACCTCTGAAATCTGTTCCGAGAGTGATTCCTTGATAGTTTCCTTATTTTCTGACATTTTTCTGTCTAGCTCTGACATTTGTTTCGTGAAAATTTTCATGAAGTCATTAAGGGTGATCTCGGGCGGTGATTGTTCCCCTGAACTCCCCTCTTCTGCCACATCGATACCTGACTCGTCCAACATTTTGGAAGTTTTGAATGAAACGCGCACACGGTAGCAACACACGAGGAACAACACAATAGCACTCACAAACAAAATACACCAATAAAACAAATCATTACCAGTCAACAAGTTGTTTCTCTCGTAACAATATCCTTCCATCCATTTATAACAAAATTTTGGTTAAATTTAATCTTTAAAATTTGGGCGTGAAAAAACCTCAATTATTCGGCCGTCGGGCCCCACGGTGGGAAACGCCAATTGTAACCGAACCGATTACCTGTGGAATCGGTTGGCCGCCCTGCCACTAGCTCAGATCGGTGACGGAAGGAACTGTTATGCAGTACAATAGGAACACAAATTAAATAAACACTTGTTCACTGGTAAAATGATTCAATTTATTTCTGGGCATGAATGATAATAAAAAAAATGCACCAGAGAAATTTCAACTATAAACTAGCAATGGAAAGGAAAATTGAAGAAATCGATTAAAAGAGAAAGGAAAGAACATTAGGCGTTAGTAATCAGTAAAGCTTATGACTAGGAAGAAAATCAACTTGTTATAACTAATATTTACATGAATTACAGGATGACAATTTAACGCGCCTGAGCGCGACACTACGTTACATAAGTCTTGGAGTTGAATGACCCCCGGGTTGTTCAACCCGGTAGAGTTTTTTTCTTTATGAGCCTGGGCGGGCCCTCGGCGACTGGAAGAAGGGCGGCGGCCTTGGGGCGAGGACGCGTCCGTGGCGGTCCCGCACACGCCCTCCCGGCGCGTGAGTCAGCTGGACGACCCTCTGGCGAGGCCGTTACCACTGGCAACGGTGGCTGGGCGAGCTGGTAGCGAAGTGCTTGAAGATTGCCGGGGTTTTTCTCCCGACCGCAGGCGCAGAGCAAACAACCAAGCGTTCTTCTGATTGTCGTGACAGTCTTTTACAAGTCCGGTTTCAGAAAATTAAGAAATCCGTCACGAATAATTCAAGAACACGAATTATCAAACTCCAGAAAAGTTCCTCTAGTTACTACAGTCTGCTCAATGCTCGAGCTGGCACTGAAAAAAATTCTAAGTCCGGTAGAGTTGGACTTGCCTCCTACCGCACAATACTCCCACCAAGAAAAACTTCTGCCCCGACTGTTCCGTCTAGAGATCAAATCCCTACTGCCCACCGGCCTCGTCTGATGCCCCAGCTCCTCTCTCGACTGATGCCCCAGCTATTCTGAAATTCTCTCCGTCGAAATCGCTCCAGGTTACCTCTTCTCCCCACCCCAATTTCTTACGTGCTCTAGTCCCCTTTAATAGCAGTGTCGCTATTGGTCAGAAGTTGCTGCGCAGTGAAATATTCTAACCCAATCGCAGCGTGAGAAGCAAAGGGAACTTCCACTCTTTGTGCAGGCTGCGATCATACGGGCTGTTCTCGAACCTTCTAGAACTTTGGCCCTCGGAGGCGTAGGGGGCGCGTTCGATGACGGAATCATTGCTCTGGGATCCCCCGAAACTGGGTGGTCTCGAAGTCTGCAGCTGGCTCTGAACACTCGTACAGTGTCTGTCAACGGTGGTCCTCTAAACGACCGGCTTAATGGGGGAGAGGCGGTAATGGCCCCCGCGATAAGTGAGACTACGCGTGCATTGCAAGCTGTTTAAACTCCCGGTAGAATTCTGGGTGGTCCGAGTTTGTTACATTTAATTTTTCCAGCATGAATTTCGTTTCAAAAAATATGACGAAATCGGTTTCGCTACAATATATATATATATATATATATATATATATATATATATATATATATATATATATATATATATATACTCTATAAATACATTTGATAAGAAGAGGATTTCTCCCGATTTTCTTTCCAAAACCTAATCCAAACTCCAGAGGCTAATTCCCAGACCTCTAGTCGAATCACCCAAAGAATCCAGCATCACGAAATCACCAGGAGAATAATCGTTTGTGCCAATAGATAAAGTGAATAGTGCAGTAAATAGTGTAAAATCAGGTTCATTAGGAATTATTTATATATTTCTCTTATTTTATGCAATCATTTTTGAGTAATTGTTTTCAACTACGTTACTTTCCTTTGACAGATACCATTAGGACGTTTTAATTAAATTTTCCTCGATATTTCGAATATTGTGAAGCGTTGGTAATCGGTTATGATTATTTTTAGAACTCATATTGAAGATGACAAAACAATACGTCGGAATACAACAATGTTGATTTAATGGCATAAATTTTGACCCCTGAATAATGAAGCACGCATTGATAATTCGTTGGCCGAATTGTGATTCAATTAGAAGAAATGTGTCGCCCCCGCGACCTCTGCCGCTTTTGCTGCCCTGTCACCTCACTCCACGACTGCGCCGGCCGCCACATTATCCCAAAGCGCGTTTCCCAACACCGCTGCCCGCCGCCCACGCATATGCAAAATAAATGTAGGAATAATGGAAAAACGGAACTGTCCATCTCGTGGTTATCCCAGGGCGCTTAAATGGGGGACGGCATTACAATGGATCTCAAAGGATGTGTTATTTTGTTGGAGCTATTATTACTGCGGGCAACGCGCGCCCATCGACCAAACCCGGTCACCCCCGCCCCGCCCCACCCGCCGCTGCGTTCCGTCCGCTTTCGCCTCCTGCCCTTTGGGCTTACCCAGAGGAACATAATTTTCAATTACCAAAACATCAAGTATTGATCAATGGCTTGGTACTGTTTATTCAACCAAATCTCTGAAGCCAACACTCAATCATTGCATTATAACTTTTACTAGGTTAATCCTTTTTTAGTGATTAATCCTATTGAAGTTTATCAACGTGTGGAAAGCTGCAGTGACAAAGGTTCATCACACTCATTTGCCTCTCAATAGTTAATCATTGCGCAAACCAATGGGGCCGTGCGATAGTTTTATACAGTGAGATTAAATGTGAAGTGAACAGGAATAACCGATTACGGGGCACATAACCAAAAGTATTATCCTGGAAAGGATGATTAATTTCTGTTCAGACGCCTGCAAATGTTGTGCGTTAGCAAGGTGCCCTTGACGTAGATGGAATTGACATAGTGCATTATCTCCGGGCTTTCCCAGCAGTCAGGGAGCGCTATTTGGGCTTCCCGGTCTTGCATTGTGTTCTCGTGATTGTATTGTAAATTTACACAATTAGACACTGCTTCTGTCTAGTTGTTTGGGTTGTGAATGGCTTATATTAGGTAAGAGAGACGATCAATACGCTATGGGATGAAATGGGAGTGAGAGAGTTGTGATGAAGATAGACGCCACTTTTATGACTGGAACGATGATATTTTTCATTTTGTCATTTTCATTTTTGAGAAGAATAATTACATGTAATGAACCGATAATTCAAGTTATGACATGAAATTACCGAGCACTGTTATGTGCAATATGCCAACAGAAACGTGTATTAGATGTAATTAAGTTGTAATTTTTTTAATAGCGCCTTATATTAATTTTTAATAACGGTATTAGTTTCAAAAATGATAGAGAGAGAGAGAGGTTGTATGAAATTATGACTGCCCCCGGTACCGAACATTCGATTTTCGAATATTATATTTTTCACGTGAACGTTAATTACGTTTCTCTTTAGTAACCAAATTTATTACTGTACACAATCTTCGTCGTAGTTGGCTTATTCAATTTACACACAGATTCGCATGACTAGAATAAAGACAAACAACACAATCAGAAAAAAGAAAAATTGGAAAGTAATCATTATTGCGCTAATTGTTAAATATTGTAAGAGGAATGTGGATGTTGATCATTTTTACGGCTTTACAGCGTTCGGTGCGAAACTTTTGATCAAGAGGCCAGCATTTTGATCATATTTACTTCCATTTCCTTCAAAATATGATAATATTTTTCGATCGTGCTTCAAATAAAAACATCAAAGGCTCAACCACAAAGATGAATGACAAAGAACCATCAGATAAGCGCCACTGTTGTTATCTGAAGTGAGCCTACTCTCTCGTGTTCTGGTACAACTCGAGTTCCATCAATTACTTCGTTAGCATAAATTACAATATACATTATACGAACTGTCGCGACAAGTGGCGCTTGCTGTTTGTTACAGTAGAAGTCCGAGAATGGATGGATGGTTGTTTGGAACCGTAGTGAGAGCATCTCAAGAGGAAAGGAAACCTATGAGACAGGAAAGCATAAGGTACGAAACTGTGGAGAATATTAATGTGAAAATAAAGAAACTGAATCAATCTAGAAAATATCAAAAATAAAGAGTCGTTCGCGTATCAAATTACACTTCTTGCTCAAATAGAGGCCTGTAAATGATTTAAAAAATAAAAAGTGCGCAAATATGATATTGAAACCGTTGAATTATGTCGAAGATTAATGAAGTAATAGCAAGAAATAGAACGTCTGCAAAAAAACAACAATGCTTGGAAAATACAATTTACGTAACTGAAAAAATAAAATCGCAACTTCCCTGTCGGAACCAAGACAATGGAAAGCTATTTTGTAAAGACACAATTATGCCCTATAATTGAAATACCACGCAAAATACTCCATCATATGCTTTTTAAAATTATAGTATCCAGATATTACCTATGAGAAGCCTTTAGCGTACTTAACACTTCTGATGAATTTGAGTGAGAGAGAAATATTGTTCCCTTAAACTACATTTTTCTAAGTGTACAATAAATGGTAGTCTCCTTGAGCATTATCTTCACTCTAAAAATTTACAGGTACTTACACTTCTATATTTTTCAAAATGTTTCAATATTGCGTCGAAATGGTTTTATTTAAAAAATTAACAATGATATTTGATTATTGGTCTGTGTAATTCTAAAGGACTAAATATACCTGTAACAAGTATTGTACTACCTCAGCTTCTCGGTAAATAATATCCATCACGATTAGGTTTTTTAAAATTTCTCTGATCCTTTGAGTAAATGCTGATTGTTTTGCTTCTAGGCATAAATGTAACTTTACTGATTGTGCATGTTTTCCAGAGTTCATTGGGAAATATAGTTCTTCAAATTCACGTAAACCGTGCTCTCGCGGCAATAAGTCGATCCCCTCACGAAGGGCATGATGACAGATAAAATCCAAAAATTGTAGGTGATTTGCCTTTGCAAATAGTTTTTATGTAATGGGAACTGAAATTTTCTTAACTATTGCCAAATGCCAATTGCTATATGCACACTCATTGCCACTTGTATTCATTATGCAATTGGTATATGTGTTTGGGTAGAGATTTTCGAATTATAAAAACCTGAACAAAACACTTCTCTTTCCTTAGTAAGTCACAAATATTTTTAACTGTTTTATGACGATAAATAAGTAAATACACAAGTAAATAAATATATGAGGTTCTTTTTTGGGCCCCGCTGAAGAATGAAACCGAAAAGCGCCTGGGTCGAGTAGTGTGCGGAGATCACCTCCGCGATAGAAGTTGAGTAATTTTCATTCAATGATTATTATGAAATAAATTATTATAAAATAATGAATTAATAATTATAATATATGAACAGTATTTGATTCGCTTGAACAAAAGAACATCATTCCAAAAATTGAACAAAGCTTTTTAAAATTTAAAATACCTCATTACATATCACCATTGATAACTCCTTATATTTTGCGTCATCCAAATTTCGTTCAGGGAGCGGAGTCCGTCGGTCTAGGGTTCAGGCAGTTATCACCTAAAAACGGCTCAATTAACACTAAGGAATGACAGAATATGAGTTGTGAAGAAATTGTTGTAGAAAACAATATAAATAATTCCGAATCAAAAGCTGAAGTGAGTGAAAATGGATCATGTTGACAATTGTTTTAGTTTGCAAAAGTTCTTCAATGCTTTGAGGTTATATAAAACATACGTACACCTTAATAGATTAACTATTGTAGAACCATGACAGGCGATAATGGTTAGAAACTTGAAAGTAGTACATCATACGTATCCTACTGGTCTTAAGCTGCAAGAAGCCAGTTTGGGCGCAAGGCGAAAACAGTTAAAGGGAAGCCATAAAAAGGCAGCGACTGGCGAAATAACGCTTTCAAGAAGTGAGCGCCCTGTGGGACGGGTCGAGGATGAGGGAGGCGCCGGCTTTGCCACCCAACCTCACCGCTGCCGCCGCCGCCGCCGCCACCGCCGCCGCCACCGCCGCCGCCACCGCCGCCGCCGCCGCCGCCGCCACCGCCACCGCCGCCGTCACCGCCGCCGCCGCCACCGCCGCCACCGCCGCCGTCACCGCCGCCGCCGCCACCGCCGCCACCCCCGCCCCCACCGTCGCCGCCGTCACCGCCCCACCCACCGCCACCGCCCACCAACCGCCACCGCTCGCCAACCACCCACCCACCGCCGCGGCCCTACCGACGCCGCCACCTCTGCCGCCGCCACCTCCGCCGCACCCACCTCCGCCGCACCCACCTCCACCTCCACCTCCACCTCCACCTCCACCGCCACCGCCGCCACCGCCGCCACCGCCCCCGCTCAGTCCGGCGAGCTGGCGTTCCGCAGGGCGAGGTGGCGGCCGCCTTTCATCAATCAAGTCGCCCTCTCGCCCGCGCCGCTCCCGTTCCCATTCCCGAAAACGACTCGCCATTCCGTGTTTTCGCAGTCGAATGAGGCTCTCAGACAGCGGAACGAGAGATGTGTTTTCGTTGTCGCGACTTGTAATTTTCAAATTTCTTCAAATTCGCCAGAGAGCGCTGAATAGAGACGAAACCTCGTAGCCTCCGCGCGTCGCGGAGGGCGCTCGCTTTGAGGGCTGTGTAATTAGATTAGCGGCCGACCTGGGGACGGGTAAACACGCAAGAGGTCACTGCCCTCTCGCCGCAATTCCGACGAATGAGGTCGCCAACGTTTCAATTGTTTTAACAGCTTCATGGTGGCCTAGGACACGCCCTCGTCGTTGTATTTCTGACGTCGTGTTAGCCACCATGAAATGGATTTGCTTCAAAGACTTTGGATTTGGATCTACAGCAGTTCGTCAATAATCATCAGTCCTGTAGACTGAGAAGTTTCAAAGTACGCATTATTTTATGTTTGAGAAAAAATTGCATTAGCAGTTGAAGTGCATAATGCGTATGTATTAATTTATTTACTTCTGAAGTTTTAGAGGCTCTTTAATTTCTGTTGACTATTCATTTATTATTATTTAGTTATTAGTTTATATATTATATAAATTAATCACTACATAATAATAATAATAATAATAATAATAATAATAATAATAATAACTTGTCAATAGAAATTAAACAGTTTCAGAGTTAATTCTGATAATAGGTAAGTGCAATTCCTGCAGAATAGATGTTCAAGGGGAAATGTGTAGTATATAGTATACTAAGAGTCAGAGTTTGAGTGACATGTCTTTTCGTTCGAAGCGGAAAATCGTTGACCTAAGCAGTTTTGGATGCCGACTACTGTTTGGCAGCAGACTCTATCGTCCGTCTGCTTGAGTAATGTTTTTACTGGTCGTATTGTACACGTGCGGTTAATTCTACAAAACATCATACCGATGACGAGATTCCGCGAGATTCATGCGCACGCATTGTTAAATGGGATCATCGGGAGAGGTGGCTCAGGGCATTAACTGATGTCAGTGTCTCTGACCGGGAGGTCCTAGGGTTTGAGTCTCGATGGTGGCAGGATTATCGACACTCGACTCGGCAGAGTTCTGTCGCTGTCTGGAAGAGAATCTAGCGGCCAGCTGCCTAAATTTGTAGTTTACCATGGTTCTACAATCAATACCAGACGAATGCCGTAGAAGAATCCTAACGGCCTACAGACCGCGTGCGACCTTTCCTTCCCATCCCCTTTCTCTTACACACACATACATTTACATGCATTCCTCTGCCACACACGCCGGTCGTGAGGTTAGAGCTTGTCCCGGCAGGGGCGGTGCCCCGCGCGTGGGAGATACCTGCTTAGCGAAACCCCCCACAAGCCGACGGTGGATCGGCGCCGGATCTGCAGTTGCCATCCAGCGAGGTAAGATTCCTGCCACCGCCAGTGCAAAAACATGCACTGCACTTACGGGACTATTGATCTTGCCAGATGATGTGTTCGGAATCACTAGTAATCAATCACTTCATGATTTAAGCGAGTGCAATCGTACTCGCACTTAAAGAACTCAATCGTTCCGTATACGTGGCAAGGGGTTTGTGTGTAACATTTAAGCCTGAAACGTCTGAAAATATCCGAGAATCTGGGTCTCGCTCCCATGAATACCACTTTGCGCCAGAGGCTAAAACAGAAATATTGGCCTCCTTCCCCTCGCCGGTGGGGCGGGGGGGGGGGGGGCGGTGGCCAGCCGGGCAGCGGCGTGACCCTCAAATGTCAGTAGGCGGCAGCCGGTTATGGGTCCACGGCACGACATTCCGGCGCGGGTGTAATTGCGCCGGGGTATTATGCCCCGCTGGGGGCCGTGGCACGGGGCTGCGCCCGCGGGCGCGCTGCGGGGGCGGGGCGGGGCGGGGTGGTGGGCGAGGGCGGAGGGCGAGCGCGGTGGGAGCCGCCCGGGGCGGGGGAATTGGACGGGAAGTCGCCACTGCGAGAGCTCGCCAGTAGAAACGTAACACGTCATTTGGAATTGCATCACCATTGAAATAGTCGGGTTATTAGAAACCTGTTTGTATAGTTAAATCTTCAGTGTCAAAATAGTTGTGTTCTCGTCATACTCAACCATACTCAAGCCTCCATTTTGTTTCCAATGCCATCTCTCCCATACGTCAAATGCAATTTCTTTTCCTAAATTTCATTTCACTTTATCGCGATCGCGTGCTTTCCTCTTGAAAAGAGAAAATTAAACATTAAAATCGGTACACCAATTTAATTTGAAGGAAAATATTTTTCTGCTGATTAACTGTTTCTATACAGTTAGAGACTATAAAAACCATTAAAATGAATTAATTAAATTATATTTATCTTAACAATGATATAAAGTGCATTAGTTTACATTTGTATTGAATAATACTGTTAAACAATACTTAATATATTTCTAACTACTAATATACTTCAGCTCTCAGGTCAATGACCATCTCGGTCAGGTTTTTTGTCCAGTTTCCCTGATCCATCGAGCAAATGCTGAGACGGACTCTTGTTTTGCTTCGGGACATAAATATAACTAAACCAAGGGGTTGTTTTGTTGAGCTACTTTTGCTAGTTGTGGTAGGAGTAGAACCGGGGGTAACGGTTACTTTTTTCTTAGCAATACAATAAAACAAATCTGCAGTTAACTATCCTACGGAAATAAGTTTTGTATAACTCGGAAGAGAAAATGTCCAGTTTTCAAACGTTGCTAACCTCTCCTTTCTCAATATTTTTTCGTCATTCCACTACGCATAGTTAAAATGTTGGGAAGAGATTTTAGAGCTCAAGAAAATAGTACTTCTCCCCCATACGTTACAGTTTTTACTGTTCTTTATTAAATAAATCAAATCTATTTACAATGTCTTAACGATCAAAACAAGTGGTGGGACACAAATAGGACAAACGGGAGTAATGTACACGTAGGTTTCCGTGGATCGAGTTCATGACTTCTTAGCTGTCCCGGTGACGCCGCGTCGTTGACTGAGAGGCCAAGGGAGAGGTTGGCCTCTCAGCCAACGACGCGGCGTCACCCGGGCAGCCAAGAAATTAAATAGCAACTAGCATCTTCCGACGCTAGTACAAGGCGTGTGTGAGCAAATGTAATGCGACTGTAGACCAATTTCATAATGATGAAGGTCTGCTCGTCGCAGCGGGAACTTGGGATGTAATCTCCAAAGAAAAGGTTTCCTGGCGATTCACGGGAATTTCTGGCAGGATGTACTCTGACTAGATAGTCTATACTCCAACAGAAAGATTGCGGCGTTTTATGGCCGGTCTGCGGTATTCGCAGGGTTGTGAATTCCGAGGCGGTGGTATGCATCTTCCTAGAGCAAGGGATTGGGCCCAGCAGAAGGCCTGCAGCGGAATGTGCGACAGAGCCAGAATACGTTGTGTGGCAGGTCTGCGGGTATGTAGCGGGCGCGGGCCGAGGCTGGTGGGGAGGGGAGGAGAAGGGCTGCGGCAGCGGTGGGGTTATGTGCGGGCGGCGGTGGCGCGGTCTCCGGGCCGCGGGGCGCGCTATATTTACCTCCCTCTCGCCTTCGCAGCCGTTATCTGCGGCCGGAAGGAAATGGCTGTACAAAAGTCGGGCAGCGGCGCACGGCCCCTAGGGAACCCGGCTTAGCTCGGCGCAGCCCCCGCCCCGCCCCGCCCCGCCCCACCCCTCCGCTCGCCGCTGCTCCCCGCCTCGCCCAGCGGCGCGCCGCGCCCGCGAACAAAAGAGCGCCGGCGCGCCCAGCGGAGCTTCCTCTGCCAGGGCGGAGAGGCTCACGCACCTCCAGCTACGCACTCGATGGGCAATCTCTCCGCGTCGGGGGAGGGGCGGGCACGCTCAGGCTGGCGGGGGGTAGACGAGTCTGTGCTCAATGCGTCAACAGTGTGACAAATTGTTTAGATTATCTTATGCGGCTGCAGAGAGCCAATGGCCAAGCTATAATTTTTTTTGTAATGTTTAGAATTGTGTGACGATTGTCAGGGAGACATCAGTTCTTTAGCTGGGAAGTCAATGTTTCCAATCACACGGCGTGTCACTGAAAACCGACACTGAAAACCGACACCGACACGATTTCATGGATGAAAGTCTACGGAGACGATCAGCATGCATTATTCGTACATTTCATATTTTTCTCATGCTTGATTGAATGATTATTTTGTATTTTCGGAAGCATCAGATGGTTTGGACATTAGCCCCACAAGGGATATGGCGGTGCCCCTCCCTCGCTGAAACGAGAGTTTCGGTTCAGCTTGTGGGGAGTACCCCAACCCGATAACTATTCTGCGCACTCAGAGTGTCGGGAACGGCGCCTGGTGCTTCCACAATATAACATAATTCACTTTTCGAATAGTGTTTTTCTTAGGGAGATTAATTGTGTCTTGTCTAGAACATTTCCAAACACACAACATATCACTGAAATGCAAGATATGCATATGGGATCTACCTGGATGACTTTGTAGACGATACGCATCCCTTTTAAACTGAAGAGACCAGTCTACGCGCTCAGGGCGATAATTCTGTAGATATCTAGTTTCTGCACTTTGTATTATATATTATCTTTCTACATATATATTCTTTGGTCAGCGATTCATGACATGAAGGAAAACATTTCTAAACGCACGGTAAGACATAGATAACCAAGAAATTCACATGGAGTCTGACCAGGCTTGCTTTTGACTCTTTAGGGAATATAAAGTATTGCCTTAAATTTTAAATATCATAAAGTTAACGAAGTATTGGCGGCTTGTCTCCAAAAACCCAGCTTCAAACTTTCCAGATACCATTTTTAAGTTCCCATGTTTCTTGACGCCATTCTGTTTTTGGTCCTCCTATTTTTCATCCACCTCACAGGTTTCGATTATACGAGTATCATTGACGACCATCACCCATTCGTCGTCGATTATCGGTTCTCCTATTTATAATTCATGTTTTTTACAAATTCCATTATTGTCAACGACAAACCATTGATCAAATGTGGGTTTAATTTTCATCTCCAACTACTCTTCGCCTTAAAACAATGCCATTCATTATCGATTTAATTGTTTTCATTATTTACCGACATACTCCATATAATGCAATGACACAATATAATGCTAGTTAAGTGAGTGCATGTTATGAAATAAATGATATAGATTCATGTGACATTCTTTTTCTTGTAGTTTTTGAGTATAGTATCCTAAATACGCCATATCTCAACAGAAAAAATGTGATAAGTTCATAAATCATACCCCTAAAACGAATTTCTCATTTGTCAAGTAGAGTGGACAAAAACTCAGTGAATCAAATTTAGTCACTGGGACGATTATTTAAAATATAAAACACGTTCATTAAAGGTAATCAAATATAGGTATTCTAGTATTATCCCAAAAATTATGAACTTTCCATAAGTAAGAACTACACTCAGATTTATTCATCAAACTTTTCAGATTTTCCCCCCTAGACAAAATGTTTTGTTTTGGCGATAACATCAGCTTCGGCGCATGGTTATTATCCACGTAAAAACACCTAACAGTGGAATAACGTAACCCGTAATGGCCGTGACGTGTCAACACGGCATCACGCGCCCGCCAACATTCTCCGCTTGTTCCGTCTCCAAATAGCGTGCGAAGTGCGCGCGCGCGCGTGTGCGTGTGCGTGTGCGTGCGCGTGAGGGCGCGCGTGTCGGAGGCGTGCGTGCGGCCACGCGTGCGCTGCGCTCTCACGCGCAGCAGGGGCGAGGGGACGGGGGTCGGTGGGGTTCCGATCGCCCGCGAGCCAATGCGGTTATTCATACGCCAGCGGTTCGCGCTATTAATGAATTTCAACACCTCTTCCGCGGAGCCGACGCGCTGTTTTAATAATGCGCCGCCGCTGCGTGCGAGGGGTGGGGCCGCGCGCCCGCTCTCTGTGCTCGCGATGTAAAAGCGACGGCGTCACGGCCAGCAAGCTCACGATTTTTTATTAATATTAATAGTATTGCTGGTGAGGTTGATACCTTGTAATAAATTGAGACAAAAATGTTGTTTAGGGGAAAATATTTTTATTTTTCACTGATACGTTATAGCTTGTTATTGCGTTATATACGAAGCTCGATGTAGTACAGTGCATAACTTACCTGAATCGAAAGGATCATGGTTTCGGGAGAAATATTTAAACAGTTGAATGATGCTAAATGTTATCTAATGGAAGGAATTATGAAACGGAATTATGGGAGGGAAATATGAAAAAATAAACCGCGTCTAATCACAGTAATTAACATTTACTTAGTTAATGAATATGTGAATATGTATCAATAAATTTAGGTACAAAAAATAAATGATATATGTACCATGGGAATTAACTTATTCTAATGATATTGGGCGACAAAAACACAGCCACACAAAAGTGAAAATGCCCCAGAGAAATTAATCTTTAAACGTGATTCTTCTTAAGGTTTGTGTTAATAATAAACTGATGTTATCGTCTAGATAAGGAAATTGAGTAAACATACTAACAATGACCTACAACTTAATTTGCGAGTATTTAAAAGTAAAGATTTTGGACTTTTCACTTGTATACCGACCAGAGATCTCCTGAAATGCTCAATTCATTGCTGCGGTATATGTGGAGTCACTCGGCATTAGTTTGTGTTTGAATCTCTTGTATTTGAGACATATGATATGGAATGAAAGAATGGGAACTACTAGGAAATCATATTACATGATTCGTTCATTTAATCCTATCATATTCTTCCTAGTTTACATGTTTATTGAACGTTCATTTATAAATTTTTGAAATGCAGTGGTGAGTTAATTAAAAAACATTAATAAATAAAACTAAATTGTTCACAGCTTTCAAAATAAAGAAAAAACACGTGGCAGTTTCTTTGGAATAAAACTGTTAATATGTCAAAATTCATAATTATTTTCAGTGTCATAATTATACAATTTCTACTCTGTGGAATTCAGTCAATAGCTCTAATAACAAAAATGTACATTTCTTAAACATAATATTTCACCATATTGTAGTGTATTGTGGTGATATTATACTAATGGTAAAAAGATTTCTTTCCGTAAATTTATAAGAGTAAAATGGTCTACAAATAAAGTATTTATTATAATTAAAATCAGACAATTTTCTGTGACCTTTACTATTCATTCATATTAGATGAGTTTCCTGACAACGAACTTCAGTTAATGCAGAAATAAAAAAAATAATTTTATAATTATGTAATTCTGTATTTTTATTACTAAATTATTGATAACTCGTGTCTGTTGAAAGAACTCATTTAATATGAACGTAAAGTATGTATTCATATTTTAAACTAATGAAAAAAATTTAAAAAGAACACGAATATTTCATTACTGAAATGAAAAAAAGTACGTTTGGTTTCTTTCAGTAATTATTGCAATAGCCCTCACCCTAAAAAGTATTTCAAGGAATTTGAAAGGGAGACTGCATATTTCCCGAAACTCCCTTCCCGTGGCGCGCCCTCGCCCAATAGCAGGAGACAATGGGTTTTACGCAGCCCTGTCTCGGGAGGACGCCTGCCGCGCACCGTCTGTGTGTTGACAATAGAAACGTCACTTCCGCGCCAGTCCAGGAGGGCGCGCTGGCAGCGCGGGCGGGTAAGGCGATCCGCGCGTCGAGCGCCTTCAATGGCGCCGGGGGCGGGGGCGGGGGCGGGGGCGGGGAGGGCGGTCTCCTCGAGGTGGTGCAGCCCGGGCAGCGGAAGCGGGAGCAGGTGGAAGGGAGCGCCGAGGAGGAAGCGGTCGGAGGCGAGAAGCGCGAGCGAGGGAAGTGGAGGCGCGATCAAGACGGCGAGGAGGAAGAGGGCGGGAGCTGATGTGGGTGAAGGACGCAGAAGGGTGCGCGAGGAGGGAGGAGAAAGTCGGGAGTAGAGTGGAACGTTGAAAGTAAAGGGACGGCGTGGGTTGCCGCCGGGGCGAGGGCAAGTGCAGAACCAGGCCGAGCGGGGGGAGCGGGGGCGGGCGCACGGAAGCCTAGCGGGGGTGGGGGTGGGGGAGGGGCGCGCTCTCCGGTGGCACGCGCCAGGCGCTCGCGGTGCCGGTTACCCGACGCCGCCGCGACGGCGCGAGGGGCGCTGCGGAGGGCGGCCCGAGGGGCGCGCCGCCCCGGGCGGTCGCCCCGCCCCGCCTCGCATTGCCCCGTCACGCCCCGTCCCCCGCCAGGCAGCTCCACCGATCTCTGTGACCTGCATCTAGTGCTTTCCTCCGGTTGCCACTCCTCTCTGGCAGACAGTTCCAATCCATTCTGTCGCCCTTCGTGAGCGTGTACTGATTCCGG
Organism: Gryllus longicercus; assembly: GCA_038098605.1. Classification (NCBI taxonomy): domain Eukaryota; kingdom Metazoa; phylum Arthropoda; class Insecta; order Orthoptera; family Gryllidae; genus Gryllus; species Gryllus longicercus. Next base: position 468,825 of record JAZDUA010000720.1, read on the forward strand.
GCTCGTGAACAGATGACATTTCTTCTGTAAGTGTAGTGAATGTTATATCCCGGGAGGAGGTGGTGCTCTTCCCTCGCTGGAACATAAGATCCGGCGCGGACCTATATGCGGGATACCCTCCCCAGGTATCTCCTTCAGTCGGACACCACTCCAACCAGGGCAAGCTCTAAGCTAATGATTATTGTTCCGACATCTGTGTTAGTGTAACTGTTATTGTAAGGAGTGAGCTGGACACACGGATGAGGAAAGAAAGATTGCGCGCTGTCCGTTGCCCGTTTGTAGAGAACTGCTAAGGCATTCGCCGGTTGTTGATTGGATAAACCGCGAAAAAAATAGTTAGGATTCCCCTCCAGACAGTGGTTGAAATCGTCTGAGCTCTGGTATTAATGCCGAAAATCCACCGTCTGGACTCGAACTCTACGACTTCCTGGTCGACGGTGTTGCAGAAGTCACCATGTCACTGAATCATCGCATTCTGTTGATTCTTCATTCTAACTTTACCTCATGAGATTGATTTTTGTTTGTAGGCCAGTATATTAATACATTTATCACATTAAACAGTTATAATATGTAAAGTATATAGTGCATGTAGTCATTATCTCATTGTTGTCCTATTTTTTTGCGCAAAATATTCAAAAGCATGTTGTTGATAAATCTTGAAGAAAAATAATATTACTTCCGGGCATAGAACATTACATAACGTTGTTTTTATAAATGAGGTATTTAAGGAAGGGCCTTGCCGTAAAGAAACATCTTTAAGCCTATAAGTTTAAAAGGATAAATTTAACAACAAAATGTTAAATGATTTTTTGGAGTCAATATTGTATAATTTATTTTTTACGAGCATAATTTACGGTAGGATTTTTAGGGTTGAAGATATATACAAGAAACGAAGAAAAAAGTTTAAACGGCGCCCTTACTCTCAGCTCTGTCTCCACACTTCAGAATTTTTAGTATAATGTGCGATTGGTTCCAACAAACAATCAAGCCAAGTTTCAAAACTCCAGGATTTTTTTCAATAAATTTGTCTAATTTGACTGGAGTAATAAAATAGATTCTGTAAAATACGTGACCAAGAAATGGTGCCCTAAGCCATGATCGTCCGATAAACGTTGGAACTTTCTGGAAAATGCAAATTTAGCGAGTAGCTTGACAATCTCTCCACATGTGATCGGTTGACTTCGTGGTAGAGAGAGGGGAGGACGCGAGGACGCTTTGATGCCCGGCGAAAAAAGACACACTTGAGCACAAATCCGTTGAGCAAGGACGCAGTTATTTTAAGAGACTTGACGCAAATTCTTGGAAAATTTCAGAACTAATACCGTGGATTACGGACGCAAATGTAAACCGTTCGACCAAGACTCACAAAGGTGCACGAGAAGCAGAAACATCCAGGATATTTCAGTATCCCGATGATCTGCCAAAGACTAAAAGGCAGTAGAATGCGAGATGGCGCCGTGTGACGGCCCTCTCGGCGTAAGCGAGGCCTCCGCCTCCTGCAACCGCGCAGCCCGGGGCTTGAATTGAATTGAATTGAAATTGCCTTGTTTTACGTGGCGAGACTCGGGCCATCAGGCCCGCTCTTCCGTCTGACCACGCAAATTTCGCTACGCTCCTTTCATCAACTAGCAGAGAAAGGAGGTATTTTTGGGGCGAGAAACAGGCGATTTGAATTTAGCTCAGAGGCGTCATTTAGGCTTGAGGATCTTTTACATGCAAGTAAATCTACTAACATGGGACCGCCGGCTTTACTTCCCCTCCGAAGGAAGGCGTACGAAGGATTTTTTCGCCCTTAAAAATCCACGGCTTCGATCGGGTTTGAACCCGCGAGCTTGGGTACAACAGTCCGGTACGCTAACCGTTACACCATCGCCGGGGCTTCGCCGCGCGACTGGCCGTGAGGTCGCGCGCGCCGGCTGCATCTGCATGGGGAGCGCGGGACAGCCTCCTCCCGCACGGCGCGTGCCATCGCTGCTATCGGTGCAGCGGCGGGCCGCTATCTAACGCCCACGCTCCAGCCAGCGTACGCCGCGAGCCAGGAGACGAGTGTTATATCCCAACGTACAGACGGTGTGTAGTACGCCATTTACCCCAGAGCGAGAGAAAGCTTACGTCTTTAATTAAAATAAATGACACGGCGTCCTCCCGATAAACTTGTATTTTGGGATCGGAGCAAGAGGCGCCTTCTGTGACCCCAATAAGTTACCGGATAGGGCTTGGAATATTCCGTCGATAATGAAGCCTGCCCCTTTGACCTGCACATAATTCTAAGGGTCATTCCACCTTTCACCCGCCGTGATATCTCGAGTTCCTTCGCCTAAGGCGCTCATCCCCTTCCCTAATAAGGACCACCCGGAGCGCGCTTACTCCTACTGACAATGCCAAGTGTCACCCCCTCTCGAACCTCTGTCTGGAAACAGAAGTGAGGGTAGAGCGTATATAGTTGTAAGAAAACATTATATGCGGTTCACTACCGTTTTGACTTTGCATTAGAAATTTGTATTACTCTGTATATTTCGCTTCTGTAATAAACTTACTGTGTTGTTACTCTCTGAGTTTCATTTCACCAAGTCTGTTTGGAGAATCTGTCGACTAGCCATCAACGTTATTTAACTCGATCAATTGCCGAGGCGGAGTAACCGGCGATCAAAGTAATACACTATCATTAGCCCTGTGCGTTAAGAGACTGCAATATTCATCAAACAGACGGAGTTTACAATCGAATGTATTCTATCACATTTTTCTCTTACTGTCTTTCTTTTTCACTCGTTCGATTGCGTTAAATAAAGTTGCTCTCGTCACTTTGACGAGTTGTGTTGAATGAAAAAGTATATAATGTGTCGTTGAATGTAGAATAGTGAAAATCTTTGCATCTCTCCCCGTCCCAGAGCTGTCAACCCTCGAGATTCTCATAAGCCGACACCTAAAGAGCAGGTTTGTATTGAGCTTGGCGCCCTGTAGAAATTTAGCGCATGAAACTCCTCGCTTCATCAAAGTGCGTGAAGGTCGCGTTTCACTGCATTCGGCGCTGAACGTGCCCGCCCACGCGCGTTTCATTAGAGTACTTTACTAAGTACTCCGGCTTCCCCTGACATTTCACTTTGCAAACCAGTCTGTCTCGTGTCCGTCTCTCCGCCGTAAAGGCTCGAAAAGTGCGCGGGCAGCCGGTTTGATCGGTCGCCCCCAGCAGCCGGCAGGCGCTCTGCCCGTCACCCGCTCCAGGGCGACGCAGCTTCGGTAAGCTTTGCTCTCCACTCCACTCCTCGCCCTCGCTCTTCAAAGCCCTCGCTGCTTCCTGCCCCGCAGGTAGCCAGCGCCCCGCCACGCGCTCCCCGCCGGCCTCCTCGCTAGGCAGTTGCGGCGCCCCGCCCCGCTCCGCCCCTTCCGCTTCCTGTTTACGCGCGTGCGCCTCGCGAGGCGAGAGGGGCGGGGGCTTAACGCGGTGTCTTTTTCTTGTTCCAGGTGAGTGGAGCGCTGGGAACTCGCGGCCGGAGACGCAGCTCCTCTCGAGGTAAAGCGTTTCACACTTCGTTTTCTCAGCTGTGTCATGGCATGTGTGTTTCTGTATTTTTAAATTAGTTTCATTATTTGTTCGCGTACATTTCATGTTTTGAAATATGCCAATCCTTTAAGTAACCACCAAGCGTGATCATACATTTTTTTTATGTTTTAGTTCTTATTAAAACGCCAAAACATTCAGGTAATAATTATCTTGAAGCTCTCTCAATGCCTATCTCTAAATCACTTTCCTGAATATACTAATTATTAAAACCATCAAACATATAAAGAGTATTGTTACACTTAGATCATTTTAAAATATTCGACGTTAGATATCTACATGGCATCTTCGAATCAATAGCTCAGTGACTTTCAGTAGTAGCAATAATTTATAATGCATTTTGTAAAATGCTGATTCAAAATCCTCAAGAAATAATGAAATGATTATTTGCATGCAAGAATTACGCCGAGTTAGTTATTACCCGTGTCATTCTTGTTAAATCTGGTTCGAAGGGAGACATTTGTACAGTAAATCTTGCTACCGAAGTTCCTCGTTACTACTTCCAAGAGCGAATTCCTCATGCTGTTAGAGGAGTTGGTTTCACTGTGGCTAATGGTAGAACTTCACAATGAACATTTAATTGTGGAACGCTTTGTAAATGCCGTTTTGTGGGGAAATGTTGCTATCTCTAACATGGTTGGGTTTGCTTAATAGGATATACATTTTTGAGTTCTTTTTTCATGTTATATAATACAGTAAGATTGATTTAAATCACGGCATTGAGTTTGAGAGGTGGAATATAAACCAGCACTTTTAGAGAAGAGTGGCGTGTAAGTGGCCCATTAAAGTGTAATTTCATTTGCCCTTTTCCCTTCGAAGACTTGCTATTTCGTGCTATGAGACTTATGACGTCATCACCATGTCGGCCATAGTTGACCCAGATGCGTTTGAACACCGGCCCAAAAGTTTCAGCACTTCAAAAGTTTCCAGTTACAAGTTCTCGGAGAGTCTAATTCAGTTTGGAGATAAGGCTATTACGAGGAATCTGCGAGGCGTGTAATGTTGTTTCAAATGAAATGTGAAATGCGAAACTACACTGCTTTACATTGGCTTCTGTTTGCGTAGTTATCGCCGGTGTTCAGAAACAATTTGAGTTACGACCTGCCTAACATTGCTTCTTTCGCTCGAAAGGGAGATGGAACTGGCGAAGGAAACAGTGGGAGTGAAGAAGCATGACTAAACACAAGTGCTGCAGTTACTCAAGAACAGTCGAAAACTGTTCGTAGCTCATTTGCTCGTTTGTTAGGGCATTGCTTCAGCATTCGCCCTGTATTGATTAGGGGAACATTGGAAAATCGGAGCAGCCGGCCGCTGCAATTCTCCACCACACAACGGCTGAATTCGACCCAACATAGTGTCGAAAATATGCCATCTTCGGGACTCAAACCGGAGAACCTCGCACGTGACACTGCAGAGCTAATGGAAATTCTCGATCACGTGCCTTGTCACGAAAATCCTTCGCCGTACGTCACGAAACTTAATGTGTACACGTTAAACCTGAAAAACGTTGATGTTCGTTGCCGGGTTGTAGAGATGCGGGTTTAAGGCACTTTCACAATGCAAACGTAAACATAAGCATAAAGCATAGTCGTAAGTATTAACATAAGTGATAGACTGAAGTATTCACAATGTCTAACATCAACGTAAACAAAATAAGAGTTTTTATTGGCTGTGAGACATTCTAGTTTACTATTGGTTGGATGTGAGTATCTATTTCGAGGTGTCGACTATGTACATGGTCCATTATACATGGTGTTAGTTCGTCAATCGACTTCCATCCTATTTCGATTCTCGATTTTGAGTAACCGTACTGTGATTGTTTCATTTCTTATGTCTTACTTAAGCATAAGCGCATAACCTTGAAGCTTTCAAACTTTTAAGTCTTACGTGTAATGCTTATGCGAACGCATTGTCTATTACATATTGCGTGTATGCTCGAAAGGAGTGTATTGTAAATTGTTTTTGAATTATAAGTGTTCATATATTGTAAAACTGTAGGGTTATGGCTACTACCTGGCAATCAGCCACTTGTAGCCAAATAAATATTATTATTATATTATAACGCATTGTGAATGAGTCCGCTTACGGACGTAGTCCTAACTTATATGTTAACCCCGTGCTTCTGTCTGCGCTTGCATTGTGAACGCGGCTTCAGGTTCTCACTCGCGCAGCGCCCCTCGAGCAGCGGCGCGCCGGCGGCGGCGGCGGCGGCGGCGCAGGCGTCGAGAGGGCGTCGCGCCGCGGCAGGCACGGCGCCTCCGCCTCCGCCTCCACCGCCTCCGTCGCGTGAGTTCCGGCACTCACCCGCCCGCGCGTCTCGTGAGCCTCTCGTTGCCCGCGAGATTTACTGCGTGGTGACATGAGCGCGCTCGTGTGGCATGTCCTGTAATTACAGCCGCCTTGCGCGGCCCCCCTCCCGCGCGCCCCCCGCGGCGCGGACCCGCACTTCACCCGCCCGCGCACTGCGCGCACGAATCTCGCAGCCGGGAGCTCTAGAGCAGACTGGGAGGCAACGTGGCACTCTCCACTGTGAATGTCTATTGTGTGTTTGATATCTGAACATTTACGATAATTTTAATGGCAAAATTGGAGGATGAATTCGTGTCACTCCAATTTAATCAGTATTTTTTTATGTAAATGCAAACTTACATATTTGTGTGAGTAACCAAGATTCAAAAGAATAATTTTATCACTAAACAAATGCCGTCTTTCTTTTGTGGAGAGTTTTTTTTTTTTTTAATTCGGAGGAAACATCAACGCAATGAAGTTATCGACGTCCTTTTAAAAGACTTGTACATCGGACTTCGTATTGTCTTTGTTAGTGGAGACTTGCCTTACTAAAATAAGCTTTTCTCCGCTGACTACTAAATGAAATAACTTACGATTTTCACTTTTTGAAAGACTGTTATACATCCCTAACTTTCAAGTCTTTGCTTTAAGGCTTGCGTCGCAAATCCTCTGAGGCCGTTGCCGTCATCTACAGTTTAGAGGAGAAATAAGTCTGGGTCATGTTAAAAATGTTTTAAAAACTGTGAAGATGATGAGACGAAATCATATATACTAAATCGTCGGCTGCGAAAAAAATTGAGAAAATTTAAAGAAGCTTTAAATCGTAAACGATAAATTTCTGTAGATTCAAACCCAGAAATTCCTTGTTGATTGATGCAACTGTTTTCGCCTGGGACAACAACAGCTGCCTCATATTGCCTCTTTAACTAAGGCTTCTCTTACGCACAATTATTCACGTACAGTTTCTATTAATATACAAAAAATTTAGATTATGTAATATATTTCTGTATTTAATTCTCATGTTTGAGTTGAAACATTAAGCCTTAACCAAACACTTAACCGCTTGCGAATTATTAAATTTTGAATTGGGGTACTGTGCAACAATGAAATGGGCTAGCATTCACTCAGTACAGTGTCTTGGGAAGCAACTAGCCCTGCAGACAACACTTACGTGAAATCTTGCAGCTCACGACATATCAAATTTTTAAAAGGCACTTATTTCCACACAGCTTTTACCTATTCTATCCTACTACACGTCCTAGACTGACAAATGGCTTACTCTCCTTGTTTTAATCTCTTCGTGTTATATTAAGAGCCTACTTCTCATTATGTAATTTTTAATGTACTACTTCTTGTGGCTGCACTTTAAAACATTCTCTCTGCTTTTCTTCATTTTTTGTGAAATTGTTCATTTGATTTAGTAAGCTACGTTTGTGCTGTTTTACTCTTCTGTTTTGTACACGTCCATTAACTCGTTTAACTTAAATCTTGAAGGAAACCTTTCAGAAAAGTGCTCTGGGACGAACAAATTATTGAAATATACATTTCACATACGCCTTTCAGTTACACTTAGTCATTTATTTTCTTATTCTCTTTGCCATCACTTTTTCTCAGAAAAGAAGGTTTTAGGGGCGAAAGTGAAGCATAATGTGAAAATGTATTAATTATTTCCTTTTCCTTTTTAAAGTATTAAACTACTAAAAATTATAAAGAGTAAAATACTTACGCAGTCTCCATTTTCTTAAATATTCTAAAATAGAAACCTATTCAGTACGTTCTCAAACTGTATCCCGTATATTTTAGGTTAAAGAGAATCGATATGAACAATAACATTACTTCTCGTCTTCGCACAAATCAAATGTTTCTTCCCATTTTGACAGTTTTATTCCTGACTTTATTTTCCTGTTTCGTACTTTACTCATGCATCCCACCTCCATAAGCGATTTCATCAACTGCCGGAAAAGCGACTATTGTTTCTGAGGTGTCACCGGTAACGCGATAGCATCAAAAGGTTCAACAAATTTGGACTTCATTCCGTATTCGATCTTCATTCCACCTGTCACCACTTATCCGCCCGACGGATACGTCGACCTTTGCACTAATGCAATTAGCCTAAATTATTGACGTGCCGGCACTTGGACTAATTGCGCCGGAATTCGGCGGCGTGCAGTTCCTGTCCGTGACGGCGCCGGGCGGCGCGCGCGCGCCTAATTCGCCCATTGTTCGCCGGATACAATTAGCGCGAGATTAGCCGCTCCCCGTGCCATTACACTAACGCGTAATTCCGCCTATCTGATTTTTGCGCGCAGCTCTGTCGCCAATGCGCCATTTTGTTCCTGCCACTGCGTTACCAGCGGCCATGTTGGAGTAGTCTATAGGCATGGTCCTATTGGTAACACCTGAATTTCAAAGTTGTAGAAATGATCAACTCGAACAGAACACTGGCATAGAATTTATACTGTTAGCTGTTATATTGTTATACTGTTACTGTTATATCGTATTCCGTAATTATTATTTTGCAGTTTTGCTCTGCTTATTAAGTTTTGCAGATTTTTTGGTGTTTTCTCAGAATTTTACCACTCAAAAATATTTCTTACGGTACTGGAAGAATATATTTTTAAAAAATTTGTTAGTTTTTATATAATTCTACAAATTAAAATATGTAATATTGTATTTTCATAGTTTCGAAAATAATTGTGAATCAGTTACCATCGCAACCCACTAAATTATCTTAAACAGATTTCAGTAAATTTATCATCTTCAACTTGACGCATCTGCAAAATGCATTACAGTAGTAACACTAACGTGAAATCACAATTAAGTTCGTTAAAACCTTACTTGAAATATTTTGACTTCGAAAACCATCACCAACATGCGGATGAGGAGTATGCGGAAATTAAAATTGCTTATCACAATAAACAAAAAGGTGCCATTGACAAAACCTTTCGCTTCTTTCAACGTCTCGTCCTCTTTGCGGAAACCATGATGTTTTAAACAGGCGCCCGTGGGGCCTTCAATAACAAGACATAACCCGAATGCAGTGTCCTCGCCACAGACTTTGCGCGGCCGCTTCGTTTGCAGCGTGGTGGGCGCTGAGGGCGCGGCCGCGCGTTCTGCGCACCCCCCGCCCCGCCACGCCCTGCCCCGCCACGCCCTGCCCCGCCACGCCACACCCGCCACACCACGCCAAGCCACGTCAAGCCACGCCATCCACGCCAAGCCACGCCAAGCCACGCCAAGCCACGCCACGCCAAGCCACGCCAAGCCACGCCACGCCAAGCCACCCCAAGCCACGCCAATCCACGCCAATCCACGCCAATCCACGCCAAGCCACGCCAAGCCACGCCAAGCCCATCCTCACCCCATCATCTCCCGTCACTCCCCGTAATTCCCCGCCACTCCCCGTCACTCCGCGCCACACCACGCCATACCCTGCCCCACCTCACCACTCTCCGCCCCCGCACCCCTCCACTCCCCGTCACGCTCCACTAACCCCCTTCAGGGTACTACGTACCTCTCCTCCCCGCCTCACCTTGCTCATTCGCGCCACGCCCATTCCACCCCACCTACCGCATTCCCGCCCCAGCCATTTCTATCCCACTTTGTCCCCACCCCTTCCCACCGTTCTTCCTCCCTCTCTCTTCCAACATCTTCCCTCCCAACCCATCCGCCCTATCCCGGTCTCCCGCCCTCGTCTCGCACCCGCCTTCCTCCCGCCCGCTCGTGCCATCCCCGCTCCACCCCTACCCGCGTCCCACGCCCGTGTTTGCCGTGCGCCCACTCGCCGCGACCGCTTTGGCGCGCGCGCCGCCCCTCAGGACGACAGCGCTATGGACAGACGCGGCGCGGCGCACCGGGGACGCCCTCGCCGGCGCAGGGCGCGCGAGCAGTTCGTGCTCTGTTGGAGATGCGTGCGAGGGGGGGGGGGGCGTGGCCGGTGACCTGGCGAACGCCCGTTGACATAGCTGCATGGAAGCGGACGATGACCTGGGTGCAAGCGGTTATGCAGGAAATGTTGACGTGGCGGCGATGGTGATGTGGGTGGGGACAGTTGTTTCAGCGGTGTTTATGGTTGAAATAACAGCACTGTCACCAAACGCTTCTTTCCTGTGACACACAACTATAAAACTATGAACAAGTGTGAAAATGTGGCATTTTTTTATTTTTTATTTTTTTTTTCGTTGCGAATTGTCCTTTCTATAGACAATATGAAGGTGCAGTTATACCCACCAAGGCCCAGTCATATTTTTTTTTTTCCTGAGGGTAGGCACGTGAAACATTATTAGAGGGATCAGTATTTCTGCTGAGTCCATTTTTACGCCCCAGTGTTGATACTCCGGGTATGGAGGATGAAATACTGATGATTATTATGAGGAGTGAGAAGACGACACACACATACAAACACAAATACACCCATGCTTGAGGGGAGACTCGAAGTCGCGATCCTGTGGTCGCAGACGTGGTCTGGTGCCTACGGCAACACTGCCTTAACGATCTCGGCTATCTTACCGGCAAAAAACTTATTTTAGATTTTTTTTTCAGAGAGAGTATCTGATAACAATTATGTGATTTGAATGAGGTACGCGTAGTTGAATCGTACAGGTGTAGAGTTTGACCTTATGCGGTTATATACCGTGTTACCATGACCAAGTTTAGTAACGAGAAGCAAACATGGAAATGAATCGTACATTTTGACTACAAAAATTTCCTCAAAACGCGGCCGATATTGAAGTCTTGCTCCATCAATCTTCTTGATAGTTTAATAACAATACCTTCTTATTTCGTATGTGTGTTTCGAATGTGTGCCTTACAATTAATTCAGTTATTTTCTTCCCAACTCTACGAGCCTTTATGCTTCGTTGATTGACCAGTGATTCCGGGCGGGTCAACGGCTAAAGTCGTTATTCCCGTAAGCGTGGTGCATGTGTTTTCCTCGGTACGTGGCAGCCGATCTACCGTCGGCGAGTGGAGTTTTCCCCAACTAGGTATCTTCTGTCAGCGGAGATCTATCTCAGCCGGGTCAAGGTGTAACCTCTCGACCGGTCGCCCGGCATGTGTGGTCGCGCAGTGCATGAAAGTGAAAGTGTGTGTTAGTAAGGGGTGAGGATAGGACAAGGAAGAGGAAGGGAAGGCCGTGCGCGGTTTGTGGCCCGTTCTCCAGGGTACTGCTTCCGCATTCACTTGGTATTGTTCAGAGAAAACCCGTTAAACTACCGATCAGAGTAGCCGGCCTTTGGAATTGTCCTCTTTACGTGAGCTATAGCTTTCTAGCTAGTGACGAAGATCCTGGCGCTGTCGGTACTCGAACCTAGGAACTCCCGGACAGAAGCACTGCAGTGACATGTAATCGCGCGGTAGCAAGTAATCCTACAGTTGGGTATCTCACTCCAAAGCATTCACTCACCCTATTCACCCCGGCTCGCCACCCTCCCACCGCCTCCCACATACTAAACCCTGCCCCCTTTCCTCACCCCCTCTCACCCCTGTTCATATGACCCTACCCGTGGCCGCCCCAGCACGCATGCCTTCCCCCGCCTTCGCTCCCACCCGCCGCCCCCCGCCGCTGTCACCGCTCCCTCCCCTCGCGCGTGCATAATTCACGGCACGTGCGTCGTTGTAGGAGCGGCGCGCCGCCGCTGCCGTTGACGTCTAATGAGTTATCGTTTATTTATTCTTGCGGCGCGGCGCGGCGCGGCGCCGCTCGGCCGCCGCCGTTCACCACCTCCACCCCCACCCCGCCACCCCCACCCCCACCCCACCCCCACCTCCCCCGCTCTGGGCGGGCGCGCGGGTTTCGGGTTGGTCGGAGCGGGCAGGCCGGGGGGCGGAGCGGTCGAAGAGGCGGGGGTGGACGGGCCCCGGAGAGGGGTGAGGGCGGCGGGGGCGGGCGAGGGTGGCGGGGGCGGGCGAAGGCCCTGCGGGGGTGGCTGGCGTGGGCGGGAGGGGGGCGGAGGCGCTGGACCGCAGTGTGGCTAAGCTGTTTCGCGCGTTCCGGGTGTGCGGCGCACCGCGCTCTGCCGCCCCATACGCTCCTCCCATGTAATGGACGGCTGCGCCGGGCTCCGTTGCCTCTGTTTTGCTGCAAACCACATGGAGGCTGTTGGCTGCAGGGTTGAGGAATGCAGCTGGGTGCAACGGCTTTCGAGTCACTATTTACATAAAGACCCTTTCACCACCACTGTTTCGTGTCTGAAACTATACGAAGTTAAATCAAACATCATTGCTTTAATTTACATTTGTGTCATTCAATCGTATGAAGAGAAAATTTAAAATATTATTAGAAGTATTATCATCGTGTAGTACACTGGGGTTTCGAAAAATAAGGTGTGGTTGCAATATTTAACATATTTTCCCCAAGATCAATTTCTATTTTATTCTATAGCCTATTTATTACAACATTGTCAGGCATACAATCTACGAAGTTAATAAGTTGCTCGTCGTTTTCAAAAACGCTTTTCTGTATAGATAGGAGGAAGTCATATCTACGGCAGGTTAGCCTCGGTAATTCTCAGTTCCATTTCCGTTATTAACTGAAAGTTCCCCATGCATAGGTGAACTTTCTAATTACCTGCACATACGCGGTAATTATCTGGAATATTTCCGCACCACCACACCAGCAATATGGAATGCAACTCTCAAGAAAAAAGTATAAATTTTCCGAACGTTGACGCAATGATAGTCGTATCAACACAAAATGGTCATAAAGTAGGCTCTTACGTAAAAGCGTTAGCGTGAAAATCCTTTATAAGCTTATAATGCCGACAGTTTCATTTCCACCGCAGCGGGTCCTCACGTGCGTTTGGCGGGCGAGGGCGGCGTGTCGCGGACACCGCAGAGCGAGGTGGCTGGGCCACGGCGGGAGTTCATTAGCCGCAATCAAACGCCCGTGGGCGCCATTAGCGCAGACGCCGCGGGCGGTGGCCGCGGGGCGGGGCCAGGCGCGCCCCAATGGGCGGCGCGCGCGCCCACAGAACACGAGCGCGATTATGCAAATGTTCTGTATGTTTGCGCCTGTCAATGGACTCCTTCCCGGCGAACGCAGACGCACTCGTATGCAATGGGATCGCTCGCGGCCTCGTCCACGTCGCAGCGGGCGGAGGCCGAGGGAGGAGGGGATCGAAGCGCAGGCGGAGGTACATTTGATTGATTGACGGTTCCTGGAGTGGCAAGTCTAAGGTCATTAGTCCTGTAAATGTAGTGCACGTTTTTTCCCTCGGCAGGTGGCCGTAATCTTCCACCTCTTAATCGTCAGATCCTGCACCAACCTATCGTCGGCTTGCAAGTTTTTCCTCATCCAGATATCTCCCCCAGCGGATACAAGCTCTAAACTCCCTACTAATGAAGGAAATATCGTGCGCGGTGGGGTCTTGAACCTAGGATCTCCTGGTTGGAGGAATTGCAGTGACGTCAGTCGATGTTCTCAGCCACCTCTTCCGGTGTGGAGGTATAGGTGGAGGAAAACATGGAGATATAGGCGGAGGTGAAGGTGTGGCTGAAGTTGGGGAGGAAATGGAGTGGGAGGCGGAGGTCGATATGGCGGTAGGCGTGGATATGGAAATTGAGGGGGAGGTGGTGGAGATAGTGGAGAGCTGGAAACGAAAAAGGCATGATATATAGACCAAAGCAGACTGGGCACCATTTTTTTCACTCGGGCAATGCATTCCTGCTCTTACACCAGCAGGTACGAGGACATTCACGGCTGCCGCAAGAAGCGAGGTAATGTGAGATCGGGGACATCCCTGTCAGGTCGATACGTAAACGGCAAAATAATCATAAATCAAGATTACATGAGTATTTTTATTTGAAACTGCGTTACTTGATGCACAACGTAGTTAAAATAAAGCAAGCGGAAACACAAAATGATAGTTGTTAACAGCGCTTAGTAAATAGAGCATACTGGATGAATTGTAATGAACTATTGACATGCAGATAATAGTTTATGTGTGACAAAATTGCTTTACATGTTTATCTTTATATAGAACAAGAGTATTTGTAGCTCTATTAGAGCAGTATGATTTTCTAAATCACTTCTGTGGTTTGAGTTTACTGTTCATTGGAAAGAAAGCTATTGTTCGAAAGGGAAGTGTTCTGAAAGAAACAGTGAAGCTTTTGGATTTGAAGTAACGTAAAAAGAAGATCTGAGAAAACATTTATAAAACTTATATTTTATTAAAAATCTTAATCAGTTTTTCAGCTGACTATTACATCAGCTGATATCAATGAATTTTAATAGCAATTTCAATAGATTTAATGCCAACTGAATCCCGGGTATAAAATATACAAAAGTTCATATCTTCCAGTGTTAAATGTTGAAAACAGATTTTACGTTTTTTTTTAAAAATAGCGTTTAACTGTTGTGCTAGTACACTTCTTATTCTGATGACATTGTTGTAAAGTAACAAGCATTCTTGCGAACATCACTCTTCCAATGAGGTTAAAAACACGTAGGATGGAAAGTTCGTTATTTCGCTTCCACATTCTTCACTTCACCGCCCCACTTACAAATTACAAGCTATTAGGCGTTCGAGTCGCTGTAACGTGTTATTTGATGCAGTTAGATTACGACCACCTTATATCTCTTGTCGCTGATGCCCGTCAGTATGCCCGTCGCATTGATGCGCGGGCAAAGCTCTTGCCCTTGTCCTTGCCCTTGTCCTTGCCCTTGTCCTTGTCCTTGCCCTTGCCCTTGCCCTTGCCCTTGCCCTTGCCCGCCATTTGCGCCGAGTTTGCGCTTGATTAGATGGAGTTGCAAATAGATGAAAGAAGTTTCACATGATCCTCACAGGACCAGTTATGACATTCCATCTCTTGACTATCCGGCGAATTGATTTGAATATAATTGATATGATGAATAATAATGTATAATTATAATAGTATAAGAATCATTGAATTCCAATACACACTCGCTTTTAAAATAATGGTTCTCATTTTGTTCTTGAATGTTATAATTCCAGTATATTAAATATTTGAGTTTATCTATAACAACCTCCAAAATACCCTTTCTCTTATGGTATAATCGAGAAATGTGCATCGTTCGTACTGAAGGTCCCATTGTTCGGGCTTCATGCGTCATGGAATAAAATCGCCTTGCGTCATGGAATAAAATCGCTTCAAAGTGTGTGACTAACGTATGGTCTGAACAATGCAACATTTCTGAATTCAACATTTTCTGTCCTTATCAATAAATGTGAAGAGAATGTACGTTTAATTCTCGTATTGCATTGAATAAAATTTAATTTAATAAATGAACAAAAGTTCAAGAAAGATATTCTATATACTGAATTATTTACGAAGAGAATTCTTTTAGCTGTTATCTTTATGTGACCCCCATCGTAGAATGCATTCTGAAGGGATGAGCTTGGTGGCTATGTTGTTCCTTCGTGTCAGTTGATGTTGCCATGTAGATGATTATTAATTTCGAAGTTGTATCAGCTATAAACATCTAACATTCGCTAATTAATGTTATGTATGTAGATGAAATACATGTAACATTACTTCAATGGTTTTGCTTTTCTACTGAATACAATTATTATTTTCATTCTATACATTGTAATTCGTATTAATTGAAAGCAAAGGGAGATATTGGAAACATATTGAATTTATTCTCATTGTGAATGTTAAAATGCATTAATTTTTTTTATTTCAATTCTTGTCGCAGAAAGATGAGCTTTGGAAATACTCTTGTAGTTGCTTTGTTTAGTTTGTTTTTTCGAATTATCGGGGGCTCCGCTGCACGGAGCTAAGCGACTACGATTACTTCAAGAGTGAATTTATGCTTTGTTATCACGGGAAATTTAATGAATTAATTCCTCATAGCCCTGAGGAGGCCCAAATCAAAAACCAAAAGTTGCCACCATACGAACAAATAGATATTAATTAACATAATCTCACGATCCACTCATTCAATAAGCACATTCGCCAATTCAGATATTCGAAATACCCTTCTTGTTTTACCCACAAAACGCAGTCACATTGATCCATATCCTGCTAAAAATGTCATGTCCCACAAGATATAGTTACACATTCTCGGTCACTGAACGCAAGGAACACGTCCGAAATTAAGAAGTAAATAAGGACTTGATTTATGATTGCAGACGCTTCACAGCAAAGTTCGTGAGTCCCGTTAGTGTAGTGGATGTTTTTATTGCTGGAGGAGGGGGTGTTGACCCCCCCCCCGCTGGATGGTAAGAGCTAGCGCCGACCTACCTGTCGGCTAGCGAATTCTTCCCAGGTATCTCCCATCTGCAGGGGCAAGATCTAAGCTCCCGACCGTTATCACGGCGGGTGTGGTAGTGTAGTGTATTTTAGTGTGTGTAAGTAAGGGGTATGGATAGGATAAGGAAGAGGAAGGTTCAAAGTCCATTTGTTAGAAACTGCTCCGGCATTCGCCTGGTATTGATCGGAGAGACCACTGAAAACTACGGATCAGTGCTGCTAGATTCACATACAGGCACTTAGATTTGAGCTAATGTCGATAATCTTGTCACTGTCGGAACACGTACCCTTGTGGCGTCTTTGCCGGGGCAAATAATTACAGACGTGAACGGCTTGTAAATATTTAGTATTTATTAGAATAAAGATACTCCGACACCATAACACTATATACAATATTTACAATTGAAGTTAACCGTTACAAGAAGGAACCTTCCCTGGTTACCACCACCGCTGGCCTGATAATTAATTACCATCCCCGGTGTGATGCACCAGTACCTTACGCGAGCATACATGCGAGTATGCCGCACCTGCTGTCACGACGTAGCACGCCGGCTTCGATTCCCCGCCTCGGTAGCCTATGCATTACCATGCAACGCCGCGCACAACCCTCACGACGCCCTACCGACGCGCTCGCACCTGAAGAATCAGAAGAATAGAAGAAGGTTTCAAGTCGGATTCTGCTTATATACCCTCTGGCAGGTTGACGGAAGCGCGTCACCCGCAGTGACTGCCGACGCTTTCCCGCCGGCTTCGGGGTTTCCAAACTTGCATCCACGACACGGCATTCCTGCCCAAGCCTTGTGCAGCCCCGCGTCACTTCCGCCAGCGCTGTCCACATGGCTGATATAGTACGTTTGTACTGGCGACAGATATGACGCCACACCCTACGTACATGTAAGAGGCATCGACATCTCTTGATACCCTCGGGCACCTCTTCTGGTTGCAAGGACTTGATTGTAATGAGCGCTCAATGTTTCACATATAAGAAAATATTACGTATTAATCATGAATTAATTTTCATTGCGAGCTTCCAATAAAGTGTACATGTTATGCGGACATTTGATGAATGTTTCCTCAAATGTCTAAGTCTGACACGGAAGTTTTGAAAGGCAATCAGTGATTTCAAATATTTCAACAATTTACTTCAAAGAAATTACTAGGCTGTCCGGGTGACGCCGCGTCCATCGCGAAGGTGCCTTCCATGGTCCTTACCAGGACTTTAACTAGTAACTCTTTGCGGGCCACAAAAATTGGCACTGTGGGCCGACAGTTGGACATTCCTATCCTATATCATATCTTATTTACACACACATACTCTTACGGTGTATGTGCTACAGCACCATTTATGTCGAGAGACCAATTGGAAACTGAATGCTTGTCCCGGCTGGGTCGGTGCACCGCTAGTGGGAGATACCTAGAAGGGGAAAGTCCCCGCAGGCCGACGTGTGGGGCGAAGCCAGAGATCGCCATCTAGTGGCAGGAAGAACACCGCCACCTTCCGCTGTAAAACACGCACACGGGAGGAATTACCATATTTGTTGACGAGGCCGGACACACGGAAATGGCATTTAATCAATGGAATATCTTTCCATCAAACTCTCTGAAGCAAAGATGTTGTATTTATTGGAGCTTATGGAGAATACTTTCCTCTTTTTTTCTTGTTATTTAAGCTCGCATTAACGTCTAGGTCATTAGCGACCACTATTGCATGTATCGGTATGGTAACTGAAAATGGCATGATATCATGACGGTAGGGGGTAAAAGGGCGAACACTAATACAACGATGCGGGACTCGAACCCGCGATCCTTCGGTCCAAGATTGGTACGGCCCTAGTGGCTTAGTGATCTCTGCCATCCGGCGCTGCGCTTTCCTCTTTGCTGCATGAAATTTCTCTGCCACGGCGCGCTCTCCTCACCGCCCGTCTGCCCACCGCCGCGGCGCGCCGGCTGACGCCAGCAGTTATTTTCCCGAGAGCGCGCCGCGCCGCGCCGCGCCGCCTGGCTTCCTCGGTTCGTCCTCCGCCCGCGCGCCCGCCCTCTATTGTGCTCCGCCTCGCCGCGCGCGCCGCGGGTTTTTGGAAGCACTTTTGTTCCTCCCGCGGTTTGCATTTCTTCGCGGGCGGCCCACATCTTTTGTGCGTCACGCACCGCCTTATTTGCCTTGTCCCAGGCCGCGCGGCTTTCGGCTCTGCCGGTGCCTCGCGTGCGTCAGGAATTGTTTGGCGAGCGGGGCCGCATTGTCGCCGCCTGTCACGGGCGTGCGCGTGCGTGCGTGCGCGTGCGAGCGCGTGACTGCGCGCGTGCGGGGGTGTCAGTCCCTGGGCCGCACGGTGGCTGGCAGGTGGGCGGTGGCGAAGGCAGTGGTTTGTGGTGTTGTCTTTGTGTTGGGGCTCCAGGGCGTGACGTGGCTGCTCCAAGATGCGAGTGAAATGCGGAGTGAGCGGGAAGTTGCGCCGTTCAGCTTAACTCGCGTCTCGTTATTTCCTGGTTAGGAACGGAATGAAGCTGCTAAATTGGTCGAAAGCAGATGTTGGGAAACAAGTTTAAATTGAAGTGGTAATTATTCGTGTGTTAGTGAACCTTCAGTAAATTAACTGTTAAACCTAAATTACACATTTGATATTGCCAACGTGAAAGAAGAAGAGTCCAAATATGTAGTATATGAAGACATTATTTTTTTAGAACGTTGAGGAACACGTAGAACGATTTTTTTAAGACTTATTTTATCTATCAGGTGCGTGTTAAAAAATAAAGTCACACAAAATTATTTAGATAAAATACAATCTTCTCTTAATTTTTTCAAAGCTTGTTCAGTAATGGAGACTGAAAACACTGCTTATCTAGTTGAAAAAAGCGGTTGAATTTTTGTCATAACGATTAAAGAGAATGTATAGCTCGAAAATCGTAAGAGTAAATTATAATCTAAAAATCAGTAATTTGCTTCTTGATTATGAACTGGTAACTAAGATAAAGGAATTACAGTTCTTTAATTTTAAACAAGAATCTGTTTCATTTTTTCTGATACAAACTGTGCATGCGTATGGAGGTTATGTTTTGACCTACCCCATTATTCAAACATCTAATAAAAATATTCGTTTGAGCAAAAATATTATTTTAGAGCAATAAATAAAATAAAGGACGCATTAAATGTTTAGGTGTTTGCCATCTGTAAGTTCTACCACATTCACTAGTTTCTTAAGATAAAAGTTGAAAACCAATTTTTCTCCCTTTAATGAGGGCATCCGTGACCTCCTTTCTACGTACGCGGCTGTGGAGTGGCTCAATATGAATACAGCGAGGGCATGAGGGCGACCCTCTGCCTGCAGCGGAGTGCTTCTTGGCCGCTCAATTAAAGGGCGTGGAGCGTGGAGCGCGGGGTGGGGGTGGACGAGAGTGGTGCGGGAGTGGGGGGGGACGAAGACAGGGGCCGCTGCGAGCGCCGGGGACGGGGACGCGGAGGGCGGAGGGCGAGGGCACGCGGACGGGCCCGGCGGTGTCAGGCAGGGGCGGAGGCGGGCGGGGGCCGAGACGGCGCCGCTGGATTTGGAGGGCTCGCGAAACAGCGCAGTCGACGGAGGGCGGACGTCCGATCGCAGAGAGCCGGGATATTGGACGGGGCCTGGCTGGCTCGGGCTAATCGCGCCTGCTCGAGAGCGTCTCTCGGCGACTTATTAGAGCGCGCGGGGCCCGCGCCGGGTCTTCGCCCAGACGCCCGCCTCGCCGTCTCGCCCGGGATCCCGACTCGCTCCTCCGGGCGCATCCTGCCCCGCCGCGCCCCCGCCCCCGCCGCCACCCCCCCTCGGTCAGGCTCATATGCACCGCAAGGCTGCTGTCATCCTCTATGGACGGCAGGCGTGTCAAGGTAACAAGCGTACTAGAGCTCGCGGGCACGCCCTGCAGAGAAATTGGCGCGAGATGTGAAAACAACGGTTGTTCAAATTCCTCCGGTGAGGCGGTACGTCACTGAATACCTGGCCCATGACAGTCTTTGGCAGAAGTTACCTGACAGTTATTGTCACAAAGGTTAGTTATATTAATTTCCATTTTCTCGATAAGGTAAAGAAACGATCTATTACTATGAAATAATACATCAGTCCGATTTTAAAATCTCAATTGAGAGTAAAATTTAACTAATTGAATGAAGAGAATCTTGATTTTGTAATCCTGTTTACTTGAGAGTGGTATAAAAGCATGAACTCTCTACGTTCAGGTCAAAAGGTTTAGCAAATATTATTGTCGGTTGAAAGCGCTGACCGTTGATAAGCGATTTTTGTTACCTTACACAGACTTGTTAATTTATTTCTCATCATTACAAAATACAGTAAATAACTGAATGGTTTAGTAACATAATACAAAACAGAAACAAGGAAATAATTCGTCAGTAAACGTTCGTCACGTAGCAAAGATGTTTATTTCATTACTAAATTATTCTTTATATAAACACCAATTAGAAATGAGTAGTGAAGAATATAAACATAATACAATCCTCGGTTATTTGATAGAAAATATCTGGCCATCATATTTTCCTACGTAGCCACTATTCACCGCATCGCGCCAGTTAAGCTTACGCATGTACACCCCTTCTGCATTTGGAGGGGAAGTCAGTGCGGTGTGAGGGGAAGTTGCTCGTACCGGTAGGGGCGCCGGGCTCCCCAGGCGAGCAAGGAACTCGTGTGGGCGCGGTTCACGTACCTGATGTACGGTAATATGAGAAAGCCTAAAGAGAGCCAATATTTCAGTCTGTTCCATGGGAATTCAACAGAATAAAGTTTTTCATGTATTTTGAGAACTGTCTGTCTTATTATATTATTAGTCGGTCAGTAGTCTCCGGATTATTACGTTCTTATTAGTACATATAGTCATTTTTCTTTCAAAAATCGCATTAAAATACAAGCATGTACAATTCCATTACTTTCTATTGAAATGGAATGAATACGAGGAATAGAAATGAGATGAAGTGCCGGTCAGAACTAGAAACCTTTGAACGTTTCCATCAGTAAAGTGTGTCGGTAAGTGACACTAATTATGTGCTAACCCGCAAAACATTTCATTAAATTTCAGCTACATTGCTAGAACTTTAGACATATTATTGACCACAGCAATTACTGGTGCATGTAGCATTATTTATCGCAATTTTATATTATAGTGCATTTTACCTATAACCCTTTTGGTGTCGTACGTTCTTCAAAGCCCTTTGTGAATCATTTCTCTAGGGAATATTCTAAAATATAGATTTTCTGAAGGTTTCTGTCAGTCACTGAAATCTTTATGGCCCATTCACAGGAGAGATCATATCTGGAAATGAGTGAGAACAGATAAAGGTCCAGAGAGTGTTTGTAATAAATGAAAATGGTTTCCGTATAAAAAATGCTATTATTTCGACGCTCACACAGATTATTCCAGTGATTTCAGATTTGTATTAAAATTGTAAATATGTGTACGAGTATGTCGTGGTTTATTCCACAGGCACACTGAATATGGACGAGGCCTGAATATGAACTCGTACACGGGCGAAGCTCGCGGCTTTCGACCACGAACGAAAGGTCTTCCTGGAAAAGGGACCATATCGTTGCTTCTCTACATACTGAACGCAGATCATAATGAAGGTTGGTGCATGGGCCGCGGCATGACCCGTCACATCCCTGTAACTCGTCAGCGGATGTAACAGAGAGGATTGAGCAGAGAAAGCGGGCTCTAAAATTCTCATGGAAATGGTATGCCAGAGCAGTTCGGTTTTTTCGAAAACCTTTTACAGCAAAGAAGCGAGCATGGAACATGACAACCTGTAAATCTTTTAGACGACGTTACTATTCCCTTTACTGGTCCAAGTAAATACAGTATTACATTTATTTATTTTATTTATTTACGTCAAAAACAGATAAAAACAGTGTGTGTGATGTGTTACGGGGGAAGTTATTTCCTATAATGTTCAGTCGAAGATTACGTTTATCTAACGTGTTAATATGATTGTGACGAAAATGTTTGCTTTGAGTTTCGGCACAGTGGCAGGAAAAGGATTTCATACTAAATCGTTCTCAGTGGAGTGAGGGAGTAGCGTCGCCTACTTTGGATATTAGTCTCGTAAGTGTGATACAAGTTGTATCTCGGGAGAGAGCAGTGTTGCTTTCCCACTGGCACGTGATATCAGGCGCCGATTTCCACTGCGGTTTGTGGACATAATTTCCCCCTCTAATATTACATCGCCGAGACCGGAACATCATGAAAAGTCCGGTCCTGTCTCTCGGCCTGTCGGGCGGTGTATCGCGCGTAAATGTATGTGAAAATGTTCGAGCAGAGGAGGCAACAATGAGAAGCAATAAAAGATCGCGCGGGATTCCTATCCCGTGTATTAGGTTGCTTCTCCGGTATTCACCTGTCATTAACCGGACAAACGAGAGCAGACTATCGATCACAGCAGTGGCCCGCTCGTATTCTCCGCCCGGCAGTGACTGAATTCATCCCAGCTTCAGCTGGTGTCGAAAGTCCGTCACCTTGGACGCAGCCGCAGAGGCAACGGTGCTTCTGTTGCACTGCCGCAGCCTGCGCTTCTCAATGGATGCGCCTGGGCGGCGGCGGCGGGGGGCGCGGAGCACATGGCGCGGCGCAGGGCGGCGACGCGAGAGCGAGGACAGCGGGAGTCGGCGCCGCCGCCGGCGGTGCGGGTGCGGGTGTGGGCGGAGGGGAGGGGAGGGGAGAGGAGGGGCGGGGCGGCGTCGCCGTCTATCGATTCCGCCGGACGGGCGGCCGGGGCTCCCGCGACCCCGCCGCGCTCCTCGCAGTGGGCCTCCTCGGCGGCTAACTGCAGCGCACAACGCGGTTTTAAACATACTTTTTAATTGATTTTAGATTTGAAAAAAAATTCCTCTCGCGATACTCTGTCAAATGGGTATAAATAGAAACGGAATTTTACATGAACATATTCCCATCTTAGGCAAAGTTTCAAAGTACGGTACGTTCTTTGTTTGTAATGACAAATTTGAAAGTGTTACAGCGACAGTAGATTTCTGTTGCAAAAAAATAGAACTTATTCCTAACTGCGTTTGTTGTTTACCACAAACTTATTTTACTCAGCATGATGAATACAAATTTGTTAGAGCGTAGGCTTCCGCGGCCGGAGTCAGTATTTACTAGGCTGTCCGGGTGACGAGCGAACGGGCCTGGCGTGTAGTTTTAGAAGTGTGACTTACATGTGGGTGAGAGCGTAGGCTTCCACGGCCGGAGTCAGTATTTACTAGGCTGTCCGGGTGACGCCGCGTCCATGGCGAAGGTGCCGACGTTTAGGTCGCCATTCTGCGACCTTCCTCAGGGCGAAATGCCCTCAGGACACTACATCCTCACTACGTCCATGTATGCCCTCAGGGCACTACATCCTCAGGGCATTACGCCCTGAGGAAGGTCGCAGAATGGCGACCGAAACGTCGGCACCTTCGCCATGGACGCGGCGTCACCCGGACAGCCTAGTAAATACAAATTTGTTAGTAGGTTATCGTTGTATTTATTTCCATTTAATTAGCTGGCAAGTGAATTTGGTGGAATGTTTCTTAAAACATTCGTAGTCGATCAAATATTCTTAAATAGTTATCAATCGAATTCTTTTAAATCAATAATTTTCAATTGAATTTCTCGCCTTTAAATAAAAATATCTGACATACAAATGGGTGGAACTAGAAAATAACACTTCAAAGCCGCGCGTGACTTATATTTTTTTCAAGTACAAAATAAATATTTATGCTCTTAATATCTCTGCTTCCAAGTAGTAACATTAGGTCTGAATGTCTCCAGGGCGCTTTTTAAATTGCAAAAGCTGTCACAATTGACTGAAACACCATATAGATCATTTGGAAATTAATAAGAATTGTGAGTTACCACTTCGCTTCTTTTTGACCAATCATTTCTAATTATTTACGATTAGCATAGACAGATGTGGATATTCATAATTAAGTTTGATTGTGTCTTGCAAATCTTTATTTATACAAATAGCAAATTTCTTAAAGCGTGATTGAGGAAAAATCCTGTTTTGCAATCGTATCTAGAAAAGTAAAATAGCTACTCGAAAAAAAAAAAGAAAAAAAAGACTGACCGTCATTGCGAGCCGGAGCACGGCGTAGTCGATGCGACTGGAGAGTTGCGTACTGCCGCTGCCTGGTATGTTTTAGCGTGTTCGCGTCCCGTGTTGCCCCTGGCCCTTTGTGGCCAGCGCACGACTGCGCCCTCTGCCCGCCGCCCTCTCGCCCTGGGCGCCAGGCAGCGCGCGGACGCGTGATTGAAAATATGGACGCGACACCGCTAACAAAACACTGAGCTTCCACCTAAACGATGTTCCAAATGAAAACGTCCATATTAATGCATAATACATCGCCTCAAAACCATCGATGTTTTTGAAGATCGGTTTTATAAACATCAATGTTATTAACGTTTCTAACATTTTTGTTCGTGGAACGTGGAAATAAATTCACGGTGGGTCTTTTTATTAATATATAATTGAGATTTAACCGACCAAATTCAAACAATGATCAAAATAATTTTAAAAATTCTTTAATTTTGCCTACATTGTGCAAAAGCAACAGACTTCTTCTATGGAAGAAAACTAGACTGATTGTAAGTAATTTCACGCCTCCACTCTGCTGTAAAGAATGCTGTAAAGAATTTATGGAAAATTATTACTTTTTAAAAATTGTAATACTTTTTTTTTGTTATTATGGTCTGAAAAGTGAAATATAGATGATGTAAAAAACATAGATGTATACTTCAGCTTCAATAAATCAACGATGAAAGCATTTTTTATCACAATTTTATATCCAATTTAGAATATTTTTAATTCATTCTTTAAAAAATATCTTTATTTTGGAAACGTCGATATCAACGCCCACCCCCAATTAAACGATTGCAGTCTGAGGCGTGTGGCGTCAGGTCGCGCCGCCGCCGCAGGGGCATGAGCTACCCCGCGCGCCGCGCCACATCGCCGCTGCTGCCGCCGCCGCCGCCCCCGCCTTCGCCGCCCCCGCCTTCGCCGCCCCCGCCTTCGCCGCCCCCGCCTTCGCCGCCCCCGCCTTCGCCGCCCCCGCCTTCGCCGCCCCCGCCTTCGCCGCCCCCGCCTTCGCCGCCCCGCCCCCGCCCCCGCCGCCCCCGCCTTCGCCGCCCCCGCCTTCGCCGCCCCCGCCTTCGCCGCCCCCGCCTTCGCCGCCCCCGCCTTCGCCGCCCCCGCCTTCGCCGCCCCCGCCTTCGCCGCCCCCGCCTTCGCCGCCCCCGCCTTCGCCGCCCCGCCCCCGCCTTCGCCGCCCCGCCCCCGCCTTCGCCGCCCCCGCCTTCGCCGCCCCGCCCCCGCCTTCGCCGCCCCCGCCTTCGCCGCCCCCGCCTTCGCCGCCCCCGCCGCCGCAGCCCCCGCCGCCGCAGCCCCCGCCGCCGCAGCCCCCGCCGCCGCAGCCCCCGCCGCCGCAGCCCCCGCCGCCGCAGCCCCCGCCGCCGCAGCCCCCGCCGCCGTAGCCCCCGCCGCCGCAGCCCCCGCCGCCGTAGCCCCCGCCGCCGCCCCCGCTCCGCCGCTGCCGTCACCACCGCCGCTTCTTATAACATGGATGGTTGGCCGCGTCGCGGGCGCCACTTTGTCCTCCCAGTATGTCTGCTGCTCGGCTTCTTTTATGCCAACAGACGGGGAAAGCATCACAGTGTGTTGCAAGATGTGCTACGGTGAAAACACAGATGCCTGAAACATATGGTTACAGGAAATGAGGATTTGAGACACGGTGAAATTCTGTTAAAATTATGCTGTCTCTTTTAGACGTGTTAATATTAGATATAACTAATTCTGATAAACGTGTTGAAAGCATGTAATTATTTTTGTCTACGAGAATATATTGGCCACAAGAAATTTGTTTAAAATTGATATCATTGTAATAAACTCATAAACAAGTTCCCAGGGTGTAAATAGTTAATATAACGATACACACCGATACATACTTCACTTTATAGTTTTTTACCAAACAATAAAAAGTTAATAAAATAATATTGTGTACTTACATTGTGCACTTGGAGTGATTAGTGAGAAGAACTCGCTAATCAGTCGCACTTTCGTAGTTCATGTTGCTCTGGGAACACCCCTCCTCTATTAGCTCCGTTGTTATTCTATTAATGTTAGATATTCGAAAATGTTAGTACTTTCAGGTAATTTGGCATGAAAGTACGGGCGAGAAAGTATTTGTTCTTACAGCAGCACTAGTTTTCTTTGCACTTGTGATCGCAGTATTTGGGAGAAATAAAAGAAACATCTCGGGCGCGATGCGCTTAAAATGTACACCCGTTGCTGTTAATTTATACCAAAGGTAGGTTTTAATAATCTATATTTAAAATTAGTGCCAAATTTAAGTTATTACTTGTGCCTATGTGTGAACACTATTATTTATCTGTTTTAAAATATTTAATCAATATTTAATCTCAATTATGAACAAATGTTGGAAAGCAGTTACTGCACAGATTTAGTGTCGTATATTCTTATAGAGGTTTTCGTTTTCATTGGCATTTACCCTATTGTTCTTGATATTATCACTTGAAATTAAAATAGTTCACCGTTGCACACTTTCTTCAATAAAAATGTGGTGTATAATTAGATGAAAGAATATGAATGGAAATAGCCAATAAATGTAGTTACGATTGATACTCAAAAGCCCCTGTTAAAACAGCCTACCTGTCATTTTGAAAGCAAACAAAGCGTCTGTCAAATTGTTTTAAAATAATTTACCGCACACTGATCGTTTATTCATCCCAGGATTAAATATTTTAGGTATTTTCTTGTCAGATGAAAATACATCAAACGCTTTTAATTCTAATTAAATATTTTTTGTTGCTTATCAACTTTTTTAAAGGTATGTTCCACAATTTAATATTTCTCATTTTTTAATGTTTGAGTCATTTACAAAGTTTTTTACATTTATTTAGGGTCAGTCGGGGTTAAATAATACAGCAAAATATTGGTGACTTTTAAAGTGTATCACAAGTGAAACTCAAAATGTTACAGTATTTGGTCAAAAAAATCAAAAGCGAGATGATTTATTATTTCAGTCAAAACCTTTTCCGCTGAGATCGCAAACTTTTGTTGTCTCTTGATAATTTTTTATGGCAATATTTTTTTAATAATAGGTAATCACTTAGAAAGAATGAATATATTTTTCTTCGTTAAAATATTTCAAAAATATTAATCGTACCGTGATGTGTACAACCTCAATTTTTTTGGCTACTACGACACGACTGATGAGACTAATGTGGTACGGGTGCGGGGCTATTATGATATGGTAAAACTTAATAAGCAAACAAAAACGAAAGTATAATTTTTAAAATTAAAAAAATAAAAGACCTATTATACGCACAGTAATCCGTAAAGCTACTCAAGGTCAACAAAACAAATGCGCGACTTAGAAATTGGTAAATATGCAGCATTTTGGAACGGCGTACTAAATAGAGTAAAGCTACAAATAAACTTCTTCAAAATTGCAAGCTCGATTTGAATACTAGTGTTTAAGCTCTCAAGTCACTAAGAGTTTTCACAAGGAATCTCCAAAGGGTTTCAAGAGGAGACAAATTCTCATACTACGAACAGTCGGGAATAGAAAAAAGATATTCAGAAGTCGTCACCGAAATCTTCGCTGAACCCAATTGGACTGCGGAAATGCACCAGACGTTGACCTGTCACCATCTTGAAGATCTGACATCGAAAATTATCTCCCCGTCTTTGATCAGTTCATAACATCGTTATGAAATGATCAAACTAATAGATTTCACCACTGTTGGTCTCTATACGTTTTGGTTTCTTGACTAGACTAGATCTGAAGAAGAATTGATTGAACAAGCAGAACTATTAATTCAGATTGACATAAACGACGTGGGCGAAATTCTTGGGATGCAGATTGTTGAATACGCGAAATTTTACTAACAATTATCAGCAAATAATGTCTATTCAGCTATCGCAGTTTGAACAAAATTAAAACGCAAGTGAACGAAATTAAAAAGTAGTAGATTCATTATCAGAAATTAATATCTATGTTAAAAAACATAGTAACGAGGTCGTAATGAAATAATTTTACATTTTTCTAAATTTGGATTTATACGTTCGGGCGCATATTGCGCGCAGGATGTTGATGCATCAGGAGAGAATCATTAGCAAATTTTTGCGTGCTCGCTGTGCAGCTTCGCCTGCGATCAGCGCAGAGAAGCCGCAAGCGCTTCGGATGGTCGATTAGCCCCGTGCGTGGGGGCGCGGGGTCGTGGGGCTGTGGGAGGGGAGCCCGAGGGGGCGATGCGGGGCGGGGGCGGGGGCGTGGGCGGTGGAGGCTCTGTTACGGGCGGCTGTCCCCCGCTGGGTGCCAATATGAGTTATGTCGCGCTTTGAGCCACCAGGCACCTCGGTGAGCGCCGCGCCCCCGCCCCTCCATTCGCCCTGCGTTGCGCGGAGGGGGGAAGGGGAGGGGAGGGGAGGGGAGGTGTAGGGCAACCGCGCCGACCGCGCGATGCATCCGAACCGCTCTCCCCCGCCTCGCTCCCTCCACGCCACACCGCCGCCCGGGCGTTGTCCCCACGCTGCCTTTGTTAACTGCGACACCTCCATCATTCCTCTCGCCTCTGTCTCTTCCAACCCCCGGCAACTTTCACACTTCGGCCGCCCCCTCCACCTCAGCCAAACGGTCAGCCCCCCTCCCCCCTCACGAGTCATGCTTTCGACGTATCTTCTCTTCCTATTTTAAAGCCGCCCCACTATGGCCCTTCTATTATGTTAGTGTCAAACGTGGAGGTGTTTGGATGGTTGTGCGCCAACCTTATCGTACGCGCCACGTCTGCTACTATTTTCATTATCTCCTTGTTTTGATAAACTTTTCCATTGTTATTTTCTGTCCGGTGTCTTCATTTCATTGAGTCACACTAATGTTATACAGCTTCATATACTTCACCACAAACCCCTTCTGGCAACCACGATACTTTCGCTCAGGTTTACTTTGACAATATTTGTTATGCTGACCAGATTTACTCTACTCCTTCAGCACGAAACCAATATTCTGAACATTGATTGACATAAAGTTACGCGCATACTGCACTCACATATTTCTATCATGGGCGTCCATTGCTTGTAAAACTTGCGTGAACTCCAAAAGAGGTATGTATCTTCTCACAACTTCTGTGTAAAATATGGCCACTTTTAATTGATGTGTGAAAGATTACCGAAACTCACGGTAAATTAAAAAATGCCGCAGCTATTCATGAATTGATGAATCAATAAAACACTGACAATGAACTTCAGAAAACGTCAGCTGCAGAGGTGGTTAGAGCAGCAGTTAACGGCCAGCAATGTGCTTAATGATCCTGTTCGTTAGATACGAAAATGAAGGCTCAAGGGAGATTGCAACAGTTTGCAAGCACATTCATAACATTTCTTTTCCTCGCATTGTTGTCCTTCTGTCTGGCAATAAACGACAAAATATTTTTGCGATCTCCACATTTTTATTACACAGTCTAAATGTTGTAAAACGAATAAATAACATTGCTATAACTAGTTATTCTAAAAAGTAGTAAAATGAAGTTGGAATAAAACTACAAAATGTAGTTGATACACGTTTTATTGTTGATTTAACAATAACATTAAATACGTGTACTTAAAAAAATAATCAAAAGAACCTACTGAAAGAACTCGAAAAATATTTCAAAGAGAGAGGTGCCCCCGGCTCCACTGCCAGACCCGCTTGTGGTAGCCCCTCTCCCCCATTCGCTGCCCCTCCCCCGCACTTGCCACCGCCCCCGCGGCCACTGCTCTAAGCGCCGCGCTGCGTCGCGTCGCGTCGCGTCGCGTTGATGGATTGCCTCCCGCGCCAGGTGAGCGCGAGCGAAAAAGGCGCCATAATTTATTGACACGCGCATTGTCTGCGGAGAGAGAATTAAACGAAGGGGACGCGCACGAAGGGAAAGCGGGTAAATGAGTGGCGAACCGCGAGAAACCGCGCGTTGTTGCCGCTGTGCTATCGGAATCGCATAGTTTACCTGCCATGTCAATAGCACGAGGCTCCGTGCAGTATCACTTAGAGATCGTTCAGTGATGTGGTATTTCGGGAATGTTCGGTGCTTTCACGCGAGCGGTGGGGTGCCTGCAGTGGTAGTTGGTCCCGAACGATCGTTGTTCTATTTGCGGATGGGTATTCTATTTCTATTACCTTTACGTGGAGTGCGGGTCGAAGTTCTCAATTCAACTTTGTACAATTGCTCTCAGTGTGGTTCCGATAACCCCTCCCACAAATCTCAAGAAGTTAGAATTTCAAAAGCTTTTTTCTCTCTTACTAGATGTAGATATTAAGTTTATATTTCCATTATATTATATGATACAATTTATTTCGCCTTTTTAAGACTACTTAATACCTTTGCTTTCTATTCTCAAATATTGTTTATTTTATGTATTAAAAAAACTAGTTTGACTCATTGAAAACGTATGTAATATAATATTAGTTTACTTATGTCTTACAATGCATTACTTGCAAAGGATCTGTCCTTTGGCAGTCACAGGTGTAATAAACACTCAGTATTATTGGGGTATTGAAAAAAGACAAATGTTTAGATCAATGCTTCGAATGCACCAGAAATAATCACATCATGGCATTGGAAAGCCGAATTACGTATGAATGCTATTGGTTAAGACTCACAATTCTCTGAGTACAAAGAACGTTTCGTGAAAAATAGTGACTTGGCTTTTCAAGTCATTAAACAAAAGCGTTTCCTTCGACTTTCATCTGTCAAGTTTTACATTATTCTCTCAGTGCAGACGCCAGTTGAGTTCGATAATGTAATTGTAAAATCAATCCCACCTCCATATAAAAGTGCACTTTCTGTTCCGTTTTTTTATTAACGCGCGCCCTGGAACAAGATACATAACTTGTTGGGAGCATTTTACATTCTGATGCGATAGAACATAAAATGGCTTTCCAATAGTTCAGGTAGTGGCCGTTTGAAGGGATCTAATGGCCGATGTGATAAAAATAAAACGGCTCCTGAGTCGTAAATCGAGAAGAGCATTGTTCATGATCGATTTTTCCAGGACCCCGCCAGACTCGCTCTCCGGGCCGTCGCTAGGTCGACTACATCAATACCGCGCCCGACGGTGGGCTGCGTTAATTTCGAAAATGGCGACGAAGCGAAAAGGGCGATGAGTGGAACAGGTAACAGAAGCTTCGGGATATTGAGCCAAAATGTTCCTCTCCAGAATTTAGCTGGACGGAGTTCTGTTGGCGTGAATTGTGCCCACAAACGATTCTCCCAAAACGAATTATGTTTTTGTCTTAGTAAATGCATCCATTCATGAAATAATTTGATAACATTTTCAAGGAGTTTTCTTTCCTATGTTCGTAATGTATGTATTTTTATACTACCTCTACTGTATTTTTACGGTAATTAAAGGTTAATACTCGAAAGTTTAGAGGATAATTAGCAAAAAATGTGTCGTGATTTATTTACTTCTTACAACTAGTTGACCTAGTCATTTTGATGTAAGAAATATTAGTTATAATTATGTATTTTTAATACTTTACGAAGGAATTATTGACATTATTCTAACATGTAATTGCTTATTAACTGAAGACGAATTCTCAATGCTGTTAATTTCTATTCTACTTATTATTTATTAACAAAATATGATTTATGAAATATTTTGAAGGTATTATTTCATAACAATCAATGTTTTTTCACAATTGTAACGGTATTGGTAGTTATTTAAGAAATTAGCATTGTAAGACATCTTATTACAAACGAAATGACAGAGTTATCATACGATCCTTTGTCCCTCATTTAATAGTCAATTGAGTGTTGTAAAATGTGTTACTACATGAATATTATTCATTTTATCACTCTTAAAAAATCCAATGTACTATAATTTGCATTAAAATTAGACTATTCATAATGGGAAAGTGAAAAAGAGTGATGATGTTAGCAGTAGTTGATATAACTTCAATCATGCTTATATCACAAGTTTTCCAACACTAACAAATCGGAAATGATGTATGGAAACGTTTAGCATTAGATAACAGAAGTAGCTAAATTACTAAAATAAAGATAATAGAATTATATTTGCTCAGTAAATAACAAGAAGTACTATTGGTACTTTCAGAATCTGAGTCCCCTATTACATCGTTAATTTATTTTAAAATCAAGTAAAACTAATTATTTCGCCAATGATAGCGAAACGTACGTCAGTTTAACAGTACGAGATCATCTGTTGCATCCAACATCACTTTGCGAGCACCATGCTTCACGAGTACCATCCAGGAGATATACGCAGTTTGGAATGATGGAGGAACGGGTTTGATTCGTGACTGTTTACGATCCGATATGCTTTTAACACTTCGTTACCTCGCAACGCGTCGCGCCATTTGCTGGGCTTCCCGCGCGCCATTTTCCAAAAAAAGGAAAAAAGCACCAAAGCACCACTCGGAATTGTGCGCGGGGCGTTTTACACTTTCGCACTGAGTAGCAATTAACTCCCTCTCCGCGAGGTCCGGACCGGTCGGCGCGGGGCGCGCTCTGGATACTTCTGCGTCCGTTGTTCCGTGACGCGCGTAAGCAACTTTTTTTTATTGATGTTGACATTAACAGTTTACTTCCCATCGCGGTTCGTAATTGAGATAAGAGGATGATTATTGGCGGCGGGCCAACCGCGCGCGGATCCAGAGAATTCGCAGAAATATAAGAGGTGCTTCAGGAGATGCTAGATAGCGCGTGCATTTCACCGCCGCGACATGTCATGGAGCGCCGTGGCGATGCGCGCACGGAGCGCTAATAGTCGAGCGACCTGCGCGCGCCAGAGTGCCTCTCGCGGGGCGCGCGCTCGGCGCTAATGGAATTTCCTCATTCCTCCGAGCATCTCGCACAAAAAGTTATCAAATTCTTTCTTTATAGACTGCTGGAAGTCACTTATTGATGAGAGTTTGCTGATAGGTGAAGATACTTTTTTTTGCTGCGGACCATAATCGCTTTTGGAGCTCTATTATTTCCTCATTACGCGGTCTGGAAATCACAAACCCCAATCATTACCGTGCTAAACGAGAACCTACAGAGTGTTCAATGGAAGGTGTAGACTCGATAAAAGACCCAAGCTCCATAAAACCTTCCAGTTTCATTTAAAACTTTTTTGTCTTTATAACGCCGTTGTAAATCGACGAAAAAGAAGAGTTGGACTTTTTGAATAAAATGGTTTCGGTTTAACCGATCGAGGGACATTGTAATATAGATGAGTACATTCACTCTTATTTCAACTACTTCAAAAAGGCGACACTATTAATTCCAACAAGAATTATGGGGAAGAATATCTCCAGCAATAAAAACTCTTGATGACTTTACAAGAACTGTAGCACTACTTGTTAATTATTGAACAGGGAAGAAATAATTGTAAAATTTATTTTTTACGGTTATGACATCGTTATTTAATTTTGGGAAAATAAATTAATTTAAAAACAACAACAAACTATTGGCTGATGTCATTGCGAGAAGATTTCACCGCGCGAGATCTCTCCTTCCTCTTCCGTGCGCTATCCTACCCCTTCCTTACGGGTGACCAGTCGGGAGCTTAATGTTAGACACTGTCCAGGCTGATCCGCTGGTGGGAAATACATTGTTAAGGGAAATCTCGGCAGGCCGACGTAGGTCGCCAACCAGCGAGGCAAGATCACCGCGATCTCCCACGATGAACCCACGCCTTTCACTTGCGAGACTAATGATCATGGCTCGGATTCTGATGACCTAATAATTCTATGAAAATGATGTATACAATTACTTCAAACAAGAGGAAAATGACCACATTTTAGAAAAATACTCAAACATTTGTGTGAAAATGTTTATTTATTAAATGAATTTTACAATTGTAAATAAAATGTATTGTATCAAATGGGTATTTAATATAAAGTCTTTATTTTAGAGGGAAATGTAATCGTTAGCTCCAAACTTCCAGACAGTTTTGAAGGGTCGAGCATGTTACGTTTAATGTGTCGTTGAAAAGTCTTGAAACATTCAGAAACAAAAAACGCGAAAAGGAAATAAAATTTGTAAACAATGAAAAATACAACGCCAAGGTCCAAATGACCAAAAAAATGAAAAATATAAAACAAAATTACACAATAACTACATTTATATCACTTATACGTCGTGATAAACACTGATTTACAAGTTAGCTACGTCTAGATTGCACAAATGAAAATATGACATGTCATCAGAATTCGAGCCCAGCTAATAATGACCTTAGCAGTGGACGCGCCCGGAATCACTATCATCTGCTCTTAAAAGTGTTAAAAAATTGTTTAATTCATTTCTCCTTATTATTACATTTTAGAACAAAGTACGTGCTCGGTAAACAATAGATATATAGAAATCTGTTGAAGATAACAATTCATGGAACAATACGGTTTGAGGCACCTCGACTAGTGAAAGGCGGCAACCTCTAATGTCTCTGCAGGGCCCCAGAGCGAGCGCAGGTCAGCTTTCCTGGTGTGGAGCCGCCCTTTGCAATTCGACTTCCCTTGTCCTCCGTCCCCGCCCTCCGCCCTCCGCGCGCGAGGACAAGAGGCGAGGCCGATTGCTGCCCGTGGCAAGTCCTGCTGTTTACAGCTAGCACCTCTGCTCGCATAACCAGGTTAGCCCAAAACATGCCTAATGCAAATTGATTCAGGGCCACGCCCTCTCCGCACCAACTCCGCCAGCGCGGCGGCGCCGGGGACTGGGGCGGCGGCCGTCGCCAGGGCGGCTAAGGCGTGGGCGGGCGGGGCGGGGAAATGAAACAGCTCCTGTGGACGCGATGGAGGGCGCCGGTTGTGGAGGCTGCGGCTCGTGGTCATTAAGTTTGCGGTGGAGACGGTGGTCGGGACGGTAGAGATTGAATCAGGGCAGTCGGCGAAACTAGCATTGGTGGCGAAGGGCAGTAATTCGGAAGCGGAGATGCGGACGTGCGGAGGACGAGGTTGGAATATCATACTAGTTATCTCGGTCACATGTTCTGTCAGAAAAGATTAGATTAACGGTAATGCATGGCAGGAGACGATTGTGTTGTGCGGAAGTAACAAAGGAGAATATGCATAGTTCAAAGCGTAAGAAAGAGAGTTAAAATGAATTAATTGAGGTCGTGGTGAGTGAAATTATAATACATATGGCATAGTTCCGTCGTTTAGCACTAGACGAAGTGAGAAACTGTGCACCGAGTACATATCAGTGTTTAAAACCAAATAAACATTTAACGGCCAGGCATGTTCAAACAAAGGGAGATGGACGAACGTAGAGGCAGCGGTGGAAGCATCAGGACGGACAGAGTACCCGGTGGCTGCGACAAAGGCGTTGGCAGCGAAGGGCGTTGCGAGGGGCTCGTCGGCAGAGACGCAGGGACGAGAGTTCACACCGGGATTACCGCCAGGGAAATGACGCAGTTATCTCCCTGCGTTGCACTCCGTCCCGCCCCGCCCCGCCCCACCTCGCTCCATCCCGCCCCGCCCCGCCCCGCCCCGCCCCGCCCCGCCCCTCCCCGCCCCGCCCAACCTCGCCTTGCCCCGCCTCGCCCGTGTAGCAGGCGCTCCGCACTAACATCCCTTCCATTCTATTTGCAGCCCTCTGCGAAGTGTCCTCAGGTCGGCCTTGCCGCCCTTCTTGCCCCCGCCCGCAACCCCTGGGTCCAGCGCCCCTCTGCTTTCCCACTTCGCCCACGCGTCCCCCGCTCCCATCCGCCACAATTTCCCCCTTCCCCGTTCGTTTCTCCGTCTGATGAAGAGTTTCCTGTTAAAATGAGCATGTACGGTGCCACCATTTTATTAGTGAGGCACGATCGTGGAGAATTCTGCTCGGCCGACCGACCCTCACCTGACAGGGATCGCTGTGCTGAAATGCTCTGAAAACGCTACTCAAGGTCTCGCCCTGCAAAAGGCACGCATTCCAGTCTTGTTGAATAGTAGGTTTGTATTGGCTTGCTCAATTTGGAACTCACAACAGGAAGTTGTATGTGTGTATGACACATACGTAAAATGTGTCAAATTGTTATGTGTATCGTATCGTGAAGCCTTTCTTCCAAATGAAGAGCGTATTTAGGATAATTTTGAACAGTTCTCCGCACCCGCACACGCAGCCTCAGTTTCCGTAATAGTTCACATGCCGTTTAGGGAGACAGAATTATTACGCGTGGTTGGTGACATGCAAGCTCTCCTGATCTGACTCCGTGCTATTTCTTTCTTTGGGGATTCCTGAAAGATCGCATACATGCCACAAATGCTCACATTGAAGAATTGATTATCGGAAATGAATCCGGATTATTTTCGGAATAAGAATAATTAGAACACAAATATTCTAATAATCGACGACTTTATATTAACCAATATCAGTATTAATCTGTCGTCTATCGCAAATTGAATAATCAAACTCAAAAGAATAAATATAGGAATTTTTACAAAGTGGATAAAATGTTCTATGATATCCGGATCATATCATCCTACGAAACTCATTTTGTAAAATGCTCTTAATCTATTAAAAGAGGGGAATTATGCAAGGAACATTCTTGTTAACTCAAAAAATGATTGTGAAGTTCATAAGCACTTCAGATGAACTTAAAAAATTGATATTTTTACAACAAACAAGCGCCACGAGGTATTCATAATTATTTAAAAAAATACGATATCTTCTCAGATCACCAAATCAATATTTATCGCAAAAACTTGATGCTTAAGAGCAATGCCATTCAGCAAAATACAATTAAAATACGTAATATGCTTTCATAAACAAAGAACTTCGACATGAACACTGAACCAGATATCCAGAAAAATGCGTATAATTTGTAGCGGGTACAACGGAAAACAGTTGTATTTAATTTCAGACTTTTTGCGTGCGTGTGAATTCTTTTATGAAGGTGGCCAGTGCAAATGAAACTAGCTAACTTTTTAGACCTCTCAGGAAACTCAGAAAACAGAACGTATGTCGCGATGGTTTTGCCGTGTTTCGTAGGGAACGTGGAACAAGAGGGCTCCCATATCTGTCAGCCAGGAAACAAGAGAACGTGTATCAAAAAGCTTCTCTGTTATTGCATGTGATTGATTAAATGTTCGCTCTGTGTCACATGTTTCAGTTTTCTGTTTTACAAAGAGCGGGGAAAATGTAAATTAAAAATTGCTGATCGGAATTTACCATTTCTAGACATCCAGGAGAAAAAGTCTTTGTTTGACAGTCGTCCAAACGTCCGCAATTTTTCATTACGTTTTGTTTCTCAGCGTTCATCAAAGTGGGACGACCGATTGCGTACTTTTAGATCAGACGTACAGTGTTCTCAACAAACGTAATTACTTAACGATTTAATTCTGGGTATTCGAGACCATAAAATAAACAAAGGCTCTAAAAACATTCGTTACAATTTATTTTGCATCAAAGTCTCCTTCAAACAGTAGCGAGTTTAAATATCTTATTTTAAGAGGGAAAATTTAAAAAAAGTTTTGATTTTGCTTTTAAGCACCTAAATTAAAAATCCAAAATATATCGTGGGTTAACTTATTCCTTTCTCATACTAATTTCTTCTTAATTTTTAGGGAAATGAATAAACTCATTCAATAACCTAAATCAAAGAAGTTAAGTTTTACATTCTCGCATACTACTTATGTAGTAAACAAAGTATTTTAAATCTACAGTGAAAATGGAGATTTTTCAACAGAAAAACTCGTATTGTGAGTCTTTGGTACCAAAACAGCAATTATTTGTTGATTCCATATGTAGTAAATTATTTCCTTTAAAACGTTTTGTAAAATTCGCATTTTATGAGTTTTTGATACCGAAAAATTGTTTTACGACGAAACGTCTGTCTCTAAAGAACGCTGTGAAGGACTCGTGCGAAAACCTACCAATTTGTAAATAACAGTTTTGAAAACGGAAACTGCGTTGTAGTGGAATAGTCCGTCCTTGTCTTGTGCGAACTGTCAGTTTCTGAACTCTCATTGAGCGTAGACCCCGTACCGTGCGATGGTGCGAACTTTTCTAATTTTGCTAAGCGTTGAGATTAGATAGTGCAGAAAATAAATATTCCCTTTAATTTTCTAGTGGAGAATTATTTTTCGCTTTTTCCTTCAATTCAATTTATTTCATATATTTTGGATTTCTCCACTTCTGACAACCTGTTGCAAGGAATAGGAGCAACCAATAGTACTAAATCTTCAAAAATGTAATATAAGTTTCGTAAATAATTCTGAAGAATTCTGCTTAAGAAGTATAATTCGCGTCCCACCTGCCCACCTGTCCCTCACCTACCTCTCGTCATTACCGCACTTTCCCAAAGAAATTCATGTGCCGATTGAACGCACCAGTCCCCAGAAAACTCGTTTTCTATTAGCAACACGAAAAGTTGGTATTCAGGACCGAGGAAGTAATGGTTTTGAGATACAGATGGTTCTAATGTTGCAGTAATCTACGTTGTGTATCATGACTTGCAAACTTCTATTATTTTTGCCTCGCATGTGTTGGAGATGTTGCTCCTGGAAGAATTTACATGACAAGGAAGATATTTGGTGCAAAATAATACCAAAGCTTCTCCAAGTCAATACACTACTCAATCGTGCGCGCGACCATCATATAACTTAGTTCCAACTTACAATAACAAAATTTTGGGGTATATAAAATAACAGCTGTTGGTAAGACATTTTGATAACAATTGGTTTATACGGACTTTTTTTTCTTGAAATCATCTTCAGTAGGTTTTATTCGTGGCTTAAACTTTCATTACAAATATACTTTTTCTGAAGATAATTGCAGAGTTGACATGTAGAAGATGTAGTAAGGGATCAATTTTTCCTATGCTCTCTTGCAAATGACATCCGAAAGACGATGTGTGAGCGTACTCGATTGTAGAGCGCAGTAACGCTGCAAGATAATGCCGAGAGGAACTCTGTTGCATCTGGTAATGAAAAGTTTGCAAGTAAGTGCCTTCACAAATTCCTCACACATTTCCTTCCAATATACACTATGTGATCAAAAGTTTCCGGACACGTCCTAAATGGTGTTATGGTGTGGTCGTATGTTTCATGGAGAGGGTTTGCACACCATGTTTTGTGCATTGCACTTATACGGCACTGGCCTACGTTAATATTTTAAACACCTTCTTGCTTCCCACTGTTGAAGAGCAATTGGGGAATGGTATTTGCATTTTTTAACACGATCGAGCACCTGTTCATACTTCACGGCCTGTGGCGGAGTGGTTGTATGACAATATCCCTGCAACGGACTGGCCTTTACAGAGTCCTGACGTGAATCTTATCGAACACCTTGGGGATGTTTTGGAACACCGACTTCGTGCCGGGCCTCACCGACCTACATCGAAGCCGTTTTGCTTTCTCTGATCGCATCCAAAAGAAAGTTCGAGATTTGTTGTGACAACTGTTGAACCCAAAAAGAACAATGGTTTTAAATGCTCCTATGTTCCTTTTGTTTAACAATGACAGAAAAAATTGAATTAAGGAAGGGGAAAATATTTAAGATGCTATTTAAAGATCATAAAAACAACTGTCAAATATTAATTATCATAAATAAATGTTTTGTAGTCTAAAATTGGATTTATCTTTGTTCTGGAAAAACAGTTTTTGACACCTACTTCATGTTCTATGTTAACTGCTCAATTAAGATTATAATGGTTATGGAGAGGAAAATGAAGTCCATGCACTGACAACGATAAAAAATGGAGGTCGAGTATAGTATGTACGTAGTTCCGGTGAAGACGTTGTAGGAGACGTTGATACGAGAC
Organism: Gryllus longicercus; assembly: GCA_038098605.1. Classification (NCBI taxonomy): domain Eukaryota; kingdom Metazoa; phylum Arthropoda; class Insecta; order Orthoptera; family Gryllidae; genus Gryllus; species Gryllus longicercus. The sequence continues at coordinate 508,640 of JAZDUA010000720.1, forward strand.
GCGGCGAGAGAAGCAGCTGGAATTTAGAGACGCTAGGACGGAGAAAAGATCTTCGCGTGACTTCACGCATCGGCAAAGCGACAACCGCGCATCGCCACACGCAGCTTCTGCGCGACACGCGATGACACGCGATGACACGGGGTACCGCGCGTTCTGCCCCTTCCTGCATGGGTGCTTCGCGTCTTTGAATGTCACGAACAATGTGGGGAAATAAACGCCTCGCTCCGATTAACATACGAAAACCGAAATGAGATTTCGTCCAAATACAATGTGTCCATTTTTTGATCGCCTCTACGAAAATTTGAAATGGTGAAGGCATTAAAAATCTAAATATTATTTTTGAAAGTAGGTTATAGGACTCATACTGGACGAGTTGCATATTTCCAAAGATTGCATCTCCCTGTTAAAATCTTCGTTTTAACGGATCCAAGAACGTAAAGAAATTGTTTGAAACATATACTTTAAAGTTCTTAAACAAAATTGCAATTAAAATATATCATCAACTTCGTCGTTATCATGTCCCAAAAAATCTTCATAAATACGGCAATGGTCACTTAATTTTTTCCAACTCAATTTTTTTAAATCGCCGAGGTTAATGCTCAGGTTTGTGAGTAGGTCGCACATTGCATCCGGGCGGCCCAGAGCAGGCCGATCACAGAGCCACTAATGGCGACGCGCCGTCCACCCGCGTTGACCCGACCACTCCGCCCCACTCCGCCCCACTCCGCCCCACTCCGCCCCACTCCGCCCCACTCCGCCCCACTCCGCCCCACTCCGCCCCACTCCGGCCGCCACTCGAAGCCGCACGGATTTGCCGAAGAGCCGGACGGCGCCGAGAACTGAAGATTCAGGGAACCAATCGGTCCACCGTGAGAAGATCTCATGGCTCGATGTTTCTGGGCATGTCAGCGTCTTTGTTCACTTGTCCCCTTGGGGTAGTGGATGTTGTATCCCGGGAGGTGGCAGTGAGTTCTTCTCCGCTGGATGGTGTGATCAGAAGTCGATGTACAGGTCGTCTTGAGGCGTATATTCCCTCCCAGGTATCTCCAACCTGGGAGGCACCGCCATAGCCGGGACAAGCACTAAGCTCCAGATTGGTCTCCCGAAAATGTGGTGGTGCAGTGTGTAAGGAGAGATGATGGAGCAAGGAAGAGGAAGGAAAATCTCCTGCATTCGTCTCTTATCGATCGGAGAAATAAAGGGAAACTACCTTCCGTAGCAGCCGGCTGCTGCCACTCTCCTCGACACGGCTGACTTCGATCTAGCTATCTTGATGGTATCGGAAAGCCGCCACAGTCGGGACTCAACCTCAGGACCTCCCGGACAGAGTCGCCGGAGATAGCTTAAGCCAGCCGGTGAGAATCGTTTTGGAACTCTTGCGTTTCCGTAATAAATGTTGTAATAAACCTGTGCCGGAAGACAGGATTATGAAATGATGCAATATATGTTGGAACCGTGCAAATATTACACATTTTTAAAATCGGTGTTGAAATTGAAAATAAGTTTATACTAGAACCCAAAAACAGTAACAACTGAATGTTTCTGTCAAGTAGCGCTAGCGTTTCTGTCAAGTGAATGGAGGTACCTCCAAATTATATTAAAACGTCCAATTATGTGTTATTTCGTTGATTACGCTACAAGAATTTTCCGTCTGGAACTCGTAGACCGGAATTTAAGGTCTTCGTGTGCATCGTTTCCGAGTTATGTGTTTGCAGCACAACATGTGTTGCAGATTTTATAAAAGTATGCTGTTTTTCTTATACAATGATCTAGGGAGTTACGAATTTTTTATCTTAATTCTGTTTTCTGTACGTACCCAGCGAGGAATGGGCTAATTACCTACCCAGCAGTAGCTTACTTATGGTCTCGGCGATGGGGTTTATAAATTTTACGAAATAATAGTATATCATTATAGAGATGATTTCCTTCTAAGGGTCTGAATTGCGTGTATTGGGCTATAGGCATAGCATGTAATGAAATATAATCATATTGATGCTCTGGCAATGTTGGCGGCTTTCTTTTTCAAATTCAGGATGTTCAACACCTGATGAAAATTGACACGTGATGTTCTAAAAGTGTTTTGTAGTCACTCAGTAAAAATAGTGATACTATATGTGATGTAAATATATATGTTGAAGTCGATGGGATTTATATCGCTTCTGGCACAAGTGAGCATTAGGGGTGGGGGGGTTGGGTATCGCCTGTTCCGCGGTGCGACGCCAGGCCGTCCAAGGGCGAAAAGCGCCAAGATCTGTGCGGATCGGAGGGGAGCGTAATCCGACGCAGTGTCTGCTACGCTTTATCGGAGACACGAATGACGAAATTGCGCGTCGAAGTTAAAATATTTAATAATACAGTTCGTTAAATATTATTTGACACAATAGTCTTCTCATTTATTTGTACACTTGTTTAAATGTACTCTTGCAACTTCATATTTCTGTCGCATACTGATTTTCCTATTTTCTTTTTCCCCCTCTCTACCTCCCTCCCCCCGCAAGCTTATTGTACGACTGAATTGATTTATGTTCAACAAATTGTAAAACATCGAGAATATTCTAATTCCATACTTGTACATACAGACACACGAAAACCCCCGTACGCTTTCGTATTATTCCAGGCATGCTCTGAAAAGTACGTAAAAGGACAATAAAGCAAGATAAAGAAAGTGCGTGCCGCTTGTGCTAGAGGCTTGTGCTTTGTCTTCCCGGTTCGTCGGGTTGACACATTCGCAATTGATTCGAGGCCTTTGGGCCGCGTGTCGCCGCGCGCGACAGCCGCCGGCAGCCGTGAGCGACGGCGCTGCCACTGGAGATTGCAGCACATCCGTTTCCCCGCCGCCGCCGCAGTCGATAAGGTCGATGCCGAGGCATTGTCGAGAGCTCGAAAGGTGACGTACATCACATTTGGATAGTCTTCACCGGCCTGGGCTGTCATGCCCTGCCGTTTGACAGTAGATCTTCTGTGACCTTCCAACTTGCACGTGCTTTGTCGAGAATCATACATTATTTGGAAATGTGACGTGATAATGCCTACTTGACATCCACATAGAACGGTTTCTTACTATGTCTAACACTTGAGACCTAAATAAATTGGTTATATACCGAATATCAATAACAGAAGCCGTAAGGTTGGGTCCTTCCATTATGAAATATCGCCTCTAGATTTCACTGCGTTGTCACTTGAACATTAATACAATTTGAACATACAGACTACCGACTTGGTTGACAATGATTGAAATCAACTTGTTAATGATGTTTAAAATCACTTATTAAAATCAAGTACGTTTTTTCAACTTTTCAGAAATAATATCTTTAGAAAACTATCTTAACAATCACTAACAATCACACATAATAACGGTAATCATTTAAAATATAAAAAAGACTAGTTCGTAGATTTTTCTAGTACTTATTATATATGCTTATCATTTCAGACAATTAGAAAGCTAAAATATTTCATTTTGAATTCTATTTAAGTGAACAAGTGCAGAATGTAAGTAAATTTCGTTTATGACTCATTTTCCACCCTCAATACCTTTTTAACAGACCTGATTCTTGTGCAGACGGGTATTCTGGTCTTAGTAAGACTGAAGTCGTTCTCATATTAGGAGGAGTCAGATGTCATTCTTGCGATTCAAATGATAAAACAGCACAGAAACGAGATACAATACAAAATTAATTTCTATTATAAAATTAAATAAACTTAATTTAATTTTTTACATAATACACAACTCCCTTACATCGATATTCAAATTGATCAATACGTTTTATATCACAACTCCATTTTTATCTGGTGTTTCACAGGTCAGTTCTTGAAGACGGGCTGAAAACACAACACTGTTCCCAAGTAATATTTTATCCGCAATACTATACCTTCAGCATGGGAAGCAAAGGCGGGATAGAGCGGTATGTGCCTGATATGATTAATCAGTGATTCCCGGCGCAGCAACTGCTAAGGTCGTTAGTCCCGTAACTGCAGTGCGTTTTTGCATCGCGAGAGGTGTTGGTGGTCTCCCTCCACTGCATAGCGAGATCCGGCGTCGACCTAAGGCAGCTTGCGGTTGTTTTTTCTACAACAGGTATTTCTCACCTGCGTGGCACCGCCCCAACCGAGGCACGCTCCAACACTACGCTCGCGACTGGTATCCCGGCAAGTGTTGTAGTGCAGTGCGTACGTATGGTGTGAGGATCTGACAATGAAGAGGAAGGAAGGATCGCGTGCGGTCCGTTTGTTATGGTACTGCTGCGTCATTCGCGTGGTGTTTATCAGAGAAATCAAGGAAAACTCCCGATCGAAGCAGCTAACGTCTAGAATTCTCCTCCCGACAGCGACTGAAATCGATCCAGCTACGTAGGTCGGTAGCGTCGAAAATCAGGGACACGATGCGAAAGACCTCCCGGTCAAAGGCGCTTGAGTGACTACGTTGATGCCCTTTGCCGGCGAGTGCCCTGCCGGCTCATCGACAGCCTCCTTCGCTGCCGGCGCCCTTCCCCCTCTGCGGAGAGGCACCGCGCCGGCCGTACGTCGCGACAAATGGCAGGGCGCCGGGCGGGCGAAGACGCGGGGGCGGGCGCGGAGGGGCGTTAATAAAACATGGCGGAGCCTAATGAAGACGCCTGGCGCCCGGAGCTATCGGCGCGGCCGATTTACTGCGCGCTCGCGCACGTGAGGCGGGCGTAAACGCGCGTTTTAGCGGCTGCCGCGTGATGGCTCGACCCGCCCACTTCTCTCCCGCGTTGCCGCTGCTTACCGCTGCTTACCGCCCGCCCACCGACAGCACCTCTGCCGTACACTCCGCCCACCGTCCCCGCCACCTCCTCCGCCACCCCGACCGCCCTCCTGCCGCCCTCGCCGCCCAAGAGGTGCCTCCTGCCCCCCCGCCTTCGCTCACCTCTCACGACGGCGCCGCCCGCGCCGGCGCTCTCTCTCTCCCAGGTCGTTACTGCCCCTCCCTTGCGGCCGAGGCAGTTACTGGGCCTTCTGCCCGGCTACTTCTCACGTTGCAGGGGCTCCGGAGGGCTCCGGTCATTATTGTTGTAACAGGCGTGTTGAAAACGTTTTTCTTCGTAGGCTCAGCAAATTTTAAGAATGTCGGCTGTTATTTTGTGTGGGAACCGGCGTTTCTTTGCGGGAGCCTCAAATGTACGTCACAATTATCGAAATTCTATCAAAATACTCGGTTAAATGACATTTCATGATGAGATATTGAGCAATAAACTGTGCGTATGGCCCGCGGTCTTTATTTGTATGAAATTTACAAACACCTTCTTTTATTTATTTAATTATCCTGTTATTCTATATGGACGCCCTAACTTTCACTATTACGAAACAATTTATAGGAGTGGGTTCGATTGATCGTTCGTACGGACTCCCGATGACGAAATATTTTTGTTAACGGGATAACTTATTCTAACATGGACATGAGAATTCTCTAGGTCGTCCTCTGAAATAAATATACTTACAATATCCCGATCAAGCACGTAGTTTATGCAGTAAATGTAAATACATACATGCATACGTACATACGTACATAATATTCTCCTGTTTACGTTTTCATCTCCACAATAACAATTGAGTAATCCCGTTTTCAGAATAACTGTAACTTCAAACAAAGGTGTTCATATTCCATAAAATAAACCTTCCCCTTTCTTTGTATGCCTTGACGAAATTATTTCCCCAATTACAAATGTATTTATCAAAAAAATTAAAAACACAACTTGATCTTTCTACATTATTTTCTGCTAACAAAATGTCCCCTCATTGTTACATTGCTTGTGAAGCAGGTGCCTCAAGCTTGGCCGCTGTTCGACGTTTCATCCCATTTCTACATCCAGAACAGATAAATCACGTCGGGTAGGTTTTCCACATTACATAGCGTTCCATCTGCGCGTCCTTCCCCGCAACGTCTGACCGAGCTCTCCTCCCCTTCGAGTTGCGCGCGATCGTCTGTTGTCTTATCCTGCGCGGAATCTGTTCCTAACATCTTTCTTCCTGACTGTTCGCGCGTCTTGATCGCTCTCTCCAATGTGATCTTCGCATTTACATCGTAACTCTTTACTCTTCGAAATACTTTGCTCTTATTAATTTTCCAACATTTAACACGGTTTACACGGAAATTGCTCACGATTCCCTTTTACATTTTCTATTCCTCTCCCTATATTTTCTTTACTACTGATTATGCTGTATTCCGTCTCGATTATATTAATTGTACATTAAGTATTTGTTTATGGGTCTTTTACTCCATTGTTGTTATTGCCGTGTTTAATATTTCTGCAAATATTAATTTAATCTCAATCATTAATCAATCCTTGTATTCCATCACATATTTTGATATTCTTTGTATGTAAGATTCACTTCATAAAGTTCATATTCTCTATTACGGCAGTATTTGTGAAAACTGTTTATGTTAAAATTTAATTTATTGCTGTGTTAAATATTATGTCCAAAATACACAAGGAATAAACAGTTAACAAATGTTTATTGCACACTTTATACTACTTTTAACTCCAGAGTTCCAAATCTTACCGATAACAATTCTTACCTTATTCCCTATAATCAGGGGATGTACCATTAGCCAAAGCAGTGTCATCATCACCAGAAGATTCACCACTTTTTAGCCGAAATCACCAAAGTACAAGTACAATATCCTATAGGGAGCACACTCGGCACAGACAGAATTTCTATATACGAATACTCCGGGGCGGACACACAAAACAACTCGATCTACTTAAACACTCGTGTCTTCTTGTATAGAAGCGATTAGCACACACTCGCCTCCCGCTCGCGATGTAGGCCGCTTCGCCCGGGCGAGCCCCAACACCCCGCGCTGCTCATCTCCGCGTTTAAATTTTAAATGCTTCCTTGCAACCATAACACTAACGAGAGTATTCTATTTGAGAGCGTAGGCTTCCGCGGCCGGAGTCAGTATTTCCTAGGCTGTCCGGGTGACGCCGCGTCTATGGCAAAGGTGCCGATGTTTCGGTCGCCATTCTGCAACCTTCCTGAGCATTACGCCCCGAGGAAGGTCGCAGAATGGCGACCGAAACGTCTGCACCTTCGTCATGGACGCGGCGTCACACGGACAGCCTAGTAAATACAGTATTATATTTGTTGTTGAACTTGAGCAGTGCGCCAGTTATATGTTGGAAAATAATTTTGTGTGTGTGTGTTTTTTTTTCAACAGCATTTTTACTGCTGCAGGCCTCAAATCGTGTAATAAAGTAACGAAGACTAACTAAGCCTTCAGCATTTGCGTCATCAAGTACACAATCTCCAGACCCACAAGTGCCCGAGTGTGGCCCTGCGTTCGTGCTCAACGCAGTCCTGACGAAGGCGCGCTAGACATCGTTAGGCCGCGTCCGCATACTTTGATTTATTAATCTTCTATAGATGGCCTCGTCGAAGGCGAGGGATGAGTAAAAGAAACTCAAAGGCATTATCGCATACTTGTTTTCGTATTTAAATAAAATAAATTTCCTTCTACGACAGATTCATCTACGTTATTTTTAACACAACTAATCCAATGTACGTCATATATTTGTACATACGTTTCTTACGACAACCCTAATCCTTTTGCTTTGATACTCAATATTTTCCTGCTACCACAAGGAACAGCACTTGTGACCACGAATAAAGAATCTTAATATTCATTTATGACTAAAATGGGGCGTCGCCCACGCTGTAAACTGTTTTAAAAATAGTTTCATGAGTTGAAAATTTCTTTCATACTTCATTTGTTTCATGCGCAATATGTTTTTTCAGTATCTAGAATTGGACTTACCAATGAATCGTAGTAGCTGGTATAGTTATACTCCCGTTCAAAAGTCCCCAACACCCAATGGCCTTGTACGATACTTCCGTACGGGAAATGAATTGCTCTAAGCTCCCGAGCGGTCTCCCGGCATGTGTGGTAGTATAGTGCATGTTAGTGTATGTGCGAGTAAGTAAGGGTAAAGATACCACAAGGAAGAGGGAGGAAAGATCGCGCGCGGTCCGTGGCCCTTTTGTTAGTGTACTGCTCCGGCATGCGCCTGGTGTTGATCCGATAAACTACGGAAAACTACCAATCAGAGCAGTCCTCCGCTAGAATGAACTTCCTGACAGTTCCAGTCTGAATTCGATGTAGCTGTCAAGCTAGTGTCGAAAATCCTAGGACCTCCCGGTCAGAAACACTGCAGTCACATTAAATGGTTCAGTCACACCTCTTCCAATCATTTCCTTCCGCTAAAACAAAAGGTTTAGGACTACTTTCATCTGGATTTGCCATTTAGCCCAGTGTGAACAGCAGAGGAAGAACGGTTCCGACCATTCGAGCTTTGTAAGACACCGCGAGGCATAGATCTAAGTAGATAGTGACTTCGCGAAATCTTCGCGCGAAACTTCCAATACTACGAAAGCAATCCACCGAGAACGATCGATAAGGGAATGCATTTTTTCCGCTCTAGTCGGAATATGTTGGTATCATAACATGTACGTATCTGCTAATGTGTATTTATGAGGTAAATATTTTGTACTACTATTATGTTTCATTTGTCAAAAATCTCTGTGAATTAAATATTTTCAATGGAGAAAATCAAACGGTTGGCACTTTTTCGCGAATACATGCAATTGATTAAAACAGTAGTTACAAAAAAAATAAGTTTTTGACTAAAAGAAAGAAAAAGATGAAGATGATTGACGTGAACAGGAAATTATCTTTGCAATTAGTAAGATTTCTGTTTTAGAATATCGTAACGTGAAAACACGAGAGGAATATAACGATGCGCGGAATAACACCTTCGTGACAGGTAAATTACCAGAGAATGCATATATTTTCCTCGAACCTCTACTACATATTCAGACTTGCAGTAAAGTAATTCGTTAATGGATATGTTTCGAGCAGGAACTGATGGGAATAGAGCGTATTATTACTGCTGGAACATAACGTTATCTATTTATACAGAAACAATTCATCATCAAACAATTTGGACGTTTCACGTTAATGATGGAAGCGTTATACTTAAAAAGAAATAAAACGTATTTTATGGCACGTTATGAGATAATGCACCTAAATATAAGTATTTATTACACAAATACAAAGGTCATGTTTATTTTCTCTAGTCAGAAGACTGAGGGCTTCACATTATAATGTAAACGTGCCAGTGTCAACACAAGGATGCAAGAGAAAAGTCGCTTACTGAAAGCGAGGGGAAAAATCGCAAAAAAGGCATAAAATTAAAGGAAATATTCAGAAGCTTCCAGCATTTATACAACATTCTGAGTTCAGTGCCACCGACTTTTGCAACGTAGGCGCTATTTGCGCGAGGAACGCAAACATCGCATCGCGGAGCGTCTGGCGCTCGCCGGAGTGGGCGGGGCGGGGGCGTGGCCACGGAGGGTGGTGGGGGAGGGAGGGTGAAGGGCGGGGTCGTGACGTAACGAGCGCACACCGTGGCGCTGCCGCGAGTGCGCTATTTGCGCGCGCCACAAGACAGCGAGGGGGAGAGGACTAGAGGGAAAGGAAGCGAAGAGGAGAGAGGGAGGGAGAGCGAGAGGGAGTGGGAGGAGCGCGAGTGACGGAGAGGAGGGAGAGAGAAGAGACGAGCGAGGCGGGGCGGAGGGCGGCGCACGTGCCATTACGCCCCTGATGGACACTTGACCTCCCGTGTGCGCCGGCTTATTCAATTATTCGTCGGCGGCCACTCCGCAGCTTTGCCTGCGGGCGCGTGCGGGCGCCTCGGCCGGGCGATGGCGGGGGCGGGGGCGGGGGCGGGGGCGGGGGCGATGGCGATGGCGGGGGCGATGGCGGGGGCGGGGGCGGGGGCGGGGGCGAGAGCCGAAGCGTGGAGGCCGACAGGACGCGGCTAGAGAAAGTGATGTGCGCGGTGGAGTAAACCCAACTTGGGAGACTGCTAGGCCATTACACCTTCACTTTCGAACGTCGTGTCAGGCTTCTCTCTTAGACACACCCCATTACCCATTTTCCCTTGAGTCCATGTTGAAATTGCATATCATACGGTGTTATCTTATGTATATAACACGGGTACAAGCCATATATTATCAGTAGTAAATTTTAAAATGCAGGCAATTAGTTTTTAAAACAATAAGAGTTTTAAATTTTGCTGGAAAACAGCAGTTTTATCTTAATAATCTAGGATATAATTTGGCATAGGTCCTCATTTCATTAAAATGTCGAATTTGGAAAATTACAAGTGCATTTTTTAAACCGTCTTCCTCTTCCAATACTTAAACTGGAGATTACTAACTTTTTTAAATCAGTCTATTTCTCAGTTATAGATATTGAAATCATAGCATACACACTTTTTAAAAACATTAAGACCTTTTCTAGTAATTTTGAATTATAATCTATTAGAATCAACACAACATTAAAAAATCGTTACAACATTATAAATGAAATGGTTTTAATGAACAATTAAACTTGTTATGGAGAAAGCCTCTTAATTCCTCATTTCCTGGGGTTCAAATGCCAGGAAATATATTTTTTCAATTTTTTTGTTAGAATATAGCATAATACATCCAGTCCACTAAGTTTAAAGATAGAAAACCATTTTCATTTAACAGTTTCAATTTTCAAAAATGCTGTATGCATTTTTTGATAGATTATTTCTAACTTTCATTGATACTAGGAGTTTTTCAAGGCAGAAATGTTTGTATGATAGAAGTTGCTATAATACTAACTAACCGTTAGTAATAAAAATATAAAATATGTGCTGCATCACTATTTTATTTTATGCGTGTGAATGTATTGTGCTAAAGGAATGCGTGAGACTGATCGACTGCCTCAAAAATTTCATTTTACGCTTCTTTTGAGGAATCAAGGAATACGAATCCGTTTGTGGAATCAAGGAATAAACGATAGAATAATTGAAGTAATTAAAGTTAGGTTAGATAACCTTATTTTATTAACATATTACATAGTTCACCGTGAGGCCTCAAGGCTCCAATCCAGACAGAAATAGATTTTCGACAATAGCTACTTAACTAGATTGGATTCATTCACTGCCTGGAGGAGAATCCTAGCGTCCGGCTCCTCTGATGGGAGGTTTAGCGTGGTTTCTGCGATGAGCACCAGGCGAATGCCGAATGCCTCACAAACTGTCCACGGACCGCACGCGACCTTTCCTTCTTTGTCCTATCCTCTTCCCTGACACACACACTCTTACATGCACTGCACTGCCACACATGTGGGTATACCAGACGGATGCTTACATCTTGTCCCGGCTGGAGCGGTATCTCGCTGGGAAAGCTTCCAAGAGAGAGTCAACCCCATCTTCTACCGCACAGGAAGGCATCCCGTCAGAGGAGAACCAGCACTAACTTCTTGACTATAACACACTACGAGGCTACAGAGCTCAGTAGGTGAGCGTCCAGGCACAAATATTTATACTCATGCTCCGATTTTTACCTAGAAGCACTTCAAGGGCACAAGCTGGAAGAAAATGGGGCGTTGTCGCCTATTCGGGAGCTCCAATACAAAAAAATGTCGCAACGAAGTTTGAGATCGGAAGACAGTGTCCCACTCTCTGTCCAGTGTGAGCACTCGTATACTAGTGCATACCTCTTTTCTTTACGGATGCTTGTTTCAACAGGTTAATGGGATGTTCGACGCCTGGTGTGGCTTAGTCAGAGGACCCGCTGCCTTCGTCCTTTACCCTCCCCCCCCCCCCCAGCGGCGCCGTCGCCCCGCCCCCGCAGCTGACGCGGCGGTTGTGATCCAGCCGTCACTCAATCACTGTCAGCGGCCACTGCGCGCCGCAACGACTGCATGCATATCACTCCGCCCCGCCCCCCCCCCTCCTCCCTGCTGCTCCGCCAACATCCCTGCAACTTTGGTACTTATCGTTTTGAGCCGCGTTTCATTCTCCTTTTTTAACAAATGTCCCGCACTGGTTCGCGTATCTCCGTCGAAATCATCTGAGATTCCAATAATCGAAAAACGAAACGCTTCACTTCTGAACTACACACACCGCGACCGGGAGATAACTTTTGTTTCTAAAAATTAATTAGTTACGTTAACAGTATTTGCAATAAAATATTTTAATGTATTAAAATACTAATTATGTATTACAATATGTGGAATTATTTTATTATATCTACATATCAACAGTTTAAATGAATAAAACTGAAAAAATATTCAACATGCATAATATTCTATTATCATTTATAGTTGCCACGCTAATTTTGAAAGGCATTTTGTGTCGACCAACATAAAAATATGTCAATGTTTCGTTTAATTTTTTCGTACTACCATTGCACTATAGACGTAAGTGAATTGATTGAAAGAAAAGTCGAAAATTTGTAAATTAAAACAACAGTTAAGAACTCAAGAATTAAAAACATCACTTGGGGAAGGAAGATAAGAAGAACAAACATTCTGGTAACATTTTATAGTACATAAAATGAGAGATTTAGGACTTAAATATTTCCGGAGCAGTAATTTACAAAGAACAACTACAACTTTTGCATTTCGTCTAACAAGTTGGTCTGAAAGTACAATTCATATCCCTGTTCGAAATCTTTACACGTTCTTCACATATTTTACATGTAGTCCCGAACTTCACTCCACCCAGCCTTGGCAAGATGAAGTTGAGACGTCTCTCTAAAGAATAGGGTACGGTGCGTTGAGGATCCAACCAAATTACCCTCTAGCTCTCTTTCCTGGCGTGGCAGATTCTTCTTTTTCCTCCTATTACTCTATCACAATGCGTTGTAGAACCCAGGAGTATTCGGAGCAGAAGTTTGCATAAGAAAATGTATGCTCTCGTTCACTTGGCGTTCCTTTTGGAAACGCGAAAAGAATTTCCAGTCCCGCCTGACATTCCAACCGGGCTGACGGTAATGGCCGGCGAGCGCGTCGGCGGCGGCGGGGGCGGAGGTGGGGGTGGGGGCGGAGGCGGAGGCGGCGGCGGGGGCGGAGGCGGGGGCGGAGGCGGGGGCGGAGGCGGGGGCGGAGGCGGGGGCGGAGGCGGGGGCGGAGGCGGGGGCGGGGGCGGAGGCGGGGGCGGGGGCGGGGGCGGAGGCGGGGGCGGGGGCGGGGGCGGGGGCGGAGGCGGAGGCGGGGGCGGCGGCGGTGGCTGTGACGTCGTCGCTTTGAGAGTCTGTTTTCCGCAGGGCAGGTGCGCTTGCGCTGACAGCGCCTTTGTTCGCGCCGAGATTTAACAAAAGACGGACGAGCCGCGTGGGCCCTCGAGCGACAGCGCGGCCTCCTGGAAATGGGCGTCCGCCCCGATCGCCCACGCGCGATTTGAGAGACGCAGCAGGCCGCGCTCTCGAGGAGAGAGAACGAAATTCCGCCCTCAGTGCGGCACTTAAGCTTCTTTGCTCCTCTTTAGACGTGAGTCTGGGTCAGGCAAGTTTTATTATAAATGTTCTCGTCAACACAGTAAATTGCAACAGTAGTTCTTCTTCAATACTTTTTTATTCCAAATAAACTTTTATAATAATTTTTTTATTTCATGTTAAGTAAATTGTTCTTTTTAGGTTTTCTGCTAACGCACTTTCATTTTAGATTTGATAGGTCTTCCGTTTCCTTCGTGATCTATTCCTATTCTCCTTTGGCGGCAATATGTGCACCTGAGACAGAATAATTTTCCAATATTTTGTTTATAAAAATTATTATATTTTAATTTCCTGGCAGACGAGACCATTAACAACAAACATGCAAAGGCAAGAACTTTCCAGCTTGACTTATAAAGAAACCACCCTCGCGTAACATTTTCTAATCCTCAGAGTTAAGTAACAGCAACTTCTCCAGAACCTGTAGCACCATCAGGGCAGCGCACAGCGAAAGGATGATCAGATTCTTTTCCGGCCAGAGCCAGCGGTGGGTCCTTCGCGCCCAGTGGAGCATTGCTTTCCAGTCTCTCGGCCATCTGGCGCGGCGCGGCGTGGCGCAGCGTGACGTGACGTGATGTGGCGGGGCGGGTCGGGGTGGGGCGGGGTTAGGTGGGGCGGGGCGGGGCGGGGTTAGGTGGGGCGGGGCGGGGCGGGGCGGGGCGGAACGGGACGGGACGGGGTGGGGCGGGCGGGTGGGGCGGGCGGGCGGGACGGGGCGGGGCGGGGTGGGGCGGGGCGGGACGGGGCATGGCGTGGCATGGCGTGGCGTGGTGCAGCGTGACGTGGCGGGGCGGGACGGGGTTAGGCGGGGCGGGGCGGGGCGGGGCGGGGCGGGACGGGACGGGACGGGACGGGGCGTGGCGTGGCGTGGCGGGACGGGACGGGACGGGACGGGACGGGACGGGACGGGACGGGACGGGGCGGGGCGGGGCGGGGCGGGGCGGGGCGAGATGGAGCGGAGTGGGTCGGGACGGTACGTGGCGGGGCGAGTCTTCAGGCTGAGAGTGAGGTAACGAGAGCGCGACCGTGCCCGGCGCGTATCGCCTGCAAGAGGGAGAAAGGAGCGGACCGGAAGCGCGGCAATGTGCTCACTGCGGGCAGCGACTTCGACAATAAAACGTACATTTTTCACAGTGATATTCAGAATTAAAATATAGTTGTTTACAATGAAAGCTGTAAATAACTCCAGGTCATTGGGGGCATTTATCGGAAAAGAGAGAATCTGCTCGACGGAAATAGTGTAAACATTTGCGTCGATCTACCTGATTATATTTCCGGGCATGTGAACTATGGGTTTTAGTTCCATTTGCGTAAAAAAATGCTATTTTTCAAGGGGTGGCGGTGTGCCTCGCTAACGAATGAAGAGATTCAGCGCCGACCTACACTTCGGCTTGTGAAAGTGTCCTCTTAGAGGAATCTCCCCCAATGAGGCACTGTGAGTGAGCGTGTGTATGTGTGTGTGCGTGTGTGTAAAGAGAGAATAGGCTGAGGAAGAGGAAACAAAGATTGTGCGCAGTGCATGGCCTGTTTGTTAGTTAGGCGTCGGATCTCACCATCTAACAGGGTAGAAATACCGCCACCTCCAGAGACACCTTCACTATACTAAAGGGACCAATGAACATATTGGTTCATGTGCCCGGAAACATTAATCAATCAACTGGTGTCGGTGTAAGGGTTCTCATGGTGGGCGATTCATTTTGGTGGTGGATGCGACCGTGACCTCTGTGCCGCTGCTGTTCCACGTGCGCCATCTCCTGCCCCTTCCCCGCTTCCACGAGCCTTTGATGCCACTCTCGTCCTTAAAGAAATTCTTCAGCGCCGTGGAAGGTGTAGGGTAGGCAGCAATATCTGCTTTTGTTACTGTTTTTGTACCAGAAAATAATTATTCATGTACTAACACTTTCTATTGAAACAAATTTCGTCAGCTCTTGTTGGATTGTTTGTTAGTGATCCGGGCGCATCAACTACTAAGGTCATTAGTCCCATAAGTGTACTGCATGTTTTCTCATCGGGAGGAGGCGGTGATCTTCTCCCGCTGGTAAGCGAAATTCGACCTACCGTCGGATTTTCTCCAACCTCGTATCTCCCAGCAGTGGGGCACCACCCCAAGGACAAGCTCTAATCTCCCGGTTGGCCTCCCGAAATGAATGGGTGTATTCCAACACTCTAGTTGGAAGTTAAGATAATAGCTTTGCTGAATATATCACACACTTGACTTGTACCCTTACATTTGTTGCTTCAGTGCTGCGTAAAACATCTTTTTTGTCTAAGAATTTGTGTAGTGACTCCCAAAAATCTACTTGTGAGTATAATCTGCAATCAAATATCAAAACTGTTCTCCTTCAGAAATTGCGGTGCGCAAATCATTGTGTCGGCGTAGAATTCGTAGAACTTTAAACAGTTATTATTTCCGCCATTTTCACCTGTCATCTTCTTACAGTTATCTCCATTAATTCCGTTTTCTGACCGCCATATTTATTCACCTTTATTTTTTAATTATCTCTCCTTAGACGTCATATGTCATCTCTATCACCTTTTATTCTGAATCTACCATCATTCTCCTCGTACATTTTTTCAAATAATTGCACATTATTGTAATAATTTTCTCTCTTTTTTTTCTTCTATTACAATAACTGTAATCAGAACCATTACTAATTACATCGCCAGAACCTTCGAAGTTACCTGACCAACTCTCCAATAGCGTTCGCTTTGGCGTGCGCACCTCCACACCTCCCTCCCCTTGCGTAGCCGCCGTCCCTTCGGGCGACGTCCGCGCGACAGCTTCCATCGCCGCCGCCGCCGCCGTCGCTGTCGTTGCCGTCGCGATAGCGGCGCCAACAAAAGCGACTCGGGCCGCGCTGCGTACAGTCAATTAGTCTGCAAGGCCGTATCAGTGACACTGACGCGAATAAGATGTATGGCTGGCGTCATTATTCTAACGATGACGAATCGTGGACGACCTGCCGCTGACGACTTGCAGAAAGCATTGCCATATATTTTTACGTCGTCAGTGACCTCTGAAAACTTTCTTGCAATTTATTCGATGCTCATTTATCAGATCTTTTTTGGGGGGGTTCCGCCTCTAAAACACCAAAATTAATAATTTGGGACCACATGCACTTCCTCTGCATCACGAACAGACGCCTTTCCTTCGGTGAAAAATAATTTGCTTTAATACATTTCATTACTCAACGTCACTGCGTATATGCGAAGATATGGCTTCCAGGTGATTGAACAAAAGCATCTTATTTGATTCAGTGCTGGCGAGAGTATTGCCCCTGACAGCATCCCTTTATAACCAGTACTGCGAATAATACACAAATCTTTATTTCCAATTATTTATCATATTATTATCTCATTTAACTTGTACATGCAATGAGTGTGACTTCGCAGTATGCGTGCAATAATGAATTCATAACTTTTTGTGCAATTTATACACAGATAACGAGTCTAAAATATAACAGAGAACTAGAAAAAAATTAACTGACCTGTAAATATCTGTGATGAGTGGGTATACTTAACCCACTTAGCACTGCCACATGTGCGCATATTATTGAAACATTGCTCCTTCCTTTTGCTGTAAACTTTGTGTAATCAAGGGATTTCGATGATACCATTGTGGGGGAAGAGGCACACAAATTAATTGATACCTTTTGTCAGTATAATTACGCTGCATTTTAAAATATTATTTTGTGGTTTATAGGTCGGATGCGAAGGTTTTTCAGCTTAATAATTGTAATAACCTCTCGAATATTTGCACGCATTTGGTGGTTCCATTAGTTAATCTGAATGCCAACGATTCGCGTAATTGGTTTATGCCTTGTAGCCGGCGGAAGCGAGCCGAGCATTAACCATTCCCACGCAAGGGATCACGTGATTACAGCGGGGCGCGTTCCCACGTGACCGCAGGCGGGTTCCCCGCGCGCGCGCGCGCGCGGTCGATGCTTCGCTTTGTCGCCGTTGGGAAGCGCCACCGGCGGGCGGCATCGGCGCGGAGGAGGAATTCTTGATCGAAGACGCCCCGCCCCGCCCGTCGTTATGCGTCGGGGCCGCCACAAATGCGACGGATCATTACGAACACTCGTTACGGTGGGCAAGGCGGCTGGGCGCCGCCCCCGCGGCCGAGTCAAAGGGCCGCTGTCCTCCATCGATTCTGCGCTGCCGCCGCCTGCAGCCCGCCTGGAATACCAAAACTGTACCAAGTGCGAGCCCCGCACGCCCGAACAAAGATCAATCACGCAGCGCAATGACCGGGAGAGCGCGGTCTTGATTATGCAACAGACGTCCGCAATTCAACTCAGAAACGCAGTTAGATCCCTATTGTAGTTTCAGACGCAGGCGTATTGATGAAAATCCTGGAGTAATGAGACGTCGGTTGAGCGTCGTTGGTCTAATTTACCAACACGTCCCCTCACGTCAGGCTACGCTGGCATGTCTCCTCTTCCGGTTGGGTTGCGTTGCGTTAGTGCTACAAGAGAGCTGACGGCCACAAGGAAGGCACTAGAAAACGTATGGAATGGTCAAGAAAGATTCGTGGTGACAATGACCCAATTAGAAGTTCCCTCAACTTTCCTTTAGAAAACGCTTATTTATGATACTGCAGCACAAGTTTATAAATCTACCTCGACAAAATAATGTCAAACGTTTAATCGTTTTTAAAAAACGTATAAATGGAGGTTTTCAAAAAAAGAACATTGTTTGACTTAGATTTTTGAAGCAATGCATCTGTGAGAAAACTCTGCACTGCCCTACCTTTAACGGCGTGTGCAGTGCTGTCCTTGCGCACAAACAATGAAAGGCCGCCATTGTAAGGTCTTCGTCGTGACGTCAATACTCGTAGGCGGGGGGGGGGGCTGGGCTCCGCTGGAGGCCTCTTCGCAAGTAGGTCGCCGGTGCGATATGGCGCGGCTGCCCATTAACTTCCTGCTGCGCTCGTCTCGCCGCCGGAAACTTTCGGGCTGTGGGGGAGGGGGAGGGGGGAGGCGGGAACTATGTCGGCGAGCGACCGGAGGGTAGCCGCCCGTGAAGAGCGACCTCTCGGGCAGAGCCCGCGCGGCAATGCTGCGTCTTCGTCGGTGGAATGCTTCGGCTGGCGGAAGATGCAAACATCTGGACGGCGGACTTTCCGAGCACTCTCGGCAGGTGGCTGTTCCAAAGACTCTAAAACCGGTGGAGTAGTTCTTCCGACGGCAGCTGGCGATGTGATAAGAACGCATCTGCTCATCGGACGCTTCAGTAGTTTTCGTTGTAATGTACTTTTCTTCGTTCTTCGGGAAAAGGCATTACTTGTACGAACTATTTACTTTCTGGATTTTAACAACTGGAAAATTGTATTGTAATGGAAATCATAATGTCACGACCAATTCCGGTATCGTGGAAGACGCTTCGTTGTGGCCGTCATGCACATTGCGGCAGGGCCCTGGGTTAAATGCTTTTTCCACCCCGCAGCGCTTCAGAATGCTGTCACTGCCTTCTGTGCTCTGAATGTGGTTGTTTTATGCAGAAGGATATATTTGATTACTCAGTTAATTTTGAAATACACAACTGCAATTGAAATGCATAAGTCTGCGCCTTTATTGCTAAACACATATACTATTAAGATTTTATTCTGAATTATATGAGAAAAAGCATTTTTTTAGTCTAGTAAAGTAAAAAGTCGTGGAGTTATTATAGTGATTAGTAGCGAGAGGATTTGTATGCCCGAAAAATCATGAAATATGCTTTAAAAATATGCACTATGTCCTAAACCTTCACAAATATGCACTTTCATATGAAATTAAAATGAATAATATTTCATTTCCTGCATTAACCTTTCCTGGTAAAATTAAAGAGAAGCGGGCTTAGAATGAAATATTTTTGTGCAAAAAATATCTTACTTTGCCGAAGAAATTATTGAAGTAAATGTCCACTTTAGTGTAGTTGTACGTCTTGTTGTCTGTACGTCTTTTAGAGACAGTACGTCGTGTTGCATTTCTTCTACATGGTTTAAAAAAATATGAAATCAAGAAATTTCTTACATCTGCACAAGTATTTTATTATCAATGTAAAAGGGAAAAAAACGCGAACTGACTAGCTCTTTGTAATGATGAACTTCACCTGCAATAAGTTCAGTATCACCATTTATGATGTACATTAGACCTATTATACTGCTTACTAATTCTATTCCCGCCGTCTTGCATGTTTGCGAATACATACGAGGGTCGGAAAGGGGAAGATAATTCGCGTTGTCTGTGTGCCATGTGCTTTGGAGTCTATGTAGTTAATGATCAACCTGCATCCGCCTCCTGAAGCCATTTACTCTACCGCTAAATGGCGAACATGCCCTCCTCCACAAAACGCAAGAGGCGGCGAATTTCTGGGCTCCCGCGACGTGATAACCTCTGAGTGCCTTGCGGAACCCCTGAGTTGACCAACCCTGGCCTTGGATGCATAAAAGTAATTCGCCTGGACTTCCTTCTAGTATTTTTAAGTACATGAAAAAATACATTAATATCATCATTTTTTTATTCAAGAGGCAATAATATGTGTTTCAGAGAGTTTGTTGTAATTATGCTCTACTGCCAAACATATATAATTCTAGCTTAAAATGTCGTTCTTGTAGGCTATTTCGCCATTAATTTTCTCTTCGACATCTGTCTTCGTTCGGATGACCCTTTTAATTTTGTCACCATCCGCCAGGATTCAGCACGTCCTTGTCACTCATATTCCACTTAAACCTGTTTCTTTCTACTTCATTTTAAACACCTTATATTTGTGTTGGTCCTATTTGTGACCTTTCCTTTCTCTTGCACTCTAACATGGCCTGCGTGTTTCTTTCTCCAACTCGATTGTTTGTCTTAGATTGTTTCGATACAGTTTAATGCGTAAGGCTCTGATAGCATGCAATGTCGCGCGAGCAGCGAGCAAGTGCCGAGTCTTCGCCGAAGCGTCTGAGGCGCGGCGCGGAGATATCGGCAGCGTTCCCCGCGCCATTATCCTATCAGCAAAACTGCCGGCGGGAAACGGTGGCAAAGGGGGAGCTCCGCTAGTTTCCGGCCGCGCGGCGCGCGGGGCAGGCCGCCGAGATAATGACGACTGCCATGATGAGGTCGGAGGTGAGGTGATGATGCTGCGCGATGAACTAATGACGTGTCGATAACCCCGACAGAGCCGCACGCTATCGCAATTTGGAAGGCAAATGTTGCGCAGTTAACTACGCAAGATCACGAGAGCGACGGGGATACGGGAGGAAGGTGACGCTTCCGCTTCAGGCGGCGTTCCGCAAGGCTCAGGATTCGTTTTTTGTATAAATGTGTTCGCCCCTCACAGTGTTATTTCAAATTGTCAAATTAGTGTTTAATGCATTTTATTAAATCTTAGTATTCCTAAGATGAATAATAAAGAACATATTCCCAGCAGGCCTACTTCCGTATTTCGGTGGATTAAGATTCGACATGCAACATTTCTAAATATATCTGAAAGCAGGAAACATACCCAACAATCCATTCTCTCGTTTGGTGTTTGAATATATAAAAAGCTTCAGTATGTAAATTTGCATTTGAAAAAGGAAGAAAGATATATTGTTTTGTCAATGGCTTGAAAAAATTAGAACTATAGTGAAATGAATACTGAAGATATGGTAGTACCGAGATGCTATATCAGCTTCGTTACAATAACGAATTATCTTTTCCTAAAGTTCTACGCAAAAAGAAAAGACACTGCATTGTTACCGTGTCACAAGTTTTTTCAAATGATTACAATTATTCATTCACGATAATCCTCAATCATAACGATCGAAAGAATACATAACAAATAATGATTTCTAAATGCAGGGAACGTATTGGAAAGAAAATAAATCGCGCGGCAACGTCATGGAGAACATTTAGCAATATAGAGAAACAACGATAAGGAACCCTGACGAGATGCGCGTAGGGTTTGTGCGGCCATTCACTTCGATGTACATACTGATTGACATTAAATATACCTTGAAATAACTTTTTTTTTACGTAATTAAATATAATGAATATTAAGATTTAAATAGTTCGTTTGTAAAGTAGAAAAAATGTCACTATCAATAAAAAGTATCCTGGACACATAAAATAATTTCATTACATATTATTCACCAGAAACGTCCAGGGAAAATGTAAACAATATTGGCGTAATCGTCTGTGCAATCGTAATTCGTCTGTGCATTCGTAGTAAGAGTTTAAAGGTTTCAAAACCCCGAACTTCACTATCTAGATTTATGGTAATGCAGTAATGAGACTGGGATCAAAAAGTAATTCACTCAACATCTAACATAAGAAATATTTTGGTATCTTAATTATTTAAAATCGTTTAATTTTGACTTTTCTTCTGCAACCCAATTTCTCAAAAAACATGATTATTAATGTCAGAATAAGGGAGCAACTTTTCATACAAATCCTTTATACATTACAGAGTTCCGCAGATTCACGCTTTTTGCAAGTACTTTGAAACCAGCTATTTGTTCTCGGCTTGGGAATTCGCGGAATTGAATTACCGATCCAAGTAGGTACAGTCATTGAAGAATGTTATTGAATTCGCAATATTCAAAGGGAATTGCAAAAAAGATTATATTTTAATGTCATGATCCCCGAAAGTATTATATTTCAATATTTTGATAATTACAGGGTCTCACCAAAATTTATTTCAATATTACGTTTTTAAAATGAAGATAAATTTTCTAGGTAGGATATTTTATATTCCGGAAATTGTTTTTCTCTCTTTATGTGACAAAATTTCATTTTTTTCTGGTTTCCACGATTCATTCCTCGAAGTTGAGAGAAGAGAGTCTTCTTTCATAATTCCTTCTCAATTCCTGTTTCAGATTTTAATCTAAATAGTTATTTTGCAAGGAAATGCAAGCTTTTTAAATGTTCATCCATCATGAAACTATTATACCTAAAGTTGATGAGGATAAAAAAAGTTATTTAAAGAATTATGTCGTGAAAATATTTTGACTGAAATGGAGATATAGAAATAATAATAAAGAAAGAAAGAAAGAAATTCCTGCTCTAAAGACTAACGCTGACTGATGCTTTGACACGACCCAATGCTGTAAGACATTTATATGTAACCATCTGATGTTAGATGTAAATATATTGTTTCTTGTGAGTACTCATTTTACTTTTGAAGACTCATCAGTGTCACATTTATAAGATGTAGGAGGGAAATAAGTACTTGTGAAGAAACTTTTATTATTTTAGCGTTTTTTACTCTGAGCCTTTTCGCTCGGTTTATCCGCTTTCTTCTCCTTGCGCGTCATTATGACTCGCCGCTCCCCGTCCTTTCCTACTTCTCAGAATATAACCCACCAGAAATATTTTTGTAATGCCCTGGGTTTATATTCCTTGCGCGACTCAAAACGTTTTTGTTTACGGGCGGAGGTGTAAAAAGGGCGGCAGGCGTCGTCGCGGGCTTGGAGCTCAGGGGCAGGAAATACTAAAGCTGTTTTCATTCTAGACGTCCGAAAGCCATAAATACCATTCAGGAGTCTCGGCCACGGAAATTATATAACGCCTCGCGCTTTGCACAACCCGAGACGCGAACGTAAGGAAGCAGGGCTGCGCTATCCGCCCTTTGGCCTCGAGTCCGCTTCGCCGCCTCCGAGGCCCCCTCCTCTGCCTCCCTCGCGGATCTCTTCCTACCACCCCTGCAACCCCACATGTGCCACCCCCTCCTCGCAACTCCCTCCTAGGTCATCCCCTCCATGTCTACTCTGTAACTCACTTGCAAGCCATTCCTGCAACTCCCTCCTAGGTCATCCCCGCAACTCCATGCCATGCCTCTTCCGCATCTCCCTCCTAGGTCATCCCCGCAACTCCCATGTCTACTTTACGACTCATTTCCAAGCCATTCCCGCAACTCCCTCCTAGGTCATCCCCGCAACTCCCTCTTAGGTCCTCCACCCCTGCCCATTCCGCGACTCCCTTCCTAACCACGCCGTATTTCCTTTCCCGGCCACCCCCGCAACTCCTCTTCTGCCATCGCCGTATCTCCTTTTCCTTTCATCCCTGCGCCTCCCTCCCCCGTGGTCTGGGAGCGAGGGAGGTGAGCGCACCGAAGGCAGAAACGCACGCCCGCCCCACGCGGAGCTGCCACTTTGAACGCGGGACACCGTAACCACCTAGTTTATACAGCGTCAGCTAGTTGGAAACTTTGCTGGCACCACGGCGGGCAGGCAGGGAAGGAGGGGGAGTACGAGGGGGCAGAGGGGAGGAATCGGGTCTGGTGTGGGAAGTCGCTGAAAGAGTAGGAGAAACTCGCTAGAGGATGAAAAAGAAGAGATTTACTACGAAATGTTTCAATAGCAGGAGAAAAATTCACCAGATTTTTTTAAAAAAGAAAGTGTTGTTGGTTTTAGGCGAATAACTGCAAAATGTTTATGAAACGAATGAGTGAACGGATGTGCACCCAGGTTGACAAGAGAGATTTATGGAATAAAACATATGTGTGGATTCAAAATGTTGCTACTTAATATTCAAAACAAAAAACAAGACGTTAATTTTTATGCTTTATAGTGAAGGAACAAGTACAAAACTAGTATTATTTTAATTTTCTTGATACTTTGAATACGAAGCACAAAGCATTGGGATGTAGAAAATAAGTCTTCAGAAGCCGTGGTGAATATTTAGAAATATAGATAAACAATAATAAGGAACACAGTGGAAAAGATTGGGGCTGGTTGGCTCCAGTTAATAGTTTTCTATGCAACGCCGATTTAGTTTCAACAAGTTTGGTTGGAACAGTTCTACATTTATTAGGCTACTTTACGGTACATTTAATAATTCGGGAATGTTACACTATCGATCTTTGAGAGTCGTTGAAAGACATTAAGTGAAGATGTGGCAACCAACCGCGTTTTTGCAACTACAAAAGTATTGATATTTTGAAAATTAAGTATTTTGAAATAAGTCTTTAATCTTATTTCAACTCTTCATTTCACCTCTTTCACATGCTTATCTTTTTTGAGAACATTGAGTAGAACACCATTTAATTGTTTAACGCTTCACGCTACAGAGAACTTGAACGTGCGATAATCGAGCCAGGCAGCGCACGATCCTTCCTTCCTCTTCCACGTCCTATCATCACCCCTTACTTACACACCCTCGCATGCCCTATACTACCACACTTGTCGGGGGACCTGAGGGTTAACCAGTACCTTTTGTCAACTTGCACCGGTTTCCCCTATGTATAATCTCACCGACGCGACGACTCAACACTCTGCACGTTTAGGTTGGTGCTACTGTTTGTCAGACGCCGTGCATTGCGAAACGATCGTTGCGCGTTTCGATGCGCTACGTGCAAATCCGCGTGGATAGTAGACGGTTAAAGTGTAAGCAAAGAAATGGCAGAATGCCAATGTAGTTCTGTCAGAGCAAATTTTGAGAATATCAAAAGGACCAGACAGGAAGAAAATTATGGGAAAGTCTTGTTAAGAGAGGGAAATAAAAGTGTAGAAATAAAGAAGGAAATGTAGAAAGAAGGTAGAAAACCGATAATTGGAAAGGATAATAGAAAACCTTCCTGAATATACAAAGCATATGGAGAGTGACATCATCGAAAATAGAGAAAGGATGTGAAATAAAAATACAGATAAAAAAACAAATCAATGAAATAATAACATATAATGTGAGGAAATCAAAACAAAAAAAGGTGGTGGACGTGCATCTCTTGAAAGTTCCACAGAGATAACGCCTGCCCGTGCGTCGAGTTTATAAAAAGCCAGCGCTGACGAGGCAATCTCTTATTACGCTGCGTCCATCGTCGCCAGCGGGGGGGGGGGCAGGGGGGAAGCGAATTACGTTACCTCGATAACCGTTGCGCCCGCTCGCGGCTCGCCACACGCCCCTCGAAACAATCGAGCCACCTCCCCGCCGGACCGCCCCTCCCCTCCTCCTACGCCACGGGGCCCACGTTGCAACTTTTTCCACGGCCGCCACCCTGCCTTTCCTCTCGCAACTGGGCCCCTCTTACGTCCTCGCAGCACCACCCCCACTTCCACGTCTGCCGCCCTCTCCGTCTCCGTTGCCACGTACTCCCCCGACGGGCGCCGCTGCCACCTGCGCTGCACGGAGACCCCGCAGCAGGGAGGGCCGGGCGGCACATGAAAGGCGGGGCGGCGAGGGGCGTGGACTAGACTCTGACGGGGGAAAGGGGATTGATGTAACGCAGGGTAGGACAAGCAACACAAGACTTCATGCGAGGTCGAGTTAGACACTAAATATTGACGAATGGAATGAGCAACCACCAGCCAAAATGAAATAAGTGGAGGCGATGGCAAAAAGGCTCCACATCCAAATACTAGTTCGAATCTGTCGGTAGAATGAAAAGGTTTGCATTACCCGTTATTTCAATATATGATATTCGAGGAATGATTTAGAAATTCCCACCCGACTGTCGAACCCAGTGACATAAAAAACTGTAACTACTGAATTAATACAAAATTAGAAACAAAAACCTTTTTTTTAAAAAAAAATAATATTACTCCTTATCTTATACAAAAACATATTTTCATTTCAACTGGAATTTATTTTGAATACCTACGTAGCGTGAATCCATGCCCGTCGATACTTTTTGTATTGTAAAGGTCATGTTGGAAAGGAGCGTCGTGAGGCGTGAGTGGGGTGCGGCTGGTGAGAGTGAGGGAGGGCTGATTCTTTCCGGACGCATCAACTACCGAGGTCACGGGTCTTGTAAATATAGTGCGTCTTATATCCTGGGAGGTAGCAGTGTACGTGCCCCGTTGGACCACGATATCTGATGCCGACCTACACGATAACTTGTGGGTTTCTTTTCTCGAAGTATCTCCCCCAGCCGGGCACCAAAAGGTCGAACACTAAGATTCCGACTGGGATGTGTGGAACAGTAGAGCATGTAAGTGTAACTGTGAGTAATGAAAGAGGGGCGCAAGGATGAGAAAGGAAATATCGCACTCGATCCGTGGCCCGTTTATTAGGATACTGCTCCCGCATTCGTCAGGTATTAATCAAAGAAATCATGGAAACTATCCATCACAGCAGCCGGCCGCTAGACGTCTCCTGCAGCCGCCAGCGAATGGGGCGGAGCTGTGGCGGCGGCAGGGAAAGAGGGAGGGAGGCAGGGAGGGGGGCTGCGCTTGCTTTGGGGGCGTGGCCGCGCGTAATGAAGGGAAGCGCACTTATTTGCTCGCGCCGCCGCCGCCGCCGCCGTCGCCGCCTCCGCCAGGCCAGGACACGCACCGTTTACTTGGGGGATTCGGCAACTAACGCTTAAGCAAATGGAAATCCTCTTCTCTGAAACAATTAATCAGGAGGGATGTAGTTGTCAAAGGCGTTTCACGCCATTCATAAAATGTCATTTATCAGGTTTTGTGTACACCTACACGAATATTATTGTATATGAAATTGTTACTTAACCAATTACTTTTTTTATTTTAACAAAATTCGGGCACGCGGTTTAAAATTGATATCAGTGCTTTATTAGATTCCGAAATTACACAGTCCCCTCGGAGCACGAAGAAATAAACTGAAGTATATTAAAGGTAAAGAAACGTTGTTATCTTTTCTTATTAAAGGTAAATACACGAAATCGTCAATCAAGAATCACAGGCTTTGAACATCTCTCTTTGAATTATCTTTAGTTTCCTTCGCCTGAGTTCTAGATATTTCACAGCACCAGTGTGTGTCAATCAAAGCGAGACTTTCCCTTTTAATATTTCTTCTTCCTCGCAATGTTTAGATCGATAACGATAGGAATTAAGAAATTATTCTTCTTGATCGCAACGTCAAAAATGTCTGCTAGGTCAAGTGATTAATGACTACTGTCTCCTGAGATCCCTAAACACTTACGGAAATAACCCCGGCCGAGGCCTAAGGAGCTCCGATTATGACCGCACATGCCTCTGCTTGTGTGCGATGCAGAGGCCACTGATGTGTCCCCGCGATAATCACAAGCCGCGTGTGCACTGGGCTAGCGGCGATTGCTCGCATGCGCGTGTTTGCGTCCCGCCGACCTTCTCCGCAGCCCTGTACTTCCGACATTCCGCCATTTCCCCGCCGTCCCCGCCGCCCCGCACCCGTCTCCGCTACGCCGCCGCCGCTGCCCTTCCTTGCCGGCCCACCGCCACACCGCCGGCGCCCCCCCGTCCCAGCCCACGCCCCCGCCCCCGCTCCTCTCCCGCCCCGTCCCCAGCTCGCTCCATCTCCGTTACGCCGCCGCCGCCGCCGCCGCCCCGCCGCCGCCGCCGCCCCGCCGCCGCCCCGCCCCGCCGCCGCCCCGCCCCGCCGCCGCCCCGCCCCGCCGCCGCCCCGCCCCGCCGCCGCCCCGCCTCGCCGCCCACCCCCATCCCCACCCCCGCCATCGCCGCCCCGCCGCAGGACCGCCGCCATCGCCCCTTCGTCGCCCACCCCCGTCGCCACTACACCTGCCCTCGCCGCCCCGCCGCCGCTCTTTCCCGCCGTTCCTTCCCCCGGTCTGGCCGCCCGACCGCCGTTCCGCCGCCGCCCGCCCACGCCACTCCCGCCCCCGCCCTCGCCGCCTCCACCACGCCTCTCCACATCACACGTCACCCACGCCGCCCCCACCGAGCCACCGCCTGCGGTGCCCACGCCGCCGATGCTACCCCGTACCACCCCCTGCCGACCCCAGCCGCCTCCAGCCGCCCCCTGCCGCCCCCCGCCCCTGCCTCTTCCGCCCTCTCTATTTCTCCGCCCCCTCTACACGATCACCGCCAAGCTTCCACCCCTTCAACAGCGCAGCCGTGGTTCCCACTCAATTCATTCCTCCCGCTCTGCTCCCGTCCCTTTGACTGCCCCGTTAACCTCACAGCGTCTTTTCTCACAATGCCCATGTGTGTCCGCTGCCAGTCGAATGCCATCGCCGCTCTGCCAACAGCCCCCCCCCCCCCATCGCCACGGGCAGCGCGCGCCGCCTATCCGTCTTCATTTATCGGCCAGCGCGCCCTTTGCTTCTTTGTTTGCTCGGGCATTACTGTAATTGTCGGATGATGTATTGCCACGGTCGCACGTCGTGTTATGCGGCGGCGGGAGTGATTTTTTTACGGGACGCGGCAGTGTTTGGCGTAGGATACGGTCATTGTAATCAGTGTTAGTCACGAAGAGTGCCGGGGAATTGACTAAGCGTTATATTGCGAGAAATTGTAAATGGACAACCGTCTCGGAAGTGAAAATTACATTCGTCAGTGATATTCTGTCAGTTATTTTCCGAAGTTGATAGGGGAATAAAAATTACAATCACGAATTAAAACTTGATTTTTATACAGGATTAAGTTTTTCTAATTTTCTAATAAAATTTCAGAAATTTATTGTAAACGATTTCTTTACTTAATCATTCCCAATACGCGTTTGAAAGTTAAAATATAATCATTGAATTCAGATACGATATGTTCGAACTAACATAATTTATTTTCTCAACATTTCCAATGCTCCAAGTAATAAAATACGAAATTGCCCATTATTTATAGATATTGCAGTATTTTAAAGGATAATGTACATTTTTTCAAAAATAGAATCCAATGTGAACTGTCAGTATTGGAACTGCAGCTGCTGGAGATTAAATATGTTATTACAAAATTAGAGAAGACATTTTGGTTATAATATAGCAAATATAAAAAAAAAGTAGTTAGGAATGTTTTTACTAAATTTTTACATAACCATTGAAGTTAACATAGTTCTTCTATACATTGTAAACAGCATTTGTTGAAAGCAGCACTTGGAAATCAGGGATACTTTTGGAAGATTATTACATATATTTGTTTGTATTTAGAGCCCCTTTACACAGAGCTCCACTGAGCCACTAAACGGGAAGCGGCGCACCGCTTTACACACGCGCGGGGCAGCGTCATCTGTTTTTTACCCTCAACGAGGGCCGGATTAAGCCTAGCATGGAATGAAAGTTACCAGCGGGCGGGGGTAACTCCAGAGACCGCCGCTCAAATTTTGATTTCATTGGTGTTTTTGACAATTAAATTGATGGGACTAATAATACACATGTGTGTTCATTTAAAAATCATATTCAATTTTTTTTCATTTGAATTCCCGCATCAGTATTTGTATTCAGTGATACAACTTATTCAATTTTTGTGTCAAATGAAGGCCAATGTATCTACAGAACAACGTATTATGTTAAAATATATTATGCTAACATAAGACTTCAAATACTACAAAGATTTTTAAAAATATGTTGCGTTTTCGAGTGAAGAGTCGTGAATTTTTAATTCACAGACAAAGATGCTGTAATAATTCAAATGTTAACATAATCCGTAATTAATGAAATTGATTGTCAGTTTTTCTAAAAAATCGAAACCCATTTAAACAAATCGGTGGACATCTGAAATCCTTTTGGTAACTTTAGGTTTAAGGACGGACTGAATGCCCTGAAGCTCAGAGGCATCAACATTCAGGAGATTCCATTGAAAATAAGTAAAAAGATATCAAATTCCTAGAAATTTAAAGTATTTTAATCGAAATAAAATGCTATTAATTCAGAAATAAAATATTATTAAAAATGAAATACTAGACGTGGCAGGACGACTTCAATCTCCCTCTACGAACTCAATTTAATTTCCTTAATAGTAAATTTAATATTTCTCCAATTAAAAATTTCTTTTATTATCTGTAATAGGGGCTCGAAGTCCTCTAGTGAACAGCAAGGAAGACCTTGAAGGTGCCATCAGGTGAACTTCTGGGCTATTTGTTATTGTTATCACTTGTTGCCAAGACCCTTGAAGGAATTTTATTCCTCTAATTTTTGTTTCAGTGGTTTAGGCACATTGCGTTCTCAGATTCAAATAGCGTGACAAAGATCAGCTCAGTGTGATATTAGAAATCGCATGTACTGTACCTGCACGTTTCCCACTCATTCCTCTGCTTCGGAAGTCAAGATCTGTCTTCTCTTCTGTTCTTTTCAGAGTTGTCCTTCCAAGTCGATCGCATTTTCACTGTATTGTTTCTTTATTAATTTTTTATACAACAAAATAATTCGGTATTATGATACATTTTTTTCGTAATGAATCTGTGTTTGTTGTTTGTATTACAAAATAATAGAAAATTTAATATAACCTTACAGTGTCTTTACAATTCAGTTCTTGAATCTTCCCTAATCACCTAAGTTGTACATCCCTAGCGCCTGTTGCGGCCAGGAATATTTAGTCCTTCGTCCTAGCTGATCTCTGTTCCGAAAAGTGCGATTGGCGTGAGCAGCGCCGACAGCACGAATATGCAGGAGCGATTGCCGACCTCCTAAAGGGCACTCGCACAAACGGCGCAACCGAATTTCACGCTGCGAAAAGAACCGGAATGAAACGCTAGGTTTCGTTTCAATATCGCTACTTTTTATAATGACCCAATCGGCTTCAATTTTTTGTTGCTAATGGTAAATTTCCGAGAAATAAGTTTTGAAAGCATAACCTAAAACAATAGGTAATAATATGCAAATAATCCCAAATTTCTCTTGCTTAAAGTGCAGAAACATTACAATAAAATCTCAGGGTTGCATGACATTATGTTGCAGGTTTAAGTTATAGGTTTTATTAATTTCATCACATTGGAATATATTGATTTCAATTTTTAAGAAATAGTTTGTTTAATAATTTTTAATAAGAACATTTTAAACAGATAAAAAATATGTGGCGTTCAGGCGTAATTGATTGTATCTGACATTACACGCTTTGTAGGAAAATGTAAAGTGATATTCCCGTTCCGCGATACAGCTGCTCACGCCATAATGCATGCAATTGTTGCCAGATGTCTGAAGTATTTAACGCTCCTGTAGTAAATTTGTGGCGTCGCCTTTTTTTATAACTTCTAGTTTTGTTTCTTCTATTAAAACAGAAATTTCCTGCCAAGAAGCATTCCACTTTAAGACAATCGTATGTAGGGCAAACTAGACCCAAGAAATATTGTGGTATGGTAATCACAACATATCATTTTATTTAGATAAGTATACTAAATATAAAAGAAAATTGGATAATTAGAATTAGATTCATGATTCAATTATTAATTTATAATAATATAAAATAACATAAATGAAATGGAGAATGACCAGAACATTATTTCTTATTTTTCAATCTGTAGATTCAAAAATATTTTAATGACAAGTAGGTTTTTACTCGTAATACATATACATTCATGAACTCAGTCTTTATCCACGAACATCGCTTTACTTCCCACGCAGGAACCCTTCACTTCCGCCCCGCATTCTGCACACTTCCGCGCATCCTGAGGCCTAATAGTAAATGGCGGCGGGCGACGACCCCGCGCAGAGGCGTCGCCGATCCCCAGAGATTTCCCTCCCCTTGCGCCCCGCCCCCTCCGCTCCCGCCTCGCCCCCCCCCCCGCCCCCGCAGGCGCCGCCGGGTTCGAACGCCGTTCAACTTTACAAAGGCGAGGCGCCATGTTTTATTCAGCTCTTATCAAGCGCGCGGCGGCGAAAGGGAGAGCAGCAGCCGGAGACGGGCCGCCTCGACGCCAGGCCAGCGCCGACGCCGACGCCAGCGCGGCAACGAGGCCAGCGAGGCGGAACTGGCACGGAAAATACACACGGCTTCAAGGAACCCGAACAAAAATACTGAACAGTCTGCAAACTTACAAGTTTTTTTCTAACGTTTATAATTGATCGTCTGTTTAAAATGATGAGTGGAGTATATTGATGGTAATGTGAAGAATCACCTGCACTAGGTTGCATTTAAGACAACCGTTCCTTATCGTACAATTATATCACTATGTTTAGTTGTTTCTTGAATTTTTGAGTGCCTTATTTTTCTTTATTTTTTACTCACACGTTATTGCTTGTTATTGCCTTCGATACGGTGTTCGATATACGATGCATAATTTAACTGAATCAAGTGGATCGTGGTTACGGGGGAAATATAGAAACAGTTGAATGATGCTACATGTTCTAAAAAATAAAATGATTAATGTACCACGGACGTTAACTGGTTCTAATGAACGAGCTGCCGTCGAAGGCTCTCGGCCTTTTTGTCGCTGTTCGACCGTTATAACCAGTTGACGCCCTTCGTGCATAAATAAATATTAGACAGGATTTGAGCTCAATAAATTGCGTTGTTAATTATTCTCGGTCATTCGATATACAACAGAAAAAATGGAGAATCAAGAAAACGTCATAGAGAGATGAAACGTGTTAGAAACATGATGGAAACATGAAACATAATAGAAACGTCAAGGAAATTGTTTTTCACTACGAAATTCAAATGAAGTTATTGATCAGTTTCTGAACTAAACATGATTTGCTATCCCTTGCGGAAGCAATTCGAGTCCTATTGGCCAAATATACACACCTTCACATCTAAAATCGATTATCGATTAAAAAAAGCAGACGGAAAGTACATTACTTCAAATACTACGAAGGCATCTCTGAGAAGAAGGGAAATAAGTTTTGAAATACACAGGTCTGAAAGTTTGCTGTTCATATTATTTTTATACCCCCAAAACGGAGTTGACCTGTGATAACACGGCAACAAATAGTGCTCATAAAAAATGCATTACGCAAAGTGAATTACGCATGTCCAGTGAATGAAAGCGCTGCACTCGATATCTCCGTTTCCTCGCTTCCATGGCTGTGTTTGGCTCAGAGCTGCTGTCTCTGCAGTGACCAGTCACAGACACGGAGGTCCCAGGGTTCGATTCCCGACAGTGGCGGATTTTCGACACTAGCCAATTAATTAGATCGAATTCTGCTGGTGTCTGGAGGAGACTTCTATCGGCCGGGTGCTCTGATCTGTTATCTTATGCCGTTTCTCTGATCAATGCCAAACGAATGACGCAGCAAAACTCAAATGAGCAGGCCGTGGGTAGCGCGCGATCTTTCCTCTTCTTTGTCCTATTCTTCCCCCTTAAACGCCTAATTACCTTTGTGTTCCTCTCGCTGCCACATGTCGCAAGAGCATCGTGCTTGCTCTGCCTGCGGGAAAGCCCTCCGCAGCCGGACCTCACTGTCCAGCGCGAGAGGAATAAATAAATACTATTCATTTGTTGCAATGCTCTGGCCATTTGGACTGCTAGGCTGCCAGATCAGTAAAGGGAATCACTGACACCTCCCGGAATACAATATTCTCTACATTAAAAGGTCTATCGTGCATAGCAGTTGACGTCCTCAGAAACAACAATCAATCAATCAATCCAATCAATCAATCATGCTTATATCCTCTTACGCCTACTTGCACACTCTCCCCGTTCCCACATCGACATGCGATCTCCTCAAAAGACGTTCTCAGCCACTAGTAAATATGGCAATTCACGCCATGGTAGAAAAATTTCTTATGATGATCTTTTCCCAAATATGCACTTTGTTTCGAATTTCGTCGTACCATGTGAAAAAATCAATCTTGAGATAGTATGCTATTTACATCAGCAAGAGAAGGGACAAAATGACAAAGAAATATAGGATGGCACACAATTTGGGAAACGAATATTCCGCCAGAAAATGATCAGTAACTTTATATCGAGTTTGCTCTGGCAGCTGATACAGATTTTTCTAGTTTCTCGAACTCATCCACACACATTATATATATATATATAAGTTTGCAATTTAAAAAGCGGTACTAGAAAATGTCGGTACACAACTTGCTTACAAGCCATCTCAACTTCCTCCAAGTTACTTGCACGTTTCTTTCTGGATTTTTAATATCACTTCGTTACACCACATTCTCATTTACTCGTACATTTATCACTAATTAGTATATCAACGTTATTCTCGCCATAATACACCAGTCTTTGTTGGCTTCCAAAGGTCGTCAAGCCCTGCACGTCCATTTTCTTTCCATTCAAAAGAGAGTGCAGTGGGTAGGTGAAATACGCTCCCTTCACGAAAAAGCAACTACAACAAACAAACAAGAACGCATGCGAGCGCGCAGGCTCTGGTTGTTTGCGCTGGTAACCGAGATGACAATTTTTCGTGGTGCGCGCGGCGGGGGGCGGGGGGCGGGGATCGGGGGCGGGCGCGGGCGAAGACGGAGGAGCGGCGGCGCCGAGGTGCGCCCGCGATGGCACATGATGAATCCTCGAGTTTCCGCGTCCGCGGCGCGCTGACGGCGCGGATTAATCAGGCGGCGGCGGGGGCGGGGCGGGGCGAGGGCGGGGCGGGGCGAGGGCGGGGCGGCGGCGAGGGCCGGGCGGGGCGGGGCGGCGGCGAGTGCGGGGCGTGGTGGCAGGGCGGGGACGGGGACGGGGGCGGGGCAGAGCGTGAGCGGCGCGGGGCAAGGGCGTGGCGGGGCTGTGCGAAGCAGGGCGGGGCGACGCGGGGCGACGCGGGGCGACGCGGGGCAGGGCGGTCGACGCGATGAGGACGCGCGGGCGGTCGACTCTGGGGTCGAGCGCAGAGACGGCGCCTGCGGGTGGGGAGAAGGCAACGCCGATAGAGGCGGAGGCAGCGGCCGCGGCAGTAATGGTGACGAGGGTAGATGTGACAATGGTGGAGGTGGTGAAAGCGAAGGTATCACCAGTGATGGCGGAAATGACGGTGAGAACAGGGAGCAGAATAGGAGCAGAGTGTGAGCAGCGACTTCTTTGGGGAGTAGGAATGGCGCAAGCTATGGTAGAAACGGGCGTGCGCGGCTACAAAATTCGTAGAATAGTAGTACGGTGGTTGTTGTGGCAAGGCTGAAAAGGGACGTCAGTGAGGACTGTTGTAAAGCTAGCTAGGTATGGTTGAAATTGTGCATCGATAATTCAGAAAGTCAGTACTTATTGAGTCCTAGTCAACTACTTAAGTCATTAGCCCCGCGCAGTAAGTGTAGTATATGTTAAATCCTTGGAGTTGGGTTTTGTCGATCGCCGTTGGAACGTGCGATCCGGAGCTGACCAATACGTGGGCTTATGGGGTTTACACTTGGGCAACGCCCCCATCGGGACAAGCCTTCAGCTCGCGACTGGTCTCTCGACATCTGTCGCAGTGCAGAGGTTGTAAGTGGTGGGGGGAGAGGAGGGGACACGGATGAGGATATCGCGTAATGTCCGTTGTCTGTTTGTTTGGGCTCTGATCCGAGAATCGCCTGGCATTAATCTGAGAAACAACTTAAACAAGCGATAAGAGTAACTCAGCGCAAGACGTCATCTTCAGTCATCTGTTGAATTTGAACCATTTACAATGCCTGTGTCGCCTGTGTCGAAATTTCGCCCTGGTTGAAACGCAAATTCTATATGCTACTCGGTATCGACGATGATTAGTTATTTGGGTTGCTCAGAGCAGGGGGGCGTAGAGGAGGGGAAAGGAGACGAGAAAGGAGAGAAGGTCAGCGACGGCAGAGGGTGGGAGTATTGAATAAGGTAACATTAGAGAAGAAGACCGGGAACAAAGTTGTTTAAGAAGATGCGGCTTGAAGATTTCTGAATTGCAGTAGTAATTGTTTAGCCATAAATAAGTGACCTGACGAGTGCAAAAATACTGATCAGTGTGTCTGAAGTGAAAAGTTACTAATAACAATGAAGCCTAAGAAAATTAACGAAATCATATTCCGTGAATGGGAGTGCGTTAAGGCACAATACGTTTGGAATGTTTGTAAGTTAATAAAAACAATTTAAGCCTTTCACGATACGAAGTGCGTCTGCGGCAACGCTTAACGTTGTTTATGTACTCTGTCCGCGCGCTGACACTTGACTATTCCGAGGCGCCAAGCGCAGTTGTTTTCGCTTTCTCGTCCCCTCTGTTCTTCACGCAACCGCAGCCCTCCCCCTCCCCCCCCCGGCTGCGTGGCTTTTGGTTTTTGCGACGCTGCGCAGAGGGGCGCATTCCTCGCGGATCACCATTTGGCTGCGGGCGCCGAGGCCGCGCAGCACCGCGTTGGGCGAGTCTCGCCCCGCTAAAAACCTGTGGCTTGCCTCCGCGCTATAATTCTTCCACATCTTGTAGAACAAATCTGTATTTTTCTCTTCACCATACTGGTTTAGTAGACGCTATTACGGAATACTTTGCAAATTAGGAAATGTTTCCTTCGAATCAATTGTTTTAATGAATTTCGTAGATCAATTATATGTTTAGAATAATAATTGTGTAAAGAAATTTCATTATTTATAGATTTTACTAGTCAATCATTTTAAAAATATATTGGTGCCTTACGTTGCGTAACAACTCTCCAGAACACATATAGCGCACTTTTGTGGGGTCATTTGAAATCATTGGAAACGGCTTAATTTTTGAGATGTACTTCTTTTTACCTTTGATCAATGGTATAAATTCTTTTATTTAACGTTGCCTGAAGGAAAGAGCCTTTTTCCCTGTGTATATTAAATCTCAAGACATCGATGTTAAAGCACCAATTGAACCTACCCAAGGACAGTCGTCTTTAAATTGTACCTAATTTAGGAATATCCATACTCTTATCTCATTATTTGTTTATCAAAAATTATTACTAATTTTACTTGAGATCCTACATCAGCCCATTTCCTTCAATGCATTCGTGTTTGGATAAATATCACCTTACTTGTCGTTCATTCTACGTTTCTCATATTCCTAAGAGCGAT
Organism: Gryllus longicercus; assembly: GCA_038098605.1. Taxonomy (NCBI): domain Eukaryota; kingdom Metazoa; phylum Arthropoda; class Insecta; order Orthoptera; family Gryllidae; genus Gryllus; species Gryllus longicercus. The sequence goes on from JAZDUA010000720.1 coordinate 545,449, forward strand.
ATGAAACAAATATTTGGAAACGCATTTCCGAACTCTTTCCCCCGCCTCCTTCCGCGACTGCATCTCGCTTTCACGCCCGTCTCGTCTTTCGGTGCGTGGGAAGCTGCGGGCGGCCGCCCCCATTTGCATTTCGATTGTGTACTTTGAGTTTGCATCGGACGCGCGTCCAGAAATCTCGATTACACATTACGGGCGTCGGATTGCTGGCGTGCGGCGACCGTTTCTGCAAAGAACATATGCGGCGGCGATGCGTGGCGGTCGGTGTGCGCATGCGCGTGCCCGCCGCCCCCGCCGCTGCAGCGCAGCCAAAAGTCAAGTCCGCGCTGCGGATGGCCATCTGGGGTAATAGGTTGCGCTGGAGTGGTGGAGGGGGGGGGGGGGGGCGCTGATTGCTTCCTGCATCGCAGCGCCTGCGGTCGCGCCGCTGATAGCCTCGCCCGCCCAGCACGCGCCGCGCATGCTGCGGCCCCCGGTTTGTCCGACACGGATATCGAGGCCTGCGCTGGTCGTATCTCAGCCTCTGCAGTCGAATCGCTCGCTTGCTACAACTTCCAACTGCCAGGGGCGACCAAAGTGGCTTTATGCATCCAATGGAGTCTGCATTTGTGTAGTAGTTGAATCACCTACTACTATCAGAAGGGTGTTTCTGTAATCTGAAGGAATACAGGGTAATACAGTCCTCGTTGCTCATACAGAACCCGGTGCTACAGGACACTAAGTAATTCATTTGTGCAAAAGGAAATAGTGTAAGCCATATTAAAGATTTTGAAATAAAAGTTTTATGGCATTGGTCATTTTTTGCAAGAAATGTAACTAAATGTAGCTTGTTCCCTGTTGCTATTTTGCTTACGGATCTATCGAATATGAAAGGAGAGAGAAAAAACTAATTTTTAAGTATTATTTAGGATAGTTTATCATGTTTGCGTATAGAGCACAAAATTAGAAACATCGTGACTATAGCATTGCTAACATTCGAGTGATATGTTGCACACGTTTCTAGGCTCACTGACGACTATTTTTAATACAAAGAAAAAAATGCGCAATTTTTCAACTTAATCATCCTTTACGGCAACCCACATTTCACATCTGTATGTTAACATTTCTTGAAAAAATACTCCGAATTTGTAGTTCGCAGAATGGTCAAATATCGCTTCTTTCACCACTCACTCATCTGAACCTCTTCTTCCCTGAATTTCTTTCTTCAGTTTTGTTGCGTGGTAGATCGGTGCCCAATCTAGACTGTAGTGTGAATGGTTCACCGCCTTAAAGCCATAGTCCTTAAAGCCATAGCCTTAAAGCCATAGGTCCTTAAAGCCACAGCATTCTTCGCAATCTGAGCAGAAAACACAGGTGCATTGTGAGGAAGAAGCTAAACATCATGATATTTCACGCATCGTTCTCACCACAAGTACCTCTCTTCACCAAACTGAGTAAGATGGCTGCTGCAAACTTTTATCATTACAACAATGAAAGATAAGACAATATACTGTTCAGAAGGTTTTCCAAAGTAGCAAGTTATCTTGATCAAACCGGAAAGTTAAAGAACCAACTATGTACATCATGAAGGTTTTGTTGGCAGTAGATTATTTTGCGTGATCTGTGCAATTTTTCATAACATATGTTCAGTAATGTTTACGTTGATGACATCGTCTCAAAAATGGTTCTTCTCGTTTGCTTTAAACTGTCTAAATATTTTTAAAATCATTTTAAAATTTTGATTTTTCAGTACTGAAAAGCTTTCGGATGTTGTAAGAAAAACTACATTTTATAAGTAACTGACTGTACCGGTAAAGCACGAATGATAAAGAAATAATGTACATACTGTCACTTCATCAACAGTCTTACTGACATTCTCTAACTTACTGTCAACGAAGCCCTCCTGTTCCGCACGTCGATATTGCGTAAACAAAGTTCACGATCATTGAAACGAAATTTGATCACGAAATTTCATTGCGGAAGTTATAATATTATACAGGTGGGAACAGACACGTATTTAAAGAGAAAACAGGAGTAAGTGTTAAAACGAATATTGTAAATAATTAAAATAAATAAAGAATTATTTTTTTCTGTTACTGAGTAAACTGAACATTTTATTACTCTCATCAGCTACTCGTATTTGATGTGGCCCATAAAGTTTTAACAATTCAGTTTCATATCAGGGCATTAGTTTACGAGCATTTTAATATGGACAGTAATTATGTGAACTTCAAAATGAAAAACAAATGCATTTTTCAGTAAATCCTTTCACACTGTGGAATTGGTAGAAATGAAAACCTGATAACTTATCAAAAAGGTACAGAAATAATATTAACACACCAATGCGAATTACATGACTAGAGTATGAATAGAATTTCTAGTCCCGAAATGAAGTGAAGCTCTTTGCTCGAAATCATAGTATTTCCATCGACCACTCGGAAATATGGTGTTTTTTGTGTGTCTTGATCAGTCAACACAACTCGCCTGAACATTTGAATTAGAAAACTTAAGTTATATAATGTTCGAAGTAAGTGAGTTCCACTCATACAAAAGCACATCAATGTGCGAGCAGCGATACAGCTCTGCGCGTTTAGTGCCACGATTTCATTGATACTGAAATGGCACTTGAAGTACGACCTTGCGACAGTACCTCGTGGCGCAGTCATTCAAACTTGCTAAATGTATTTAGGAATAAAGCCCGGAGAACGACCGGTTAAAGTTATAATGGAGCACATTACCAAGAAATAATTGCTAATATCTTCATAACGAGGTTTCTTAGAAACCTGTAAAGACAAAATCGTTGTTTAGATATCTCCCTGCCGGTCTGGGACAATATAAAGTTAATTTCTTCAAATTTTCCCTGAATAATTTATTTATTTATTTAATTATTAATTATTAATTAATTTATTTATTCAATTATTAAATATAGGGTTACGGCATTAGATAATAACACTTCGTAATTAACAAATTATTATAGTATCCACCCCCTTCATCTGAAATTACCGAAGCCATTTCATACAAGTATACTTTAAAGCCCCATTGGCTTCTAATGCCTAGATTAGAAGTGATGAAAATCTGTGCTATAAAATTAGCAACAAATTGAGTTTTGATAAATGACCAAACACTCTTATAAATGTAATTAAAATTTTGGAAGAGTCGTAAAAATTATGATGGATTGAAAAAAAATTAATTTTGTTTTGATTTCTTGTAAGAACATATATTACAATTTTTAAACTAATAGCTATGTAGGTTTTATTTTTTAGGAGATAATTTTTTTTTAATTGACTGCTAAAAATATTCAGTGTTTGGATTGCAATCGGGATATGTAGTGTATGTTTAGGCTATTGCATGAATGCATAAAAGTTATAACGTGAACGTAAATGAGTATTTCATTCGTGTGCGTTTTCACATTTGTTTTCCTTACTGAGCTTCATTCCTTCGGAATCGACCCTCGAATCTGTTCGCATAGGTGAAGGCTGCTTTGTAACGCTCTCCAGGTCGGAGATGTTCAGTGATCAACTACCATCCTCGACCCCATTTCCACTTGCATGCCTCGGACTGGTCAGCAGAGCTCTCTGTTGTTCGACCATGCATACCATGATTCATGCAAATTCGGTCAACTGCTTCTATTCAAGTCATCACTTCAGATTGCAGGAAGGATGCTATCGCGAGGAATTTAGGTAGAGCATAATCTATTGCATACCACCCATGGCATTGATACTTTTCTTCTCCCTTACCTTTTCTTACGACTTGAGACATGTTTTATATTCATTTTAATTAGTGTGCATGATCCGGTATTTCTGAACACCTGTACGTTAATTGTCTAATCTATGTTTCATACTTCGCCAGTCACGCTGTTTTTATGCGATTCACACATTTGGAGTTGCTGACTTTTTCGGCAGTGATAATAGAGATGGAGTTAAGTTTCGCGTTTGCTTCCTCTCAAACATCGTAGACGCTGCTGGCGAAGTATCCGCTTATGGTTGGAAGTTGTTTAGTCTGAATGCGATCTTTCTTTTTTAGATCTATGTTAAACGTTGAAGTTCCGAAGAATTGTCGCAACGCCCATAAGAGAGGAGCCTTCTTTAAATGCGACCATTCGCGGTGAGGGCGGTGGTGCTTATGAAGACGGAAGACTGGGGATTCCACTCCGTCCGGGAGTCATGTGGGTAAGGAGACGTGGGGGTGGGGGTGGGGTGGGGGTGGGGGTGGAGGCGGCCGAGGGCGAGGGCGAGGGCTGTGGCGAGGGCGGGGGCGGTGGCGAGGGCGAGGGCGAGGGCGCCCGGGGACAGGGTCACTGCGCTGACGGCTACTGCACGCATTACCAGGCGATATTCTGGGGGCGTCCCTGACGTTGTCAAATGGATCTGCCGCTACTGTCGATTTCGGCTCACGGTTTCAGCCCCCAATGGAGCTATCTTTGCATGTTAAAGCGCGGAGGAGCAGCAATTTGTCATGGCGTGGCCGTTATTGATTCGCGCGGACGCGGCGACGGCTGCGTGGAGGCTGTCCCTGGCGGCGGTAGAGGCGATGGCGGCGGCAACGGCGGTGCTGGTGGTGGTGGCAACGGCAGTAGAGGCGGCGGCGGGGTTGGCAGGGGTTACGTCCGTGAAAGCGGTGGGGGTGGTGGCGGACGTGCATTTCGTTTCGAGCGAATACTTCCCGCCCACGCAACCCCGTCGCTGGTTCCCTGGCTGATTCCTGGTTGTTGGAGGTTAATTTAATTCCATGCTACGGTCGACTAATGCGGTGCTTAGATAATTTGTTACACCAGGGGAGTAATTTCATTTGAGTATAGTATGTCGGAGAGAAATTGATATGACATTGCTTCAAATGTTTGTAGTTTTAGTGAGGTGTGTTGTAGAGAAAGGTGAAACCCTCGGTGAAACGAAATCGAAAGTGTAAATAACAAGATTAGAACATGTAATGACGCGTATTTCATTGCCAAAGATAGCGATTTTGTCGTGAATATTCGGACAGAGGTAATTATTTTCATTTCTTGGCTTTCTTGCAAAATTCGAAATACGTATATGAAGTAATATTATAGTCGACTCGTTATTCAGACCATACTCTATATGAAATTAACAAATATCATGTTTTCATGTTCTAAATATTTAACAAATATTAGATTTGTAATATGCAAGAATATTAAGTCATCTTAATAATCGCACAGACAATAGAAAACTTCGTTTTCCCATCTCCAAGAGAGAGCAGTAAGAGCACCGTACCCGTAATAAAATTGGTCAGAACACCCTCACGATGTAGTTGGTTACTGTATAGATTTTTGCCTGGAAACACGAAAACCGGACGCTCTGAGAACTCTTCGATAGACCGAACGCATCTTGTAACTTTATTATCACGCATAAGACGCTCCTGCAAAGAGATTACAAAGTTTCTGAAACTGAGTAAAAACGCAGTGGACAACATCATTCAGAGATTCGAAAAAGAGGATACCTGGAAAAGAGCAACTACATTAGATCAGTGAACGACATCAGCATGCAATTTTGAAGGAAGTAAAAGAAAAGTCCAAGTTCGGTGCTGTCGAAAAGCAGCGTAATTCTATGAGGAGTCAGGGATATCTGTGCATCCGGAAACTGTGCACAACGTATACTTCACCGCGACCCTCTCTCTTTTCAGTTCGTGGAGATGAAAAGACTTACTGTTTTAATCGAAGTATGTATAATTAGCGTACCCGTGTGAGAACTCTCGCATGTAAAATTTTACCCTTTCCTTGTCCATTTTAAGTGTGGATGTTGTTAACGAAACATGTTTATTTGTTTAAAAAATGAAAAAGTGACTTCCAATTTATTTGTAGAATTTAAAATAAAAATAAAGAAAATTGATATTGTCGTTGGAAACAAATTTAGTTTAAAGATTTATTCAGTATTATAGATATGTTCTTGGAACAATTCACAATTCCTTTAAAAAGAAAATTTGAAGCAATTATTCAATCTTCCTTGTCAGTCACAAAAACATTACAAAAGCTTATTACTTTCGAGAAAGCTACGTAATGATGTTCATGCGAAAATGCAAGATCGGGCAAGCATAATTCTACTCTTTGGAATATTAAATAACTTTATGACCGAACTCAGAAGTACACCCGTACAATTTAATTGCCTAGAATATCAAGTAAATAATTTAATTTCATACACAGTTGCAGATTATTCACGACTCTGAACATTTGGGGTATTATCGAGGAGCGCCAGAGCAGCAAAATGTCCAAAAATATCATATCATATGTAGATTACGGTATGAAAACGTTGCTTTGAGATGCCATCGATCTCAAAGTTCCAAGTTGTAATGCAGTAAAACGCTTCATTTTTACTATTCACATTTTGACAATGCTGTAGTGTTGCAGGTTGCATTTGACATGAATATTTCGATGCGTTTTTCAAACAAATACTTCACATTATTAATGTCAAAATGCAGATCTCATTAATAAAGGTTGCAATTAATTGGTTGCCTGTGAGTGTGAGTGTGAGTGTGTGTGCGCTACTGAAATAATATAGGAGACGATTAGGAAGGCCAACCACAATGGGAGAATGGCCATGCAAACTAGTGGTGTTACAAAATTTCACAGATTTCCTCGGACAAATTAGTTTTTCTAATTTCTTTGGTCTGGGATAGCTTTCCGGTTTTGCCACACGCTCTTCCGAGCGGCCATCTATTACAATTTTCAAATTTTCTCAATTTTTCAGTAATCGAATGGTAGAACTTAAAACGACTCTAAGAATATTACAGAACAGTAGAACGTCGCCCTATATTGACATTTTCGGTGAAACATTTGAGCCGATTTTGAGAAAATGTCGCTTATATGTTTCTCTAAATGCGATATTTGAAGCTCTTTTTCACAAAAACGTTTGAGTTTTGGAGAAACTATAGGAAATCATTTGAAGCACTTTGACTCGCCAATGCAATAATGTATACAAATTGTTGTTAATATAAATATTAAGGGAAGAGCGTGTTAAAATGGGTCAAATTATCGATTTTTTTGCTAAATAAATAGATCAAACTTCGCTTTTTGTTGTAGCGATCTCATACCGAAGGATTGCGGGTTCGAATTTCGTCTCGGGCATTGTTGTAATTGTGTTCGTCCTTTCACCCCCTATCATCACCATATCATGTCATCTTTACAATTACCATACCATTAAATGCAATTGTGGTTGCTAATGACCTACATGTCAATGCAACCTTAAATAACAACAACAACAACAAAATACTTTGCTCTTTCCAAAACATATTAACATTTTTCTTCTAAGATACCTGGAAATCCTCTTAATTCTTATTTAAATGTCGTAGTGCACATGGGCCTCGCCCCCTTTTTTGTGACTGCATACAAATATGGTTATTTTTTCGTAATTTTTACTTCTTGTTGGGATGTTAATGAGTTATTGGTGTTCTTGTCCATACGTTGGTAGCATTGGTCTTTACACCATTGGACCATAGGATTCCTCCAATGGTCATCACCATTGGAGATGATCCACAATACGGAGCAGGAATGTTCTAGTGGAGCAGTGGCAAGTACAGGCTCTTTTTAAATAGCGATTGCCGAAAATGTGCTTATTTTGTAATTTCATGTACCTATTCTAAAAAAACTCTTATTCACAATTTATTAAAATTTACAGGATATATTTTTTATATTATTGGCAATAAATTTAAACTTTATATAAACTCTCCTTGATAATAAAAAAATTTAAAAAAAATATGTATGTCTAAAAATGATAAAAAAATTAGGCCAAAATTTATAATTGAAAAAAAATACAAATTATGTATTAATTAGCTCAAGAAATGTTAAAATATTAACGATGGTTGTACCTTTATGTGCGAAATAAAATTTTCTAGTGAGCTATTTTCTAGAAAAGGTGCATCAACAGTAGAAAACTTAACACGGGCGGTCTACATTGTACCCTCTTTCCCCTCTTAATGGCTTGAGAGATACTTAAAAAATTACATTTGTGCAATTTTAAAAATGGACTGAATAACATGACATCAATGCCACGCTTATGAATTGTTTTGTTTTTCAAAAATTACTGAAATATATATTTTTACATGTTTCACGCCGGTATTTGAAAGGAAGAACTACTGAAGTGAACGAAATTCAGCGTCTTTAGAATTGCCAGTTATTTCAGAGTTCATTATTTCTTCATGCCATCGTAAGATCACTGGCGTTAGTGTAGGCCTCCTTTAGAAAGGAGAGTTACTGATATACCCGAAAGAAGCTTTTGATACAGATTAACCGCCATGATTTTAAGTTTCAAGCTATAACAATACCCATTTGTTGATTGGAATAGGAAGTAATGGTATTTCTCCCAATGAACGACGATGGGAAAACTGTCTCTTACATTTACTTTATTTCTATGAACATATTACCAAACAATATCGCAATTTTAAAATTTCCTTTGAGTAGCTTCATCGGCATGTTACTATTGCAATAGAAGCAAAAATATATTTCAGCGTAAATTAATTCACATAATTCTCGTTAAAACATATTATGAATAATTAATGTATATTTTTCTCTGCTTTTCGTGTTCTGTCCTAGAGCGCTCATTTAGAGAAAATTCTAATTTAAAAGGTCATTTAAAATAGAAAGAGTCCAAAGGGATCTCGTATTTCATGAATGATAACCGTTTCTATTTCCCAGTACCCGTGTGAACCTGAAGCGTAAATCTTGACCTTGCAGTTGTCCACCGGAAGCCCCTTTAAATCGGCCAGTCTCCAACTGTGCCCGGAACACCTCTATTTCGTCCTCTCGCAGATAACTTTCGCGCCGCCGCGCCTCCGGCCGAATTGATTATCCCTTAACCTGCCGGGAGATAACTTACTGCGCGCATCGACGTCGTGGCCAGAGCGGCGCGCGCGAGACAGGGCCGGGCAGCGGGGGCGGCGGCGGCGGCGGCGGCGGGGGCGGCGGCGCGACCCACTCCATTACCCGCCTCCAACACACTTTTTGCGCCCGTCGCCCGACCGTTCGCCTCCTCTCTCGTAATGGCGGCGCGCACACATAAACATGCTGCCCTGGCAGATGTAAACTAAATCAATAGCCGTGATTTTTTTATCTTGCTCGCGGAGGCGTCTGCGTCTGTTGGCGTGGGGGCTGCGGTGATTGCTGCAGAGGCCAGCGCCACGACGCACAGGGGCGCGCTTGGCACAAGGTAGTAGCAATTTTGATGCTGACAACGGTTCTGGTGAACTGAGATAACGTTTGTACGAACAAATTACACGACGTGGCGCCTGGAAGACTGGCAAATTAAGTAATCAAAATAAAAAAATCAATGAGGAGTCAAATGCAATGATAGGTACAAAACGGAATTGGGAAAGAAAGGAAAGGAAGACAACTAAAGGAAAATGACATAAGACACACTCGTCTAACGAAAGCTTTGTAAAACTCTGACCTATTTTGAGAGTCATTCGTGAATGAATGGTGTACAAATATTAGTGCCTTTTCAAAGAATAACAATCTGGAAAGAAACGCAAACCTTGCAGAAAATGCGTATATACCGCGCACCGGGTGCCTTAACCGAGGCTGAAGATTAAAGAACGTGAGGCGGAGGCCGAAAGGCGGAGGAGGGCGAGCACGTTGGCGGCGGAAGCACCGCGAGGCCCGGGTCGCGCGCAGCCTGCGAGCTCCAGAGCGAGCGCCGCGCCGGCTTCCGCCGAAGGCCCGGAGCTGCGCGCACGGCCTCGGGACACTGGGAGCCAGTGGGGTCGCGGGGAGTGGATCGGGAGGTGGGGTGTGGGGAAGGAGGCAGGGAATGCAGCGGGAGGCAGAGAGCGAGGGTGCCAGGGGGTGAATAGGGGCGTGGAGTTGGGGGGAAGGAGGCAGGGAATGGAGGAGGAGGCGGCTGGGAGTGAGAAGGGAGGCGGGGAGTGGAGCGTGGGTATCCGGGGAGGTAGAGCGGGAGGCAAAGAGCACACCAGGCAGCAGAGCGGGTGGGATCGCGGAGCGGACGCGGGGGCGGGGAACAGCGCGAGGGGGCGGAGCGCAAGGAGGGGAACGTGGCCGCCGGGGGCTCCCGCGGCGCGGCAGTGTGTCACCCGCGCGTGTCGATACCAGCCGGCGAGCTTGCTCCGCGCCGCCCCTCCCCCCTCCGCCCTTCGCGGTCCACCCCCTCGCCACCCCTCGCGGCGCCGAGGCCCAGGCCGATTCCGGTCGCAGCGGGCGCCCGAGCCGCGTGGGGCGCCGGAGACGCGAAACGAGGAGGAATTGTCTTTCGCCTTCAGGAGATACAAGAAGCCCCGCAATAGACCAAAGGGCCGGCGCGGAGGCAGGAAAGGACGTAAAATGGAGATATTGAAAGCAGATCCTTCGGAGTCGAACGTTGGGAATTTTGCATTGGAAATTAAGTCTCAGACAAAATTGCCGGGAATGAGATGTAGGTTCGAAAGAGATCGATTGGCAAATAAATATAACTATTAGGATACGTCAAAAATAATTCTAAGCATTGTTGTAATTACGGGTAATAGAACAAATCATTTCATTCTTTAAATATCTGAATTGTTTTCACATTAGAATACAAATTGCGCTTTTGCACTCAAAAGAAAAGAATACTCACGGAGAGCAATCTGAGCAATTGACTAATTAGTATGAAATTGAAAATCGGGAAAACTAACTTTGAAAATCGGAAAATTATTCATAAGGAACTCTTGATTATCCATTCGGAAGAAAAAAACAACTAATTAGCAGATAAATCATTACCGGTGACGATGAGGCGGTGAATCGACTGAAAGAGGCATGGCGAGGCAGAGGCCGGATGGGAGCCACCGCTGCGAGTGTGTGAGTGGTGGGGGTGGTGGTGGTGGTGGAGCTCAAGAGTTGGCGGAAGAGTTCCGGGGCGGTCTCTCCCGGCGCTGTTGCCAGACTGCCTGCGTCGCCCGGCAATTCGTGCCGTGCTCCAGGGTAATGGGCGCGCATATTTCTTTTTCATGTCGCGCACTTCGGTCGATTTGTCAGCGGCGCGGCGCCGACGCGGGCGCCGAATCGCGCGCCTCCACTTTCCTGGCGCCGAGGCCCCGCGCGCGGCGACGGGGGCAGGGGTGGGGGCGGAAAGCGACTCCACGGTGATTTCTTTTAATGAAGCACCGTGCCCGAGACACAACGTGTAGGTTAATGAAGGTCGCCGTCCAAGAGTCTCCACTAGTTCTCTTTATGGACGTTACGAGCAGCGAAGGAGGGCGGGCGATTCAATAGGTAAGGCACAGATTACAGAGATTGGCCCCTTCAATATACGCCATTTACCAGAAACTATTCCGCGAGACTCCTGATTTGTAAATGCAGATAAAGATGGGGATGAAGGGTGGTTTTGGTCCGAAAGGAGTTTAAGGAGACTGAGGGAGGAGACATTGACATCACGTCGGGTGATGATTAGGAGGCAATGCCGACCTGTTGGAAGTACACATTTGAAGCCTTTGATCTGATGGCATCCGACCTATCACACAAAAATTGTCAATTTGAATGGAAAAAGATTCTTCCCCCGAATTCAAATCTCTACAATTTCCTGATCTTTGTGTTGCAACTATAAAATTTCATTCCAATTTTAAAGACCCAATAGGCTAAATTCTGTGTTGTGAGGGTAGTTGTAGTGTTGAAAATGCTTGACTTATTGGTAGTGATGGTTTGTTAATTGCTAAGGGTAAAAGGCATCGGTCTAAAGGAGCTCTTTCTCGTTCGATAATATTTTGTTTTGTACATGACAATACTCCGATGATACTCCAATGATCAGATAATTCTGGGCTCGGCTATCGAACTACCCGCTGCTTATCTCTCCGCAGTACCTCGACTGTAACCAGTGATAAGAAGGTCCCTTGCGTGTCCGTCACACGGCCGTTTAGCAAGCAAGTGAACAGTTTAAACATCTCACTGCAACGAGGAGGGATCCCACAGTTCTTTTTTATGTGTCCGAATATCTGACAGCTTTGATACTGCACTGGCCAGGGTCTATGACGACGCTTTTCAACAGTGGTAATAGCATTGAACAGTTCTTTTAGTTCATCTACTACCCTGCCTTTTGATGATTTCGAGAGTGACTGTACATAAAGGCCAAGGCTTACGAGTGGAATCTGTCAGTCTGATAACCGTTATTACAGCACTAAATGGTACTAAATGTTCAATCTGAGGGAAGGCATATCTTTTCTCTAGTTGCAACTGTGAAATTTATCATCAAATTCTTTCTAGGAAACACCTACATCTCGCTACCCCCACCCGGCAAGTCGCACAAGCGACGCCTCACATCCACGTTCATTAAACCCTCGAAGGGGTTCGTCCTGTAGACTATCCTCATCTTCCCCTGTCCATCTCTGTCACGATGCTACAAGAACCATATTCCTCCCGTCGTAGAATACCACAACTATCATTGCCAAACCAAATGCCGCAATATTAATATTTTTCTAACAGTCCGCACACCCATCCATTCCGCAGCCGTTCCATTTGTAACAATTTATCTCCCAACAACAGATTTTCTCCAGAGTCCTTCGACAAATTATTTCTTCTCTCACAAACTCCATCTGTTAATCAATAAAATTATATATAATTTTGGAGAAAATAGGCTGAACTGTTTAGGCGCTAGGATTCACGGGGACAGACGGACAGACGAATGGACCATCAGACATCTTGTCGCCAATCGATTTTTCAATTATAGGAACACAAAACATAGACTCTGGCTTCAGAACGTTTTAGAAGACGTAATTTACTGTATACGTAGTATGGAGACAAGATTTATCTACTCGGTACCATGGCCCGGCAATAAGAGTTAAAACTTGCTGTTTCTCGGCGCACGGTTACGTTACTTCCTCTTCTTGGGAAGAAAACGCGAGAAACTGAAAAAGGAAGAGCTCAACAAGGTACTGCATTACGTCATGAAGGACCACTAGCGAAATGTGTTTTTCTGTTCTTTTCTTGAAATTTCAGAGTATGTAACGTTTTGTTTTCCATGCATAATTATCAAAATTTAATGTTTCTTTATTTTGAAATATATTCTTCAAAAACTTCGGACTCTCACATTGCTATTAAAATTATATGATGTAGTACATCGCCACTCATTAAAAACTGCACCAGCCACAACTCACCGAAAGGCAGGCGACGGACGTCAGACTTTCTCAACGATCTCAGCTTCTCCAACAACCATCTATTTTACATTCAGATGCTTTCAGTGGGTGGGGTAGTTCGTCAAAACCTTTAAGCCAACAGATGGCTGGGGCTACTTTTATTCAGATTAGTTTTATCCCTTCTGAATTTCAGCAGCTTTTCTCGTTTCCTTCGTTTTGTCACAAACCTGAAAGTGAGAGAGAGGAAAGGAAATAAGAAAGAGAGGCAAAAGATGACTTCGCGAGTGGGCAAGCTCACGATGCAGCTGAATCAGCAACTATCTCTCTTCTTGTGCACAAAAGAAATTTTTCTTTTAGAAGTAAAACAGAAATTCAAGAATCTTACGTGCTTCAATGTAAGATAAAATCAATACAATATTATAGTCATAATTTATTACCATTATTTTCACTTTACAGTATAACCATTTTTTATTGTTAGTATATCAGCATGTATCCTTCGAATTGCTTTCTTCATCTTCTTCTACAATTTTTTATAATTTCAATAATTAAGAAATGTAACATTTTTTCCTTACCTCTACTTCAATACATTATTGGTTTTTTCACTTGTAAAAAGTACTGTCAGTAAATAATGTATGAATTCACTTCCCCACATGAAATATTGTGCTTGTAAAACCGAAAATAATTAATGTCTTAATTGGTTATGTTTTATATATATTTTTTTTGAAACATGTTTTCATTTTTTAAATTTAATGTACAATTTTAACCAGAGAATTTTACTTTCCTTTCAAAAGCTCCCTGCAGCATTGGAGGGAACTTTAATTATTCATTGTGTGCTTTAAGCTTTGACTCTCCTATTATGTTGTAGCAGTTACATTTTTCAGAATTCCCTCTTCTCACGTGCTTATTATGTCTCTCAAATGAGACTCATTAAAATACTTGTAATATGTTTTTGCTGAATGAAAAAAGAAACAAATTTCTCTTGTTTCTCTCTTTCCAGTTATTCTCATATTAACTTCACAAAAAGAAAGATTTGAAACAAATGTATTCAATGAAATTTGCTTAATATTTCATCACAAGGGACATTACAGCAATTTATGTAATTTTGCAAATAAATAAAATATTTACATATATTTATTTACATTTGTATAAAAACTTTCCTCTGCGTTTTATGGTTAAATAAATGGAATATCGAATTGATTCTAAGAAGACCGTAGGCCGATAAATATACGGTTATCATATTTCATTATTACAACATTACAGGAAGTAATAGTTACTGGGGAGCAATATTTACAATTGAATTTCTCATATGAAGATCTTATTGCTGGTTTTCAAATAACGATCGTAAAAACATTAATTTTAAATATTATCAATACTAAGTATTAGCTAAACACCTTCTCATTTACTATCTGACAAAATATGTTTAATTACAAATTAGCTCGCTATCGTTTCATATATTATTTTCTTCCTTTAAAACAGTGTAAATACACATTCCTTTAATTTATTCAGAAAACGAACAAAAAAGAGAGTACCAACAATTGTGTTACGTAGCAGATTGTTGGCAGTGGTTCTGCGCTGTCCAGCAAAAAAACTAGAGACATCATGTTGGTTCGTTCTTGTGCCAAGATGGTATTTGAATTGGCTCACATACGAATCAATGCGAAAAGCACTAACTAAGCAAGGGAACCCTTCGGAAATTCAGCAACGAGAAATTACCAAACGTAAAATTATTAAAAAGGGAGATATTTAGAATTGAAATTTCTGCTTTATAAGACACGTGTCAAGGCCGTTCATATTGTGCTTTGTAATTTTTTACCATCTACTGTTCATTATTGTTTTAGAATATTTATTGAAGAATAAAAAATAATGTTAACTCTTTTCATTTAATTATTATGAAGTGGTATATATTGAACATAGGAAAATGTTTCATGTAGGAAAATTTTGTACCGTAATTCGGAACAACACAAACAAATCGATAAAAGATATTTCTTCGGAGGGAATAAAATACACAATTATTACTTATTATCTTTATAAGTCATTATTTTTAGGTCGATGATGATAATCATTAATGAAAGCGTTCGGAATTCACTCAAATACAAGTTGAGTGTTTGATTTCTATTATTTCTGAATATTCAAGAGTACTCTTTAGATAAATGCAAACCGAATAAATAATAACATAAATATCTTTACAGAGCTTTCATTCGGTGTATATTATTTTGTCCTTTTACAAACTACAAAAATGATTCATATGACATAAAATAAAATTTCTTAAATGCAAAGAAATATTGTCTGTATGCCGAATTCATACTTTGGTTTCGCCAACTTCAATTAGCTTGGCGACCGACCTTCACGTTCAGGGATCCTTGAGAATTTTTGTCATAAGCTGAAGATCGCAGTTCTTGTACATGCAGCACTGCTAAGCACACACATGCGCAGGACTCTAGTCTGAAGTTTTCAGCACTCGGTATGGCACACGAGATGAACGCCTACCAGGAAATTTGCTAAAGAGGCGATTCACATAACTCGCGCTATTCCAACTACTCGTAATATCTCTGGTATTGCGGGCTGCTCCGGGGAAGCATCGGACCCAAACTCAACCGCTCAAACTCCCTTTCTCCGCCCGCTTCTACCCCACTTCACCTCCTGCCCGCCTTCCCCCACCAACCTCCCCGCTCACAAGCGCCCCAGGAAGCACCTGACCATTCGAGATGTGTTACGTGAACCACTTTCCTCCCACCTCTCCGAGCGATTTTTCACGGAATTCCCTACGTGATTTCAGACCTACACTCCCGCCCGACATTTCATCTGTACATCGATTTACTCAAAATGCCCTTCGACAGGTCATCAGCGGTTACGGTGAGATTCAAAGAAGAGCGTAACCGTCAGCATTATGACATCACTGTAGTGGCGTTGGATGACAACCGTAACCGTTGATTTACGTCAAATGACTCTTTGTTTAAATCGAAGTATAATCTCCACCTGGCTCCACACTCCACTCCCTTCCTTCAGCATCCGGCCATCGCATTGGGCGGCCGGCGGCCTGCTTGTCGCGTCTTTAAGATCTCGTCACGCCCCACTTCCCCGCCGCGCCACTCGCAGCTGAGCGGGACAGCTGGAGGCCGGCCGAGCGATCCAGTGGGCGGGTGGGCGAGCACGCGCACGGGCGAGGCGAGCGGGCAGAGGAGTAAGCAAGTGGGCGGGTGAGCTGCGCTTCGAGTGGTGAGTCGCGGCGGCCGGCAGCGCCCGCATTCCTGCGGTGAAGTACGTGGGTGCGGCAGCGCGCCCTGAGTGATAACGAACTTTCGCATTGTTGGATGCGAGATGCGCCGCTGGCTCCATCGGAATGTTTGCTGGGGGTCGAACTATGCGGCGAGCCCCGCCCCGCCCCCGCCCCCGCCCTTGCTGCTCTTAAGCGCGGCTCCGGTACATGTACGCCCCCACCGCCGCCCCGCCCCGCCCCGCCCCGCCCAAGACCCACCTTGCCCCTCCCCGCGCAGCTGCCTTCCACTCTGCGCGCGCGCTCCGCATCGCTCTGGCCGTGCATTCACGACCTTCGACGTTCACCAGGCGGGCGACTCCACCAACTTGGGAGCGGGCCCGACGCGCGACGCGCCACCCCAACGGCTGCTCGTCAGCTGCAGCGCCCTGGCGCAAAACGTGCTCAATGAGGCGTCTGCAGAAAAATGCCATCTTAAATCCCAATATTAAAGATAGAAGTGGGATAAACTCATGCTCACGTCGAAAAGGCACAATGGGCTCTTACGGACAATGTTATTCTTATGGAAGGACCTCGTGCACTGTTGCCAAATCGAATGTTGCCAAAGTAGGTAGAAAAAATATAGATCTGTAAAGAGAATTATGAGGAACCCGATGGAAATCATTAAAAATGTGCAATTCAGTTTCTTGTTAAACAAAATAATGAAATAAATGACTGATATAATTTAAAATGAAAAATTTTTGTAACATTACCAAAGGTAAACCAGAGAATTGAATATGAAAAATATGAAAATATTTAACTAAGAAAAAAATATGCACAAGTGTATTTTTTAAACTCTAAGAACTTTGAAAATATTACATATTTATGATAACAAAGTGCTGTAATTCAGCGAGTAGCTTCGTCGGGCTTTTATTTGTCGTCTACCACAGAAAGGACACGGAGTTCGAACATGCCATACACTCCTAGCCTCTGAAGGTCTGCGCTGGCGCTCCACAGCTTATAAAGGTCATTTCGTCATAGGACCAAAAGCACGTGAGAAGAGCATGTATCATGCTTGCTCCACATCAGGATGAAAGTCTACAAAACTAACCTTGATGCAGTTCATGCAACAGGCGAAACTTTATTTACAACGTGTGTGTGACACCTACACGTGTGAGAAAATTTTAATAGAAACAATATATATTAAAAAAAGACTAAAGAGATTTGGAGAACTTGGAAAATAGTGCTTACACGGAAAAGTTCTCGATCTTGTAACCCATTCTGTGGGTCTACTCTTAAACTAATTTTTCAACTGAACCTAAATTAATGCTCAGTAAATTAAAATTTTACTATTGATTGTATTATTAGCTTAAATGTTACATTGCAGATCAGTTTTGGTTTTCATCAAAATAAATATAAATAAATAACATTGTCATAAAATGTTTAATAACTTCCTTACACGATGTTTGGAATAATAAGCAATTTAGTTTGCTTCCAACTTCTGTCTTTTTCCTAGTGTTAATCGTACATGGCTCCCAAGGGACTGTCGCCGCCGTATGTCGATTATGTCGCGACGTTCTCCTCCATATCCGGAATGAGGAAGACGAGATGGTAAGGTAAAACGGCGGGTGGTCCGTGGCCCGTTGTGTAGTGTGCTGTTCTGGCTTTCACGTGGCAGAGATCCGGGAAACTTCGGCAATCAGTGACAAGACCAGTGCCTACGAATCGATTCTCAGAATTTGATTTCGGCACGCACCTCAAAATCGGTTCTGTGAACCACTGATAGCTAGTTTTCGGACCCTCCCAGGATTGAAGCCGCGAACCGACGTTCTAGACCATTAGGTTTTGTCTTCACTCTCCGCTATGATTTTTTGTTTTTAATTGCATTCTGAGTTCGTAGGCTTCCGCGGCCGGAGTCAATGCATTCTTGGCTATCCGGG
The DNA here is from genome assembly GCA_038098605.1 of Gryllus longicercus. Classification (NCBI taxonomy): domain Eukaryota; kingdom Metazoa; phylum Arthropoda; class Insecta; order Orthoptera; family Gryllidae; genus Gryllus; species Gryllus longicercus. The sequence continues at coordinate 563,599 of JAZDUA010000720.1, forward strand.
ATGAGCCGCGTCTCGGTCAATTGTGCAGACGTTTCGGCCATCTTGCTGTGGCCTTCTTCAGACCTATACTTCTGAGCAAAGTAATTTGCTGTAAATAATACTTCTGAGCAGTATAGCTCTGAAGAAGGCCACAGCAAGATGGCCGAAACGTCAGTACAATTGACCGAGACGCGGCTCATCCCGGGTAGCCAAGAATGCCTTTAATTGCATTCTATCTAACACTCTTTCTGCCGATTTCATTAAGATTCGCAAAATCTACTTAACGATCGTATTTTTCACGAACGTCAAATGATTGATGCCTCTTTACTTTTCACCAACACGTTTGTGGCAGAATTGGCACTATTTGTAGCTCTGTCATCTTAGACGATTCGTCAAGGAACGTGCGTTGATTTTCCCCTCGTACAGAGATTGGCTACATTGACAGGTTACAATGCCATTCCTCATTTAACTGGCTGTTGAATACTGATGACGTATGAGTAACGACATTCCAGTAGGTTGGCATTGTAAGCACATTTCCGGCGAAATGCAATTTTCAGTTTCTGTATCGATCTAATACATTTTATACAGAGACAAAATTGGCTCATGTGTTCAGCCTATCGTCTCTATAATTCCAGGAAAGCTCGATATGCTAAAACAATTCTTCCTTATTAATTAGGTTTCTGCATCTCGTGAAAATAATACATATTGTGGCCGAAGTGAGGCAATTACAAAAGAAACACTTTTTTTTTATTTACACCCCAACATTCTGTGGATTACAAAATTCCATTGCAAATGCTGACCATAAGAAGGAAATGCCCTTCAGCATCAACATCGTAAAGCCAACAACATCGGTTGCGTAGGCGCTAGAGGCTTATTTTTGTTTGTGAGATATTCCAGATCCGGTTCTATTATTTTAAAATCTTTCGGAACACCGCTTTCTACATTTTGTTTCCCGTTACGATTTGAGCATCGCCCAACTAATAAACATATTTTTATTAATAGCTCGTTTTGACTTAATTAGTTTTCCCAGGCGCATCAACTGCTAAGGCCGTTAGTCCCTTATGTGTAGTGCATATTTTTATTCCGGGAGCTGGCAATCATCTTCCCCCACTGGACCGCTTTTCCGCGCCGACCTACATGTCGACTAGCGGTAATTTCCCCAGCCACGTATCTCCCACCAGCGAGGCACCGCCTCAGCCGAGCCAAACTATTAGCTTCCGACATATGTGGTAGCGCAGGGCACGTAAATGTGTTAAGTAAGGAGTGATGGTAGGGCAATGAAGAGGATGGAATCACCGCGCGGTCCGTGTCTTTTTCGTTTGGGTACTGTCCCGGCATTCCGCTGGGGTTGGTCGAAAAGACGCAGAAACAACCCATCAGAATAGCAGGCCGCTATAATTCCCCTCCAGTCAGTGGATTAATACAACATAGCCATCGAGCTGTTGTCGAAAATCCTTCCACCCTTGGGACTCCAACCTTATGACCCGGTCACATTCACTGTAGTGACGTCAATTTGTGTCTTGAGCCACCTAAGCCTGTGTAGACTGAAGTTGCTTTTTGAGTCATTTTTAAAGAAAGTAATTGTTTAAAAATTGCCTGTGTTTTACTCAAAATTTCGCGAAAACTACTCATATTTCCGAAACATATTATATGGCCTTATTTGAAGAAATGTTTTTGATGAACCTACTTAATGAAGGAAAATATTTCTGTCTTGAATATTATAGTTGGAGGAAAACCTCGAACTTTAAAATTTGTAGAAAATTGAGTTGAACCAAGCTAGATCATTTCTTGAATTACCTTTTTCCCTATCAAAGGAAAAATTTAATAGTAAAATGTTCAAATGTAGTTGAGACTAAATCTAAAGTACATAAAATAATAAAAATATCCTTATCAAATGCGACCACGACGTCAGTCAAATCAATCAGTTTATATTGGTAGTGGGGAAAATCCTACTTACGGTTTAATCACTAGCTTTGTTCATAGACAGACAGACAGACGGATGGACAGAAGTTTTGCCGTTACCCAATTTTTCGGTATAAAGTCCATAGAAAACGAAAATTATACCTGAGTCATTTTTCCACTATCCAAGGGAAACGTTTAATCAAAAATTGGAGCAATTTTTTTGAAAATTTTGAGTTGGTGAGGCTTTATGTAAAAAAAAAATATTAATGAATATGTCCGTTTGAAAGTTCCAGAGCCTCACGTTCGTTCAAATCTACTGGGGAATATCAATTTTAAAGAAAATCGTCAGAAACTATTTAGAAGCTAGTGTTGACCACAGACAGACGGATAAACCGAAACTTGGCTGTCATTCTATATTTTGTTTTCAAGGGTCAATAAAACTTGGATTCTGACTAAACGTTTTAGAGGAAGTAATTTCCCACACATAGGAACAAGATGTATCCACTTTATCGTTAAGAGGTCCCAGAATGAGAGTATGTTTGTACAAAAATCACCTTTTTCCCTACAGCCATGTCCCTGAAGCTTCAAGTAAAATGCCCCCAAAATTTGAAGAATGATTTCCGAAATCGTAGAGCTCCAAAAGGGACCAGATTGACCGGGGGAATACTCATTTTGAAAAGAAATCTTACAATTGTTTTAATATTATTCACTGACAAACCGTCGTTCTGAAAAAACAACTTTTTTGGTATTAAGCCCCCGAAACTTGCATTGATGTTGAAATATCGAAAATGATTTTCCGCAGCATTACATATTATTTTCTGTACAATGTGTATTGCTCCATAGATATGTGCATATGAAAAAACTTAGTTTGGTGTTTTTCACAATGAAAAAAAATGACACTACAATATTAAGTAACCATATTTTCAAGTACATTATCATAAAAAATTAGTTCATCAAATAGTCCTTAAATTTTTTGATTTTAGTTTCAATTTTTTGTAAAATAATATTTTTTATTTATTTATTTAATAGATAATTATTACAAACAATTTGGCTTACTTGATTCTATGTGGCTAGGCCGAAGGCCTTTAAGCCATTACAATACCTACATCCTTTCGCGTTCTAATCTTGCGAATTCTGGTATTCACCCCAAATGGTCTCTCCATCGCATCAAAGCCGCGGAAAAGAGACCATACGGTACGGCTCAGGAAAAGACCCCTGAAGGGGGAAAAACCTGCCGTCAGAAGCCGAATACATACTAATCTATCCGACGTTTATTTTAACTATTCATTTTCTGGTGTGGGCGTCCCGCCGTCTTCTTCCAGTGCTTGGCCTCCTCAGCTCCTGAAATCAAACAGCGCCACAGAAGATCGTCCGCACCAGCGCCTCTGCCCTTATATTTTCGATCCCCCCTTACCTTCCCCCCCTAATGTGCTTATTATATTGGTATATTATTAAATAATATACCAAAGGTCGGTCTGACTAGCCGAAATCGTTAAGGCTGAAGGGCCATAGTAGCCTTGACTTCGAGAGTCGTAGGTTCGAATCCCTCTCCAGGCATGGATGTTTGTGTGCGTTTCTAATATGTGTGCCCCTACCTTTACCAAAAGAAAAACATTACAGCGACGGCTACATGACTGAGTAGTTGGAAAGCAAACTTTAGAAAACTGTGAATGGACAATCTATTTTATAGATTGAAAATTCACTCTAAAACAAGAAAAGTAATTTAAAATTCAAAATTCATATTGGCTAAATATTTCGCATATAACTTGAACCAGAAAGGCATGTAAATAATGTTAGGTTTGATGAAGGTTGTACCTTCATCTGAATTTCTATCTGGTCTCGACATTTCAGATAAAAGAGAGAAAAGTGTCCATCTCATTTGGCGATCCTTAGAAATAGCAGTCGCTATAATATGAAAACATCCATGAGCAGCTTACAGAAAAGTTCTTTTTGTGGTGTTACGAAGTATAACGCTAACTGCCATCCGTTATTGACACTTTGTGTTAGCGGCTTCCATTATGAATAATTTGACTTTTTCATCTCGCCATTCGAATGCAACGTAATTACGCGCCTTGGGAGTATTCAAAACACGGCGGCGTCTATTGGTTTGCGTATAGCTTTTAACTTATAATGGTCTTGAGGCCGAAAGTAATTTATCACTTGTATTGATTGAAGTGCGCCCGCGCGTGTACATAAAAAAGACCAACCTCGGCGGCTGTAGAGAGAAGTTAGCCCTTTGAAAGAGTGGGAGGACTAATTCCGTCGGACCGCCCCCATTGATCATGCCGGGGGGAGGGGGGAGGGAGGGTCGGCGTTGGAAGGCTGTGCGGGGGGGGGGTCACGGGCGTGCGCGGGAGGGGGAAAAGAGAGAGGGAGGGAAAGAGAGAGGGAGGGAAAGAGAGAGGGAGGGAGGGAGGGAAAGAGAGAGGGAGGGAGGGAGGGAAAGAGAGAGGGAGGGAGGGAGGGAAAGAGAGAGGGAGGGAGGGAGGGAAAGAGAGAGAGAGAGAGAGAGAGAGAGAGAGAGAGAGAGAGAGAGAGAGAGAGAGAGAGAGAGAGAGAGTGTGTGAAAGGAGCTGGCAAAGCTGGCGCGGAGCTTGCCGCAGCAGTCACATTAAGAAAGCCGCTCTGTAAATTAATTATGGGATATTGATTAGCTGCGGCCGCCCGCTCTCCCTCGGGGGTCAAGCTGCTGGCCCCGCCCTACGTCGCGCCGCCCTCTCACGCGCCTGGGGCTACCCGGATGGCAATGGCAGTCGAGTTATGAGGACCTCGACGTGGGCGATGAAGGTGGTGTGGGGGTGAGTGTGATAAGGGCAGTGTGGGGAATGAGGATAGTGAGGATTCGCAAGGCGGCAAAGAGTGCCGGGGAAGGCCAGGACAGTAATTGGGAGGAGCTGGAGGGAATGGATTCAGCTCGCTGTCCTCAAGCGGAGGATTTGGCAGCGAGGATGATCATGGCCACGGTCTTTGTATTGAATGATTTAACCGAAAAACGTTCTATATTACAAAGCTAATAATGTGCAAAGAGCCAAACTGTCACGTTTAGTTCAAATAATCACGAATTGAAAATAAAATAGTGTGTATTTAAGAGTAAACAAATTTGGAAAGCTTTTTTTTAATAACTTCCTTTTTGTCACTTACACCATTTTCTTCAAATCGTTCTCAATTTATTACGATTAGTTTCATTTATGTAAAAAAATGTAAAGAGATAGAAATTAATTATCATCGATCGCATCCATTTTCAATAATTGGAAACCGTTAAGTTTATTTCGTATCTCTTAAAAATGGTTTAGTTTTATATGTTTTCAACGTTATCCCTTTCGTAATACTACTTTTATCTTCAATAATTGTGAACTTCGATATCAAGAAAAAATTCACAGTTCCAGGAAATAATTAACAATCGTGAAAAGGGTGGTAATATTTCTTTTTATTAAGTTTTTTATAGAACGGTATGAACGAAAACTTCACCAACAATATAAAACACATATCTGAAACAATATTAATTTACGTCTTTAACTGAGTTTCTATAATTTTCAAAGTGAATTGGTAATTAATTTTGAAAAAGAAATACCTCACCACAAATCTATTCCCTCTACGACATGTCACTAGATTATTGAATTGAATTGATGCCTTATTTTACGTCGCGAGACTCGGGCCAGCGAGTAAGCAAATTTTCCAAAGAAACATAAGCGTACCCAGTGAGGCCAGCGGGCCTTGGCCTCCCTGAAAACGAGGAAAGGTGCCCGTTGCCTTAATAAAACATTTTATTTCTTTATTAACGTAAATCTTTAATTTTCCCATTTTTAACCTGACAATTGGGAAATTATTTTACACTTGAGTAAGAGGCTCTTCAAACCATTTGGCAAACGCGTAAACAGTTTAACATAAATAATTGTATTTATTATTGCATCATTAAATTTAAAATATAGTTCTCTTTGCAGATTTTTTGTCATTTACTACTAAACTATTTCGTAAGTAAATAAAAAGTTGAATGGGAAAGGTGGGCCCGGAAATGAATTTGTCTGTTTCTTGACCTTGGTTGCGCGCAATTACACAGAAATCATAAAAAGAATTTACATTTAGAAAATGAACGTCATTGTCAGTGAAAACAAAATTGTACAAACATTTTCTTATAAGATGAAAATGAAATGAGTGCGTTCAACGCAGACTGTTAGTATGTCGCATTAAATGCAAATGTTCTTCCTTTCCAAGCAACTGCCATCAAACAGACTATCGAGGTGATCTTAGGGGATCGGAAAGGTCTTCCAAACTGAGGAGGCGCAGTGGGTTACGGTGACTCACGAAAGACTCCAAACGGAGGCGTGGCAATGGCCGGCGGAGCGGCGGGGGTGGTGAGCAAAAAGCTTGTGGCGGGGGGCGGAGGCGGAAGGGGCCTGTGCGTGTTCTTCCTCAAGCCGTTGTCACCGCCTTCGCTCAGCCGCCGCCGCCGCCGCCGCCGCCGCCGCCAACGCCGGGGTAGACAACGCGGCAAGTGACGCTGTGCGTTAATTATTTTTCTGATAAATGAAGTCGCGGTTAATGGAGCGCGTGCCGGCAGGCGGCGCTGGCGTCGACGCGGCGCGACGCCGGCGGCGGCGGCGGCGGCGGCGGCGGCGGCGACAGGCGCAGCACAGCGACGCCGACGCCGACGCCACGCCGTCAACGTCGTCGCCGTCAATGCGGGCGCCTGCCCCTCCCGCCCTTTTCTTTTTAGAAGGTTTTGCGTTGCTTACACAGGCTGTGGGGAAAGCGTATTACGTGATTATACTTATTGTTCCTTTTGCGGGATGGGATACGACAAACTGGTCATTCGCATGTATTAAGATTGATTAATGTTAGTCAAGCTTTTTATGATATACAACATGGCGCGTGAAAACAAATGAAATTGGCCCTAAGTGTTAGTAAACTCATTAGGAAAGAGAAGTTTCATTTTTGAAATACATTTTTTTTTGTTTAGTTCATGGAGACCTCCGACAAAATAACTCATTATTGAGGATGCGATAATTAATTTTTCCTTTATTTTCTTCTACCTTTTCGGTTTTCGCTGTTTTGCGCACATTTGCACTTTCCCTTCACATTTGTTTTTTCTTGTTGGACTAAAACAATTTCGTATTTACTTACATATATCTTGATATAATTATTTTTGGCTTATATAAATTATGCACGTAACATTAACTTCCATTTCTCTTTCTAATTCTTTTCGCAGTTTAATTTTGTATGATAATTTGTTATCTCTGAGTCTCCTATTAAACTTCATTCCCTAACTTTCACAAACATTAAATTTTACCAATATTATAAAATAAAATCAATGTAAAAATAAACTTGAAACCTCCAAAATGACTAGGGACAAAGTAAAATATTTGGTATTTTAGTAATACTTCCCCTCCCGGCATCAAAAGATGAGGAGACAAATCTCGAATATATTTTCATATGAACCTACTTTCCCTTCCAAAAAAACATGTTTATCCCTGATCGGATAACAACGCTTCCATATTATTGAAAATGACATTAATTTTTGTTTAAAAATCTTAATTCGCAGTTAAACACACTATACTTTTCACATCTCCTCATAGAAAGCTATTTGGGTTCATTTTATGGATTTGAGGTCAGTTTTAACTGTTTTGAGTTCGGAACAAAAGAGTATTTCCCTCGGTGTGATGGTAGGTACAAACCTTTCCGTACTAAAATACTCTTAAGTTTCAATATTTTAAGAGAGATGATACACTCTCCGAACATCAATGAATTGCTCATCTGGAAAAAGATTACATAAAACAAAATTAGAGGTGTGCTAAATTTATTTGAAAAATAATTTTTTTGCGAGTCCTCAAACATTTCGTAATGATCCATTTTAAAAGACACTCCATTGGCGCAAGGGCGCTTTCTACGCTTCTCTTAGAAGAGATCGTCTCGCAATAATTCTACAGCAGGGATAGGCATCCACTTCTCAAATCATGTAAGCCCAGGGGCGCCACAAGGCAAATGCTCATGGAACTCCCGTTCCTCAGAGGCTGTTGACACATATTCACTACCCTCTTGGTTCTATCAACTTTCTTTAGAAACAAAAGGCACGCAATATATTGATTGAATAAATACGCATAAATCAACAAGTAAAAATTAATTTTATTTTTTACTTACACATTATTCCTTGTCATTGCATTGGATACGGAGCTCGAAATTCACTGTATAACTTATCTGGATCGAGAGGAGGGAAATATGAAAATAGATGAATGTTGGTACATGTTCTCTTACGGCGGAAACTATGAGACAAACATATGGAATGACAAACAGAGTAAAGTTAACAACTAGTTAATTAGAAAATAAGTAAATACGAATAATTAAAATAAGATAAAAATAAAATCATGTATATACCACGGACGTTAACTGCTTCTAATGCCCTCGGGCGACAAAAAGGTCCTTGGCCCGAGGGTATTTTTGTTGCCACTAGATCATTAGAACCCTTATAACGTCCTTAGTGCATAAATAACTATTAAATTTAGCGTAAATGAATAACTATTTATAGTAAATATCAAACTGGACATAACACATATAGAAAGTGGTAGCGTTACTCTTTACGAGACTTGGAGGGGCGATCGGGTGCTACCAAATGGTTGCACGCCAATGCCGTTGCCATGCCAATGCACCCAGTGAATATCAATGAGGGGGAGGGTCAATGTCGGACCGCCGAATAAGTAGCAATATATCTGAGGAACCTTTTATGTATTTTAGAACTAATGCTACATGTACTTAAAAATAATTTTTAAATCATTATTGCAAGTTTATGTTAAAATATTTTAAGTTTAGGCACTTCCCGTTGCTCATAAGTATTTTAAACATAATCTACCCTTGCAGTCATTTTCGCAGGAACACATGGCCACATCGTATTTTTAAAGGACTAGTGCAAATTCATAACATTTCTCCGATTACAAAACTGTAGTAGTTGGAAAGCGACCTTAAAAAATCATTAAAAGAAAGACAGAAGGGGAAACTGAACTGAGGTCCATCGTTGGCAACCCGCGCCATTAAATTGCACCTGTGACACGACACGTCCGCACAGTGGTGTATTTGATGCCAAACCCTGACCATGAGTTGAAAAACAAAATTTGAACAAAGCAAATATTTAGCCTGCCCAGCATGAAATAAAAAGTTTTTGTGCATCACGTTGTGCATTATTTGGCCCTTGAGAAGGGCTAACGGCTGTCAGCATCGGTCTGCTTGCTTCTAGTGCAGTACGTTCAGTGCGTCTCTCCGAGTGGTATCAAAATAGGTGTCTCTTCGGTTTTTGCGGTTTGCGAACTGTTACATTCATAATGGATATTGAAGTAAAAATGTATGTACTACTTTTATAGGATAGTTTTTCTCATTTATCGATAATTTCGTCTGTTTTTTGAATATTACATATTTACGTGTAAAGAAAGTGAATTTCAAGTATGTTTTTTGCCAAATATTAGCATTTTAGTTCAACTGCCGGGCGGTGTCGAGTCAAAACATTTGTACCAACTGATAGTCAATTTTAATAGGTATTTGGAACATGAGACAGATAATCCACATAAATCAACTAACATTTGTTCTACATTTTTATTGTAAGGACGGTGGCACAAATTGATTAAAAAATTGTACGAAGAAACATTTTATTTCGCAAAATCAGATGAAAATATCAAGAAGCTAACTACACAGAAACTATTAAACGTAATTATAAATTGTTCCGAATATTTTGGTGAAATGATGGATGATATGGAAAATTGTTTATAGAACTTTGTGAGTGTCTGTCACACAAAGTCAGTATTTTGAAGCGAGAAATGCGTCTCTTGGAAAGTAAATTAAAACAAAAGTGGAGAGCAACAATAGATTTCTAAGAAATACTAAAAGGCCGGCCGGTCAGGTTACCTGTTCTCTGTATGTCGGGGTTCAAGAGCGTTCCGCGGGAGGGCGGGGCGCGCCGCGCCACGGCCGCGTACAGCGGGCGACGACCCGCGACGGCGACGGCGCTGGCGCTGGCGGCGGCCGCTCGTTGCGCCTGAGTAATTCTCCATCTCGCGCACTCGACCTTCACGCGCTCATTTGTTTGCAGTAATTGGAGCGGCGAAGTGCGGAGGGCGCGGAAGGGAGAGACGACGTGGCAGTGGGAGGGGGAGCGCCCCCGGCCCTACTTGCCTCTACGTTACCACCGCCGCCCCGCCCCGCCCCGCCCCGCCACGACTACCATTACTATTTGCGCGTGACTGCACCTCTCCTTGCTGCTCCGCCAGCGTTGGCGTTAACGGACTACCCGCGCCTTCACTTCCCCGAACGTCATCCGAACTCTCACGTGTCAGCAGCGATATATTCCCATCCCAAGTACGACCGCCATCGCCATAACTTTCCCCAACAATGGCAATGCTACTGACGTCACCACAGCGTCGTTGGCAATGTCAAAACTATTCTCACAATCACCGACACATTTTGACAACGCCTTCAGCTGAAAGTTATTGGTATTATAAGAATCATTAAAGAAGATTAGTTGCAATAACAAATTGGAACAATCTTTTTTGCCTATATTTCCCTCTTCTTTCCATTTCCTTTTCAACTATTTTCCAAAACATCTATAATATATAAGGTATACACAAGATACTTGTGCATCTATATCTCTCTTGAAAACGAAAATTTATTGAACTAAAATCTGAAGCTGCGCTTAGGTTACAGTACACTTACTACGATCCTTATAAATGAAAATTATGCAAATTAATTTTTGAAAGTTCTCAGTAGTAGATCAAAATACTCTATATTTATATTTTATTGCCAGCTTATGTAAACTCATCACACAAATTAGTAGTGTATTTTTCAAGGATATTCCATTTTAAAACCAGACATCATTATCGTCATTATTATTATCGTCATTATTATTATCGTCATTATTATTATCGTCATTATTATTATTATTATTATTATTATTATTATTATTATTATTACTGTTGTTGTTGTTGTTACTGAACAATTAATTTTTGAAAATGTCTATTTTTGTAATATGTGTATTCTTATTTCTGAAATACGTTTAAGTATAATTAACTTAAATTACCATAAACACATGTACTAATAGCATTCATTGTTGTGTGTTGCAGGTAACTACTGTTCAATTGAGCTCCTTGGAATGCTTGAAGCGTGCTGTTGGCGGTGAGCTATTTAATTAATAATTCATATTTGTTCATTTGTTACTTAAAAATCGAACTAAAAATAGTTGAATTGTCCCGAAAAAAAGATATCTGCGCTCAAGATGTTATTTATTAATACATTGTTTAATAAGTCAAGTTATACCTATTATCACCGCTGAGGTATTGGATATTTTTCTTGTGCGCGCTTCCTTCTTGGAACTGAATGACTGCTTTGGGGTCGAAATCCTCTTCCAAAGATGCCGTTGTTGATGAATCTGTTATAGATGTAAGAAACCCTTATTTCACTTCCTCCAGAGTACAAGTTAATCGCCGTTATTAAGAAGTGAGTTGTACGAGTGCAAACTTTTTATTAAAGTTATATCGCAACTGCTATGGAATTTGGGCATTTGAATATACTTCTGAAACAGTGTATTTGCGAAAAGTAATCAATGGTGATACAATTGATTTTGTAGTAATGTATCACATTGTAATATTACAAAACGCATTGCAAAAGAATGAGCAGAAGACATTGTATGGTAGCGATATTTTTTGTCAAAAACTGCATTTTTATGTTGGTATTCGTATCTCTATCTACAATTTCTAAGATATGAAACACCGTTAAATGGAAAGATAAATTCAAGAGAAAACAACCTAGAAAATTCTAACAGGTCAGTCAAACTAGTTGTAGGGTTACACAATGCGGTGGATGCAAACGGCTAAATGTACAAATATAAATAATAAGTCACTGCAGAAAACTACGATTTGCGGCAATCAGATATTCCCATCTTGCCTTCCCATCTTGCCAGACTGCTGCTTCCCATCTTGCTTGCTTCCCATCTTGCCAGACTGCTGAAACCATCAAAATTTAATCTTAGATTATGAAAATAGCTCTCTTATTGTTTGTATCAGATATAAATTAACCTCAAATCCAAAACAAATGCGAGTATGGTTTGGATTTAATGACACGAAGCAAGTAGGCATAATCGCGAAAATTCTCGTTTTAGTATTTTCAGATGCAATCTTTCAAACTAGCTCAAAATCGTAATGCAGAGAATATTCAAAGATTCTCAGAAACGTAACGTACCATAAAATATGGTTATTACGTTTTATTACGCCTATATTATTAGGTGCTCGTATGAATTCCAGTCTAGAAAATCGAATATCGAGAAACAGCGACTTTCCTGTAGTTTCATTTTCCGAGTGAGCAGTGAAGCCCATGTCTCCGGCGACGGGTAGGGTTGGGGTGGAGCGGGGTGGAGGGACAGGGAGCGGGGTGCGCGGAGCTGCTGCAGGGAGGGTGGGCGGAGCGGTGTAAGTGGAGCGGAGCGGGGCGGAGCGGGGCGGAGCGGGGCGGAGCGGGGCGGGGCGGAGCGGGGCGGAGCGGGGCGGAGCGGGGCGGAGCGGGGCGGAGCGGGGCGGAGCGGGGCGGAGCGGGGCGGAGCGGGGCGGAGCGGGGCGGAGCGGGGCGGAGCGGGGCGGAGCGGGGCGGAGCGGGGCGGAGCGGGGCGGAGCGGGGCGGAGCGGAGCGGGGCGGAGCGGGGCGGGGCGGGGCGGGGCGGAGCGGAGCGGGGCGGAGCGGGGCGGGGCGGGGCGGAGCGGGGCGGAGCGGGGCGGAGCGGGGCGGAGCGGGGCGGAGCGGGGCGGAGCGGGGCGGGCGGGAGCGAAGCGGAGCGGGGCGGGCGGGAGCGAAGCGGAGCGGGGCGGGCGGGAGCGAAGCGGAGCGGGGCGGGCGGGAGCGAAGCGGAGCGGGGCAGAGCGGGGCAGGCGGGAGCGGAGCGGGGAGGGGCGGGGCATGGAGAGAACCCGAGCGAAGCGCTACGAGAGTACATCTTCCGGCGCGCTGCTCCGCCGGCCGTTTTCCGATGGCCTCGCGGCGATCGAAGGAGGAACCGGGGCGGAGGCGGGGGCGGGGGCGGGGACGGCAGCCAGGCCGCTCCGGCAGCTGCTTCCCCCTTTAATCCCGTTTCTTCCTCTCCACCGGTATCGCAATCTTCCCGGGGCCTTCAGGTCTTATAAATTACGCCCAGCAATTGGTGCCAATCGGCTGCGCCGAGACAATGAGTGATGAATGAACCCAATTTCTCCCCCGACATTGCAATACCATTGCAAAAACCGGGGCTAACGCAAACAGCCGCTGCCGCTGGAGGGAAAAACTGCGGCGGCGGTGGCGCGACCTGGCGCAGATTCGCGGCGCGGTTGGGTGTTTTGAATGCGCACAGGCCACGCCGCGCGCCGCTCCGTCCTTCTGTTCTCTGCACGTTGCAAGCCTGGAGAGCAGGAAGCTAAATCGCTTATCGGCGAGACTTAAGAAAAAATGAGAAGAATTGCGTACTTGTTCAAATACGTTTTGCTAATTATACAGTAATTAATTTTATGAAATAAGATATATCGGGAAATAGTCCAATCGCCTGTACGGGGAAAGATTCTTTTTTTTCGGAAGGTCTCGTTTGATAATGCAGTATATATGCTAAATTGTACTATTTACAAAAATAGGGGGGCCATTCGGTCTTCAGAACTCATAGGAAAATGTGCCCAATGAGAATTGTTAGTTTGCGAACAATTATTAATATTTTTTTATCTATTACTGGCTCACGCAGTTGAGAAATGTTAGTAATTGATTTCTTTTGCGCTTTTGATTATTGCACGAATTTAAAAGTAATTTTTTTATTTTAAATATTATTCGTAGAAAAAAATGAATTATTCCGATCAAAATTGATCTACTTGTATTAAAACCTAATTAAAATTTTTCAGATGAAATGAATCAATTTATAATAATACATTATTCAAGACGATAAAAATATGTTCTGTATCTACAGAGTATGATAGTACCCTATTATATCAACACTTAATCAAAAACCACTTTTAATCGATCTGTAGAAAGCAAAAAGTCGATTAATTGAATACAATTTTGGTTCCAATTAATCGATTACAATTAAATTGAAACAAAAAAGCAATTGATTAATTTTTTTCAAAACTGAATCTTCATAAATGATTTAATTTCGTTAGTTCATACTCTAAGAGTGTCAGAATATCTTAGTTGTTGTCCACTTTGTTACGTTGATAGTCCATTTTTACGAAGATTTCATTTAAGTCAAGTTATTTCAATATAAACGTATATTGAAATGTATGTTAATGTATGATATACCCAACGTTTTACATTAGGCATTAAGAAATGAATAGTTACTAGCCACTATCAGATTTTTCCTCTGGTAGTCCAGTTTTGTGCATTGGAACTATAAACACATCAAAAGAAAGCCATATATATATATATATATATATATATATATATATATATATATATATATATATATATATATATACATACTAGCTGACCCGGCCACGCGTTGCTGTGGCTAAAGTTTTTGTTATATTACATTATAGTAAACAATCTAAGAGGAACAATAAGAGAACATCAGTCACGGAGTCCACTATGCTTTTTCACACAGATGGTATTTGTAAAAAAATATGGTGATCTCCTTATTTGACTTTCTACTACTATAACCCTTTAGTACAATGAAATTATTTACCAATAAAGACGAAAATATTGATGTTGGTATACAAATTCACTGGATTGAGATTTGAAGGGGAAGTACGTTGAACACAATTAATTAAAATGTTCTTACACTTGATATTAAGCAGAAATCAATAGGTACAAAATAAAAATTTATCAGATTTATTATTTCCATTTAATTTGTATAACAAATATAAGTACTATTCAATTATAAATACTTTCAAATTCAATTTAATTTAACACCAATCGGTGCACAATGTTTTTGGTTAACCTGTCTTTAGCTAACACAAATATATTAGACGGTTTCCCAACACGTGAACACGCAACATATAGTTGCCCATGAGAAAAACATGGATTTTCCAAATCTAAACCACAAATGGACATTGTTTGACCTTGAGATTTATTTATAGAAATGGCGAAAGCTAAACGAATTGGAAACTGTAGCCTTTTGAAGGGTATGGTAGAATCTGATGGTATCATCGGAATACGTGGCAGCAGGACCACTTTTCCTTTAAACTTCCCAGCCAAAATGGTTGCTTCAAGAATGTTTCCGGTGATCTTTTTGATGACCAAACGCGTACCGTTACATAATTGAGGTGGATTCAAATTACGGAGGAGAATAATAGTGGAACCAATCTTTAATCGAAGATTATGTGGTGGCATTGAAAATTGAGGTCAGAGTATGAATGATGTAATTGCTGCGCCAGGCTTGCCCCGCTACCCTTAATAAGATGTTTGTATCCACTCTGGTAAGAATCGTGAATTGAAGTGAATGACTCATCGAAAAATCCGGGAAATGCGAAGAATTTGTTATGTTTATCCGCCAATTTGTGTTGGATACAAAAGATCTGACAAGAATCATTCCGAACCGACTCGTGGTTTCAAATGTGGAATAATCTATTTGATGACCATATCTCCTCTTATATAAACAACTTAGGTGAGATGTTAAAAGCATCACTCAGGGTAGATTCTAGGCAATAGTAGATGGCAGAATGTGAAAAAAATGGAAAAAGTAACATAAATGAATAAACTTCCGGAAGGAAATATGTGTCAAAACGAATCAAACTCAGGACTGAACATATATTCGTATCCTTCATTTGTTGGGCGTGTTATGAAATAAATGTTTGTGAATGATCATTAAACAAATGTAAAGAAATAAGATTCGTTAGGAAGTCAGTTAGGGTAATATCACTCGTACTGTTATCTGGAGAGATAATGACCCCGCGAGATCAAAGTAAACCTAGAAATACGCATGAGTGCATGAGTCCGTTATTTCAAAGAGAATATTCCATAGAATATTAGATGAAGACAGAATGATCCCTTCGGTTTCTGAATCTGGGGGAAGCGAAAGCCCCCCTCGTTTGCGAACCTAACATGCTTCGGCGGGGCGTCCGCACAGAAACTGACAAGAGGAGCTCATGAAGGATGCTCGAAGACGTTCATCGCGACGTCGCGATGCGACAGGATGTCACGAGTGGTTGGGAAGCCGCTCGAAACTCGGATGAAGCAAACGAAATGTGAATTAAATTTAAACGAATCTAAATGTGGGGTCGAGAAAGAGTGAATGAATGGATTTTAAATTTGTGTCGTAGTTAGGTAATTTCGTAAGTTACATTGCCCACTTAGGTCATAAGTCCCGCAAAAGTTTAGTGTAAATTACGTACTATATGTTGACAGTGTTTCTCTTCCGCTGACTCATGGCCTACGGCATCAACCTACACGTCGGATTGAAGGTTTTTCGTATCTCTAGGTATCTCCCCCATCTCGCCTGTGCCGGGAGAAGCTCTAAGCTCCCAACATGTGCGATAGTGTAGGGCATTTACGTTCCTATGTATGTATGTGTAAGGGAAGAGGAGAGCACAGCGATGAGAGAGGAAAAATCGCTCACCGTCTGTGGCCTTTTTGTTTAGGGTACAACTCCTGCATTCATCTGGAATTGACAGTAGAAACAGCATAAATGCGATAAGAACAGCCGTCCGCTAGATTCTCCTCCATTCAGTGCTGGAATTGTAGCCAGTGACGGCCCCCGAGGCGTGCGGGTGGTCGCCGCTGAGCGGTCGCAGGCGGCGCGGGGCGGTGGCGCTGTCGGGCGGCGCGAGTGGCGGCGGCGCGGCGGGGCGCCGCCGGGGCGCAGTGCGACTCCTGGGCGCTGATGGGGGCGGGGGCGGGGGCGAGAGGGCGGCGGCCCCGCGGGGGGTTGATGGATGGCCATCAACCCTCTCATACATCTCGCCCCCCCTCCGCCCCCGATGAGAGGTCAGCACCTCGCCGCAATTGGCCGGGGCGCGGCTGCGGCGCCGCCCGCCGCTTAACCGCAGTCGCCCGCCCTCCCCCTCGCCGCCGCCCCGCGCTGCTCACTTGTCGCCGCCAGCCGCGCGCGCTGCCGCCACGCCTCGCCACATCCTTTCGCGCCCCCCCTGCCCCCCCCCGCCCACCGCCCTCGCATACTTCTCTCCGGCTTCACGCGCGGCCACTGGGCGGTCGAGAAGTAATTTACCCCGGGAGACTATGCAACTTGGGAGATCCAGGCCTTGCGCATTTCCAAAATTCTGAAAAATGGAATGTTCTAGGGAGCTGATTTTTGAATTGTATTTTTAGGGTCCATTTCTGAGTAATCCATTCACTCGCTCAACAATAGATTTGACTCTAGCCAAAGCATGATGTAAAAGGTTCTGTTACTCACGACACACTTAAATTTTGATTTTATTGATGTTTTTAAAGATTTTGATGAATTAATAAAATGATATAACTAATAAATGTATGTGCAAATATTTGAAAAAACATAATTTATGCCTCTGTATATAAAAAAATATTGCCTCTCTGGGATAAATATTTCTATTTAATGGCAAAACGTTACATTTTTATGTTAAATAATCATTAATGTATCTTCAAAATACAGTAATGGATTAAAGTATATTGCAATAAGGAGGAAAATACTAAAAATATTTTCAAAATGTATTCTCAATGTTAGCTTTCGTGTGAATAGTTTTGATTTTTTTATTCAAAATCAAACACTATGTGATAACTCAAATTATTACAATTGTGAAAAAGTACATCAACATTTTCGTATACAATGGGAATGATTTTCAGCTTCCTAAAAATATTCAAACCGAAACCGCCCCCCCCCCCGCACGGGATTGCTAGGGTTAAGACAAACTAATACGCCACTGCCACCCTATTCCGTGTAAGATACATAGAGTGCTTTCGCGTGCTGTAGCTGAGAATTATCGTCTTAGTCATTAAAAATAATAAAATAAATGTTCCAAACTGAATGTTCTTAAATAAAATTCGAAAATCATGTGAAACCTGGGTACAAAATTATTTTTTATTTGCACACGAAAACGTCGATAACGGGCGACAAAATTCCAGCAGATGCACTGTGTGTGCTGACGTTACATTTTGCAAGGCGATCGCTTCCAAGTTAACTCTAAAAAGCGCTGGGAGTTTATGAGTTCACATATACTCTTCTTTCAAACCTCTATCCTATTTTCAGATGCCAATGATTTGGGTGTTATCAGGCATTCGTTGGGAATGTATGTTCTTGTTGCACACCAACTGCCACTTTTTTACATAATTAAATTCTAAGGAAGTGAAAAAATGCGACTGTTTTGCACCTAAAGCCGAAAAACATGTTCCAAACTCATGATCTCTTGGAAGTTTTAACGAAGTAATTTAAAACAACAATATATTGGATTCAATTAATTTTTGTTAAATAATTATTTTCAATATTCCTTTATTGCAGTTTCTTACAGAAATGCGTTCTTTATCAAAAATGGTATATTTATCTCTGAATTACTAAAGTTCAACAAAACGTAATAGGCATGTTTTAAATATTTTGTCATTTCTTCAAATGACAAAACTTTAATGGACCAATTTTCATTCTATTCTTACAGTGTGAAACACGCTTGTGAATACGAAATAACATGAATGATATTAAACAATTCACATGATCTTACTGTATCAAGTAAAAAAAAATAATTTACGGTATTTTAAAAGTCAAAATATGTTTAATCCATTTGCTGATAATTTTCACGAAACTTTTAATTTCAGAATCTTCTGAAATATATTTACAGTTTGATTGGCATAATGTCCTAATAAATTTCTCACTAAAGATTACCACAATTTGAGCACCTTTATAGGTTAAACGTACAAAGAAAACCGGGAGGAAGCAACAAAATTCTTTGCGACCCCGCCAGCTGTTGCGAGAGCGCCTGGCCTTTATCGCCTCGGATCGCAGCGATCGTTTCAGCACAAAGGCCGTTCCGCCGCGCGTTGCCGACGCGGCGAACTAATTACGTTTTTAAGCGGCGCAGAGGTGCATAATGAGGTGCGAGGAGCCGAGAGTGCCTTGCAAGCGATCGATGCGAAATTATGATCTCAATTTTGTAGTGACGATAGAGAAAGGCGAACGCCGTGTGAGGAAAGTGGGCGGGGCTTCATGGCGCAGCGAAGGTGCTCTTGAATATCCTACCTTCAGAAGCAGCCTTGAAAATTTCACTTCAGTTGGGACTTTGCATTATTACTTACAATAGTTAATGTATACAATTTTTTTCATGAAGTTTCTTAACGTGATTGAATCTAAACACTGAAACCACATCACAACAAGCATGACTGTGTAACATAGAGAGAAGAAGGTATAGGGAAATACGTTTGTGGCATTGAGAATAAAACTATGAGAATTCGTTTTACAAGAGAAGGATACTACACCTTAAATTGTATCGATATCTACCATTTTCGTCAAATAGACGCTAACATCAAAGGAAAAAAATAGGTATACCAAAAAGGTTCTCTTTTCCTCAAATTATTAGTTTGTAGATCGGTATGTTTGCCTCTTCTGCCTCATATTTTGCCGCTCTCACTCTCACCAACTTCAAATACACTTCCGTTGTTTCCGTGCATTCTTCTCGCCTTGCTGAGGGGCTGCAACTAGTCTGAGCTTTACCTCATCACTTTCCAGAGGTCTTTTCCTTGTTCCTCTCCTCTGTGCGGGATCTTCACTTTAATTAACTTTTTGGAGCTTATAAATTCCAGAATTCATACCCTTACCAACTTCAAGCGTTGGGTTAATCCGTTTATATCGAGCTTTCGTATTCATCTCATTCTTCTTTACTGTTTCTCGTCTAGATTGTCGTCTTTAAGACTAAGTGCGCTTCAGCTTGGAGCCTGCTCCATACTGAAGCTAATTTTGAAAGTATAACGGACATGTCTAATTAATTTTATACAAGTTTCGAACGCATAATATTAAAAATTGTATCAGATATTTCAATATTCATTCCAGATTGAATAGTAATATCATTTTGTATTGCCACTGAAGTTGATTAAAAGAAAGCAGAGGTAGGATTATTGACTTTTGAATGTGTGAAAATATCGGTGCTTGTGTACTTTTTGGTGGAGACGTCGCTAAAATATATGTTCTTGCTTTAAACCCAGGTATTAATATTTTGGAATTTTATAGATCTTAACATTGACATTGACGGTGATCTTAACCTTGATCTTAACAGTGACAATTGAATTTGTTCTCACTAAATAACTACTACACAATTAATAGTGGAATATGTTACTCATGTTTTTTCGTTTATTAAAATTGAATCTGTTTAAATTGTTGACGATCTTCAACGTGGGAACTTAGAATGCAACAATGCCTTAGCAAATCCGTAGTAACGCCTACCATTTCGATCTAATATGTTTTAGTTAAATGATTCCGAGAAATTGATAAAGTGGAGACCAAAGGAATGTGCGAACCGCGAGATCTTTTAGACAGCGTGCCCGAAAGAGCGTAACTTCTCTCTGTCAAGATGGGGCCAAATGGATCCCAACAACGCACCGCGAGGCAGCGCACCGTCTTCGGCACGAGACCACTGGGCTGCGAACGGCGCGTGTCCGAGCAGGTCGCCGGCGCCTGAGCGCTTCTCGCCCTCCCGCGATGGGACCGGCGCCGAAGCAGCCGCTGCCCCGGGCAGATGCCCGGCGAAGGCGGGGGCGGGGGCGGGGGCGGGGGCGTGGCCGAACGACAGCGGCCCTCCGCCGAACGCGGCGGACTGGACGCAGACCCCCCAGCGGGGCAAGGGATGCAGGTGGGGAAAGGAGGGGCCCTCTCCGTCACTAATGTCAACCGTGCTTATCAACCCTAGGAAGGGTAGAAAAATGCAACGCCAGTAATGTGGGATATGTGGGGTAATCTGTTACCCCAATGTGCAGACGCGGTATTGCAATAATATAATGTCACTGGCTTTTAATTTAAAATAACAGCAATTTACTACAACGTATAATTAATTTACATTGCATGGAAAAAACATGTTTAATCCATATTCTTGTACGATAGGTTTGATGCATTAAAGTTCGCATTTGTCAGGTCTTTATTTGTGCATGCACTCCAACTGATTCAGTTATTTATACATCGCTCATATAATAGTTGAGAATTTTTAACTGAGAGTGTAGTGAAGATCATCAAGTCTTCAAGGCAAGGCGCAAAAATAACATAATTTGATTTTGGGGGAATACGTAGCTATATTCATACCCGATTCATATGCGAAGGTGTCGTTTCGTTACTCCAACTTAGCTCAAATTGTTTACACGAATGTGCAAGTCGAATAACAACACGTACTAGAGAGCACGCCTGCTCAACTCAGTAGCTCGCGGAGCAACCTAGACCGGCTCGCTTTTCACGAGGCCGGAAATTCGGCCGCGAGCTATTTTGAGTCTGTGGGATGGCCGTCACTCACGGGCTGGCGGAAGCGGGAAAGGAACTGGGGGAGGGGGGTGAACGCGTACATCTATCGGCTCCGAAGTGCAGGGCACCGGAGCTTGGTGAATTATCTTTCTCTTTCCGGCCTTCGCATGCGACAGTGTTTGCAAACAAGTTAGTCGGTGCGGATAGAACTAGGAAGCCATGTAATAGGTTTAGTGATTTTAAGGTCATGAATATTGTTATTCAGATTCTTCTAAAATCTCTTCGTAAATTTCATACTAAAATAGAAGTGCGGAGTTGAAAATTTAAAAACAAACCGCCGCCTTTATGGTAAAGTGGGGTAGAAACCAATTTTAAAGTATTTTTGATAAATACAGAGTTCAACATTTTACTTGATTTCACTTTTTTACTGCCTTACTCGTCTAAATCATTTTCATAATTAGCTTATCAAATTAGGTTTGAAAATGGACAAAACGACTGCTACATGCAACCTAAAATGCGCAAGGCCAGTCTTTCTTGTTTTTCATAACGTAAAATAATAGTGAAAGATCAAACCATCAAATTGATCAAACCAATTAAACACAAGTTTAATAAAGAAATAATGGACACAGAGTGAAAATCGAAATTTACTTCATTAGTTTCATCATAGAAACAATTTGACTGTCTGAATCAAATAAAAAAATCACACTTTTAATTAATTCTTCGAACATCGGTTAATAATCGAACAGTAGTAATGATAAAAAATATTGAAGTGTTGTGATTTTTTTCCTTAGCATTGATTTTTTTTTAAATAAAAAAATATATGTTATATGTCTACGTGAATTTCGTCGATTAGAACCGTTTCATGAGTCCCAGTAAAATAACCGCGTCGACGCGAGTGCCTCCCGATGCCGTCGCAAAGCAAAGCAACGCAAAGCAGAGCAGAGCGACGCGAGGCAGCGCGCGGCAGTGAGGGGGGTGGCGCGGGCTCAGGGCGTGTCCGCGGGGCGAGCCGCCGCCGCTGCACGAGGTGGAGTCGGGCTGCTTCCGGCTGCAGAGCGCCGCGGGCGCCGCCCGCCAACTGGTGCCGTGCCCGCGCGCGCCCGCCTGCCTCGACGACCCCGACGCCACCGGCAAGGACGCCTCCCGGCAGCAGTTCAACGCCGCGTTCGCTGTGGTGGCGTCCACGGCCATGCTGCTCGCCTACAAGGACTTCCCTGTGCCAGACGCCCACAGGAAGTGGACGAGAGACTTTCTCAGTTTAATTAAAGATGACGAAGGACAAGTGCCGCCTAACATTGCAGGTACTGCGGACTCGAAGGACTCAGAGGGTACAGAGGGGACGTTTTAGGGTTGGACATAGTAGTTAATAGGAAATGACATCATGACAGTGTTTTAACAACATGTATTTTCTTTGGTAAATACGGTTTTATATTTCTAGAAGTTTATTTCATTCAAGTGAGGAGTGTCTAGCAACATGACTACGAGTTCATTTTCATTGAAAATGTTATAAGTGATGCAATTTATGTGCATTAGAGTGAAAATGGTGTTTTTTTCCGCTTCGTATCGTATGTAATGAAATAGGACAACCAAATTTACGTTTTTCTTTAAACAGTAACTCAATTTGTTATTTTGAAAAGATAATAATTACAATTGCTTCATGAGGTAAATATTTTAAGGAAAACATTTTTTTCTTTTGTTTCTGGAGAAAAAAATCTCGTGCATTTTATATGTGGTTAAAAGGTTTTTTTTGTTAAATGACAAGAACATTTCATCGAAAATAAAAGCCACCTTTTTCGATCTCTAATAAAATCGTGATAGTGAGGCAATAGAATAAATAACATGGCGTAAGAATGTAAGAATGCGTAATCGTGAATTCTTACGGGCCAATGCCTCTGGCTCCAATGCCGGTGTGATTGCTTCAGGCATTCTGTGGGAGTTGGACAGCACAGACCCCTCCACTCGCGCCCGCCAGGCGGCGGCCAGGCGCTAAACAGGCTTGCCAATCCACCGGCAGAAGAAATATCATCGTCGAGACGCGTCACGCAGACCCAGAATATGTCCACTATTTGATTTATGTTTTTCATAATATGCTTTCCAATGTAACCCCATAAAATAAACTACTTTGTTATTAACATGTTGCAGAGCTACATCTTCCTTAATTTATGTCATATATAGTGTAGTCATTGATACATTAGCTCCCTTGATTCCTCAAGATAAAGTAAGCATTGGGGAATCTCGCACGTCTTTTGGAGGTAATGAGAACCGAAGAGAGAGAATAAACTGAATTGACTGCCTTCGTCTTATCTATTGAAATATCAATTCAAATTCTTTAAATGCACAGTAATTCAATTTAATTTCCATACAATAAACATTTAAGATGTGTCCCTTCTGAAATATTACTTACATAAATTAAATATCTTTCAGTATTTTCGTATCCTTATTAGATTAAATTGATCAAATGTGATAAACTCGATTATTCCGTAAAATTTAGAGATAGAATACGTACTTGGTTAAGAGTTTAATAATTATGTAAAAATAAGACTTTTTTTTCAAAGTACATTTTTTAAAAAGTATAATAGGAATTTTATCAATAAAATAATGTTATTGTATTCAATCAATTCGCTGTTATTGTGGTATGAAAATCTCAGAAGCGTGAATTTGTTTCAGAAGAATTTTTAGACAATAAAGAACAATTATCGTTTTTAATAATATATATTTTTCCAAAATTATTGTTATTCGTTTCTACAAAATTATCCTATTATAAAATACAATAAACAGTCACGCTTGGTCCTTTTGTGCCTTTAAGCCAACAGGCTGAAACAGAGGACGCGGCGTATCATTCTGTTATTGCCCTTGGGGGTTAACAAGAGCGATTCTCCAGTGGGCGAAAAGTATTGTTTCCGCGCAGATGGCGTTCGATATGCGGGCGGAAGGGGACACTTTGCGTTTTCCGAAAGAGTTTCCACTTTCCATTGGCTGGAGGCGGAGGCAATTCCAGCGGAGCTCAACGGGGCTGCGCGGCGAAGTGAGTGTGAAATACGCGAGAAGTTTTCCGAGCGCGCCAAGAAATTCATGGGGTTATTGTCGGGGCGTCCGCCCAGCGCTCAGGCCTCCTCGCCCACAGCCGGCGCCGAGGGAGGAGAACCGCGAATGGCATGGGACACGCGGAAAAGGTGTAGGGACAAGGGCGCTTGGGGTGAAGCGGTGGGCCAGAGGCGCCATGCGTGTGGCGTGAGGCTTGAAGCGTGAAGAGTGAAGCGTCATGTGTGGGGTACGGGGCGTGGGAGGGCAGAGCATGCGGTGTAGAGCGTGGGGCGTGGAGGATGGGGGACCGAAGAAAGGGCATGGAGTACGAGGCGCGGGGCGTGGAGCGTGGGGCGTGGAGCGTGGAGCGTGGGGAGTAGAGCGTGGGGCGTGGGGCGTGGAGCATGGGTCATGGGGCTTGGGGCGTTGGGTGTTAGGCGTCGGACGTAGGGCTTAGAGTGCGGGCGTGGAGTTCGGAGCGTGGAAGTAGATGTTCACCATGAGCGAGGGCCCGAAGAATGGGCCTGAAGTTAAGCGCTGGATGTGAGAAGAAGAAGTCGCTTTGGGCGTGGACCTTGGAGCGCGGAATATTAGGACCGGAATGCTAGTTGCGGAAAATGGGGTTGGGGACGCTTCGCGGGGCGCGGAGCGTAGATGCGTACGTACGTACTAGGAATCGAAAATGCAACGTAGGTTGCGCAATGGGATGCTCCGAGAGAAGGGTGTTCTGGGTTCGAGAAGTAGTAAATAGTGCCTAGGGCGCGAGAGCTTCTGTCGTGAGTGCCCAGGTGCGTGCAGCCCTGCTGCCAGAGCGTGGGTCGCTTGCACGCAAGGAGTAGGGCGAGATGTTGGGTGCGATCGTTAGAAAAGGGGATTGGTGAGTGTGAAGCGGAGTGTTCGGCAGCGTGGAGGCAGAGAGGTCCGAAATGCACATTACTATTGCGCGTTGACGAAGAAATGTGATGACGGGGTCGCAGGTGGCGAAATCATGCAGCACCCTCTTCCCGTTCCATTTTCTACTCTCGCGGTTGGGTCTCTGAAAAACCCAGGTGTCGGCGAAAGAAAATTTAAGACTAAAAGTGCCCCGCTTCTTATCACTTATCACTTCATTTTTATCATTTTCGTAGTTTTTTCTTGCATTTCAACGCAATTTATTTCCACTGTTCCGATTCTATCATAGAATTTACCTGTGTGGTTTATTCCCTATGATTTTTGTTTTTTGTACCCTTTCCACCATACATTTTTATTTTTGTCTAAAAATTATTTCTTCCGAATTTTTGATGAGTTTTCGTTACTTGTGCATTATTTTGTAAACTTTTATCTCATCGTATAGTTTTGCTCTTCAATTCAATAACTTATATGCACTACTAGTAGTTTTACATTCATTTTATTATCTTCAATATTATCGAAACTAAATTATTTTTATTAAATTTGTCTCGAAACTTTTAGCATTTATATAATATCTAATTCTCACTGTGAGTCCACGTTATCCTTACTGGAAATACAGTGACATGAATTTTAACAATTTTATTTATTGATTCATATATATTTCACTTCATATATATTTTCGAAATCGCCTTTACATGTCTCACAATAATTGAATGCACCGAAACCTAAGTACAATTAACGCGCACGATATTTTACAATTTGGGTAAATCTCTTTTATGAATTTCCATCAACTTACCAAAATGTACATCCGTACAACTTTAAAAATGTACTTATAAAACATTTCTTACAGAAATAATAATAAAAGACAGCAATATTATTGGACATAGTGCATCAAATTGGTAGGAATTACGTTATCTTCTCCGATGGACGTTGTACGTATTGCTAAATGTAACGAACATTTCCTTCCGAGAACAGTCCAAGTCCCCTGTTCTGGCTCGTTCGCTGCTGCCAAAGCGCTGCGCCTCAGCTCCTTCACTCCGCCGCTGCCGTGTTCTTCCTTTGTGTTCCCTCCCCCTCTCTCGACTCAAATCATGCGCGTGAATCATAGCGGCAGTCGCTCGGTCTTCTGCTCGCTTGCAGGAACCAGAACGCGTTATGCTGGAAATGGCATTACGTGCGCGGAAATACGACCCAGTTCTTATGTATGTCTTCACTTTCGCTCCTATTTCCTGTGCTTTCCGCTAGCCCTCGGCGCGCGCGCGGATGAGAAAGAAGCGATGTGGAGCGGCGGCGGCGGCGGCGGAGGCTGTTTCTGCAACGGCGGAGAAGCGCTGTTCCTGGTAAAGGCAGCGAGACGAAACAACTGACAACTATAAAAGGAGCACTTCTTTGCTAGACACAAATCAGCCTCTCAAGATATATTTTTTTGACTGGACGGCTTGATCTTCATCCTCGGATAGCCACGTCGTTACCTCGGAGACCTCGAGCTACTTTCTCTTGTTTGTTTTTCATCTGTTTCAACAATTCAAGAATTGTTCTTTCTGAGAAATTTGTAAACCCATAACGGTCTTGTAATACAATCATCGATACTTATTCACGTCAACCGCACATTAAATGTCAATGCACTTAAATTACGGACGATCCAACGCGAGTAATATATTCGAATTCTTTTCTCTATGCAGCTTTTTAAACTGTTTGAAATTTTACAAAATGTAACTGCCTATGCTGAAATTCTTGGACAGAATAACAATTATGAAGTGACAAAATGCGCCAATTTCTTACGTAATGGATGCACCAACTGTTTTTACACTGAATCTAGATCTGTTAAATTAATATATTTTAAATAAATACTTTTTTACTACTAGAAATATAATATTAACACATAAACTATTAACTAAAATACTTAATTTTATTTTCGCTTATTTACAAACTTAGGTTTAAACATACATAAAAAACGATTAACTAAAATACTTCTTATAATTTTTGCTTCTTTACAAGTAGGTTTAAATGTCGTCAGTATGATGAAAAAAGTTGTAACGTTGCCAGAAAGTGCCGGAACATAGTGCAGTAAATCAGACTTTCACTGATGCACACTTAGGTTGATCGAAATCATTTTCTAGAATTCTTCCAGAATATCCTTGCGGGTACCAGCTAAGAAATAAGCCAATCGATTTGCTTTGTCTAGAGGAAACCAATTTTCTAATGATCATATCTGTAGCTGCCTTAATTCACCCAACATGAGTTTTGGTTGCCTAAAATGCTACAGTTTTTAGAGAAATTGCGTGGAATCTAGATGAATCCGCAAAAAAAAAAATGCTCAGTTCCCCCACCAGCAGGCCGAGACGCGTCAACCGGTGGATGACTCCCGGGAGAGGTTCTCGCATCAACGTCACAGCACTGCCTCTGACTGGGAGGACCTAGATCGAGTCCCGACGGTACTTGGCAGGATTTTACACACTACCTTCATCCCTGGATCCAGTTCGGTCTCTACCTGAAGGAGAATTTTAGCGGTCGGCTGCTGTGACCAGTGGTTTCCCGTTGTTTCTCCAAACAATACCAGGCGAATGCCGGAGCAGTGCCCTAACAAACGGACTATGAACCGCGCGCGATCTTTCTTTCCCCTTCCCTGTCCTATCCTACTTCTTACTTACTCACACTTACAAGCACTACACTACCTCACATGCCGGGAGATCGGTCGGGAGCGTAGAGCTCGTCCTGACTGGGGCGGTGCCCCGCTGGTGGGAGATACTTGGTAGGGGAAAACTCCGATAGCCGACGGTAGGTCGGCACCGATCTCGCCACGCAGCGAAGGGCCATTACTGCCGCCTAACGAAGAGAAAATACGCACTACACTTACGGGATGAATGACCTTAACAGTTGACGCGCCCGCAATCGCTAATAAATCAATCAATCAAACGGAGACGCGCCAAATGACACCACAGTTGTATCGGTTGGTGAAGAGGAAGGCGTCCAACCGTGACTGGCAAATCGAATATCAGACGCGTGAACGAAGGTTACTCGATAATGATTGGGGCTACATTGATTATGGTGTGATTAAGTGAAAATTAGGAGAATTATACTTTGTATGTCTGATATTGGTGTAAGTAATTTCTATGTGGGGCTGTTCTATGAGGCAAATTTTACAGTAATCGTTAAAAAATGTGTACTAAAATACCTTAATTTTCCAGGTAACACTTTTGTTTATTGAGGTTGCTACGTGAAAATTGTACTGCAATTTCCTGAGGATACCAAACAGGTTTTCATCAGAAATTTTAGGTTGCCCAGGGGAATAAATACATTTTTTCAATACAATGAAATTATAAATTATTTTTGATCTTTTATTATAAATATAAACCAACAAATCATATATATTTACTGCAACTTCCAGTGAATATTATTTGTTTAATTTTATATTTATGCTGACCCTACGCTTCTATTTACAACCAGAGTTCTCCATAATGAATGTTTGTGCAAGTGATTAATTTGTCTAGGATAAATAATTACTGCAACTTGACTTCATTGTATGTAAATACATGTCTTTCATGACCAAATTGATAGTTTGTAACCTTTTAGAGGTTTTCTTCAAAAATTTTGTTTATCTGTATACATGTATACAAAAATATGAGTAATTTTTGTTTTGTGGCATATTAAAGTCAGATGCAGGTATATGTCAAAAAATGGATAGTTGTTTATGTGAAAAGAGCAAAAATCTTACACGTGCAAACACTTCCTTCTTCTGAAGTCCAAGTTATTCTCTACCACTTTTCTCACAGTATGAAACACATCGCGAGTTGTTACCGCTGCATTTCCTTTTTTTATTCTGCTGACACTCGGCACACGTGGTTTCCTCTCTTCCTGCCTCCTCCCTGTCGACGTCCGCCATTTTGCGCAATCTCTTGTTTCCTCGCTCGCTCCGTTCCACCTCGCGCGCTTTCGCTCTGCCCGCCCCCGCCCCGCCCCGCCCCTGCTCCCTCCCTGGGCGGTTTCTTGCGGCTTGTAAACGGCCCGCTACATGAGCAGCGGCCATATCCACAAATCTTGCGACTGCGCGGGCGAAGACGGCGCACGCCACCGCAGGCCGACCGACCGCCCCCCCCCGGAGCCCCCTCCCTCCCCGCGCCAAGGTTATATTTTTTTGACAAACATTCGCTAACGCAAATGGAACATGCGTGGAATGAGTCGTGTGTTGTGTGGTGCAACAAAAGAGTTGAACATATTAAGATCTTGGTTAAGATAGATTAGTAGAAAACTTCGCCAATTTGATATGGTGCATTTTACCCGCTCGTACATTTCGACGTCAATGGTGAGGGTTCGACCTTTGACTTTCACGATGAACATAAAACATCCAAGGCAAAATTTTCGTCATGTTTACTCTAAGAAACATATACGTCTTTTCTTTACTCATTTTCTTAACGTAACTACTAGTAAAGTAGTTCTTCTGAATTTAGAAACACATTCTAAACGTGATCCATCCAGCAATATGCTCTGCTTGTCACAACGCTCTTGCAATTCGCACGCGTACGCCCTTGCAAGCCCTTTTCATCTGCATCTGTTTCCTGCAGCTGATTTTCCCGCTTTCTACTTAAAACACGCGGGGTGAATTATCATATGACAGGGACGATATTCAGGTGGGATATGAAGTGCTATGAGAAGTTAACTACTCCATAACCAAAAGCTCAAGAGTCGATTC
Organism: Gryllus longicercus; assembly: GCA_038098605.1. Classification (NCBI taxonomy): domain Eukaryota; kingdom Metazoa; phylum Arthropoda; class Insecta; order Orthoptera; family Gryllidae; genus Gryllus; species Gryllus longicercus. Next base: position 593,388 of record JAZDUA010000720.1, read on the forward strand.
TTTAGCGGTTTATTTTCACTCTGATCTACTAATTTCCTTACTTCCTTATTCCCCATTACCATCAAAACGTAATGGTGTTTGTGACATCTCTTATTTTTATCAGCTACGAATATGAAATCTCGGATTTTAACTCGTTTTCTAAGATCCTCCTATTTACAGCCTCTACAACTTTCCCCTCTCCTACCACCGCAAATTCTGCTCCTCCTCCTCTCCGAGCCCTGCAGTGCATCCTCCTCCGCCGCCCGGGGGGGGGGGAAGAGGGCGGGGCGCGGAAGGCGAGTGGCGCGGGCGGCGCAGTATCGCGCGGGCGCACCCCAGGATCCGAAAGCGGGCGCTGATATGGAAATGGCCTGCGCTGACAGTTATTGGCCTCGTCGAGCGCGCGGGGCTCGCGCCGCCCAGACGCATCGCCGAGGTGCGACCAGCCGCCGTTCCTCATCCGGAACCTCGCCCAGCGACCGGGCCCTTTCCCTCGCCGCCGCCCTTCGAAGCCGCCCGATAAATAGCGGCCGGCGACGCGGACGGCGCCAGCCCCGCGGCGCCACAGAAGATGGACTTCAGTTTCATGTTGATTTTATTCCCTTGATGCTAACGGAGGAGGGTTGCGGAATACAGCATGTTGAAATTACTGTCACAATCCGGCTTCGATTGAAGCTCGCTCTCCGATTTTGTTTTATTACCAGCTCATTTGTTAAAGTTAATAGTGCGTATATGTGTTTTCAATAAGATAGATACTTGGTCAGATGAAGCAGTAGTCTTTTTGAACATTTACACAAACGATTGCCTCAGCCTGCTATACGCGCTTGACGAACCAGTGTGATTTTACTATTCTTTTTTCTTTTCTTTCATTGTTATTGTTTTTATTACTTTCTCAAATATATACTTATATTAGGATTTATTTAAACGTGCAATTGACGTAAATCAGCTGTTCACGGTTTCATCCAATCGGGAGCTTGGACGTACCCTTAGTGACGTCACTGTAGCGACGTATAAGATCCCGATTGGTTGAAACCGCAACAATTGATTTACGTAAATAAATCATACTATACATACGAAATATACGCAGTTTAGAGATAGTTATGTAATCCTGCGGAAAATCGATTTGGAGTTATCAACAGAAATACACGTTTTGGGGTCCCCTGACATCTAAAAAGTGTTTTACACTACCCCTACATGTACAACACTACCACGCGTGCCGGGAGACCTGTCGGGAGCTTACATCTTGTCTCGTCTGGGGCGGTGCCTCGCTGGAGGGAGGTATATGTTTGGGTGAAACCCCGTTAACCAATGGTAGGTCGGCGACGGATTACACCTTCTAGCAGGATAAGATCACCGCCATCTCTAGAGGAAAATACATGCACTACACTATGAACCTAATGACCTTAGCAGCTGACGCAGCCTGAATCACTAATCAATAAATCGTCGACCCTAGTGCGTACATGATGTGGTGAACGCTAGTGCCGTTCAGACAATACGATTAATATGCTAATCATGAATGATTAATGTACTTAAAAAAGAGTAATATGATTCATACTGTTTGGAAACAGTACATTAATCTAAAAACAAACGGGGTTAACTGATATTATTTCGATAATATAAATATTTTCAACGTGAAAACAACCATTTGTTCCAAAAAGCTATAAATCATGCTGGGAAGTGGGACTTTTCAATAATTTGAATATAAATTGATTAAACATTGGTGAAATAGTTTTTCTATTCATATTTTGGCACGAATTTCAAATTTTTAACTGATAAAATTGTTTTTAATTTTTTTAAATTCTCCATATTGTTTAAAAATCGAAAACAATATGTCTTCGATGTCCAGGTTTATTTCAAATTTCGTCATACTAAACTTTCTGTTAACTGCTGGTTTGTTATTATTTTTTTCCTCATTTATTATTCTCATAGTTTATATCGTCAAATTGTTTCTTATATTTTGTACTATGAGAACACACGTACCTTTTGTAACTTTCAAAAACTGAAAGCTAAAAATATTGCTGACAAATAGCATTTAGTAATCTTTCTCATTAAATATCATACAAAAAGACAAGAATCACGTTTCTTAGTTGACTTACAGACGTTTATGGTTCAAATAACTATCGATTGAGAGCTAATGTTGAAATTGGTTAAATTATGAAATATCATCAAACAATAAATTTCACGGGTTTGTGTAGTGTAAACAAGAAAGCGTATTCACAGTTGAAATTTTTAACAGGCAAGCATTTATTCAGAAATTAAAGAAGAGTCAATTTATCAACGGAAATACAAATGAAGAAAACACGAACAACTGTTCTTCATGTACTACAATGTATCACAGGAAAACATCTAATTGACGGTAATCTGAGTTAATCAGCGATGAAATCGAATGCGGGCCTGTCGGGATCACCTCAGAGCAACGCCCGCCATTTCACGCATCCGGTACAGATTTCGCCCGCGCCTCGGCCGCCGCAGGGGGCCGTGACGCAGCGGGGTGCCGGCGGCGGCGTTGGCGGGGCCGGGCTTAGGGCGGCGACGGAGCGCCGCCCCCGCCTCCCTCTCGCCGCCGCCGCAGCCGCCGCCAGTAATGACTTGTGTTCACTTCCGCCTCGTCGCCTCCGAGAGCGCCCCGCCGCCTCCTCATCCTCATCCTCATCCTTGCCGCCCCGCGCCGCGCCGGCCCGCTTGGGAGTCGCTGATAGCTGGCGCTGGGAAAAACAAGAAAAATTGGAAAGCTCTTGGGGTTAAATGGATGATTGCCGCTCGCCGGGGGCCGAACTGTGCTGGGAGGGTTAGCGGGGCTCTCCGTCAGTGGGCGAGCGGGCGAGAAGCTGACGGTGGAGGAAGGGGGAGGGGGACTGGCGCGCGCTCTGACGTCAGCCGAAGCCCGCCCGGCGCGCGGACGGCCAGGCAGGCACGCGGGCCGAGCGATATGGCAGGGCTCACCAAGAGGAGGGGACTTGGGAGTTTGAAATGTTAAGAATACACGGGACACTACTGCGTTGGTGGCAGCAATCACGATTTATTTTTCCTCTAACGTACAAATATTGGAAATCATGTTAAATCGGATAAGATTAACCGGTTAATTGTGTGCGTATTCGCGCTGGTAAAGGGTGAACGTGACATTTTGACAGCTAAAATGCTTGTAAATAATCTAACATTTCATAGAAAATACTGTTTTGTACTGTCTGGCTATTCAAAGTAATGTGTAATGTATCCCAAACGTATCATCAGATTACATATCGTCACTGTAATAATTTTCACATGTTTTTTTGTTTGTCTTTATTTTCTTAACTCTTCTACTTCTTTCTGATTCTGATTTTTCTATTAATTTTTGTTTTGATTCCTTCTCTTATTCGTATTTTTCATTCTCTATCTCTATGCGCATGATATTTCTAGTTAAAAATGTTCGTGTCTATGTCACAATTCCTATTTTGTTTTTTCTGGATTTTCTAAAAGATGTTAAGGCGTATGGCGGTATGGTCACTTGTTTTGCCTTCCCAGTTGTATATATATATATATATATATATATATATATATATATATATATATTAAAATACAACTGTATATAAATTTAGATTCGAACAAGTGGTTAGGAGGAAGAGCAGGCTCAATGGCCTCGCCACTAATAAAGACAATAATAATAATAATAATAATAATAATAATAATAATAATAATAATAATAATAATAATAATAATAATAATAATAATAATAATAAATATTAATAATATTAAATATTAATAATTAATATTAATAATTAATGTTAATATTATTCTTTTCTTTTTTCTCAGGCTTTTCTGGCTAGGGTTTCTGGGTTTGAGGGACCTCTAGACATGCCACATTCCTAGTTTACATATTGAGAACCTTGCGAACAATCCGGCAGGTTTCAAGAATGAGACTTTTGAGCTTTCGGAATTATTTTGTGAATACCTACTTTTCGAAAATAATAATTTAGTTCTTTGTTAATAAGACCAGTTGCTGTTATTACAATTGGTATAATCTCAACAGACTCAAGTCCTGTATATTACTTTATATTCTATTGAGAGGTTAATGCATTTTGAGAGGTTTTCTGTTTCTGCTTTGTTGATGTGGTCTGCAGTGTTTGTAAAAGCAAATATGAATGCTTAATTTTCCTGTGCGGTATGTTCTAGAAAGTCTGTTGTGTTTGTGGAAATCGTTTTATCAGTATGTATTGGAAGGTGATAATACATTTTGAAGTGATTATTTTTTATGACAGGTTTGGCTTTGTATTCTTACCTAGTGGTCCCGGCAATGCTTCGCTATTGCAATGTATTTCTCTTCACACGCTACTTGTCACGTGCTTGTTAATCACTTTTTACGCTGCGCTCTGCAAAAATTGTAATAGATGAAAGACTGAAAGAGTATGCGTTTATTTATCATTAGTTATATGTCCAGGGGCTTGCCCAGGTTTGGCTTACTACTTGAGGGTGATGCGGGTTGCCTAGGGTGCATGTTTAGGGGTGCTTAAGTCAGCATAAATGCATAAATACATCAATAACGCCCCCATTTTGTATCTATGTGCGACCGACATACGCATACTATGCCTATATTCTTTGTGCTAATGTAAGCAATAAGTTCACAAATTTTCGTAGCAATCGGATGAACGGTACGACAGCACATAATATACGCACAAACGTTGATTTTTATATTTCATAATAAGGCATAATTTTCTCTTTTGCTAGTAGCGAATATTTGATTGCCAGTACTTAGTGTACAGTATTTTCAGTCAGGTTCTGCCGGAGTAGATACTCTGTATTGGCGAGTTTTGTGCACCCAGTGATGAGGTTCGATGATACTCTACGTTCGTCATTAAAATTTAGTGTTTCAATAAATATTTTGTGATTATTACTTGAAACCTTGGTCCTGAAGTGCTTGATGAAACCCTCAGTCTTTCTATATAAAGCCCATTTCTGAACCACTGCACTGAAGCGACGTAGTAGGCACTTTCAAGAAAATGGGGAAATCTACAATGCAGAGGTTTGAATTTCCATACCTGTAATATTTCCTTTACTGACGTGATACCAGGATTGAATGCATTGTTTTTTAGGTTTAAGGAAGTATAGACGTTGTCACATACTACTGCTTTATTCAGATGCGACAGTTCAGATTGCGTTGTGAAGAACCGTTTCAGATTTCTTACCTGAAGGTTGCATAATGATTTCAGTAGATCACGACCACCTTTTTTCCTGAGAATGTAGAGACGTTAAATTGCTGACTTAGGGTGATGTTTTCTGTACTTAGTGAGCATAGTGCGTACCATTCTATGTAGGTAAAGAAGAGCTCAATCATTTTTGGATAGATTGTATAAATTTTCAGTGTTTTTAAGAGCCAATCGTGAGGAACTGAGTCGTATGCATTTTGATAGTCAATCCAACTGATTGCTCCTTTTTTTCCTTTTTGCTTGTCGAGTCACAATCATATCTATGATCAGATGTTCTTTGTATCCCTGCGCATCCTTCCGGCATTCTTTTTGTTCTTTTGCCATAATTCTTTCAGAATAGATATGGTGCGTTTCTTTATGAGCAATTGCAGCAGAAATTATTTTGTAAAAGATAATGAGGCAGGTGATCAGTCGATGGTTTTGGGGATTGATAGTTTCAGAATTTTTGATTTTTAGGTAGGAAACTGCCTGACTAGAAAATAAAGTACTTCAGTTGGGCTACGTAATTCGTTTGTCGTTCCAGTTGTGTCAACACTAAATCTGGGATTTTCTCACACTCAGAGACGTTTCGATTAATATCGACTCTGCCCCGTTGGCTAGATGTTGACGTGTGCGACTACTATTCTGTTGTAAAGGCCCATAAAATCTAATCCGAGCGAAGTCATAAGTCCAATTCTTCACCACATTCCAATAAACTTACCGAGTTCGATCCCTGTGAGCGGGGAAAATTCTTTTACGACAGCGCTAAGAGCAAGTGCAACTTCCTTCTCGCGTGACTGTACACCCCATGTTTTACGATCAGCGCGAGCCACTGCCACCACTCGCGCTGTTGCCACGTCTCCTGCATCTCGCCACCATCTCTTTCGCTTTCGGCGGTTAACCACACCACCGCCTCTCCTGCAAACTTTGTCATCTCTTATAGTTCCTTCTTCCATTTGAAAGCGTCCGCGGTCGCAGTAAATAGATTCGTCGGTCTCGGGGAGGAGTCGTGTCCAAGGCACAGTTGCCAATGTTTGGCCATACTGCTGCGATTCGTCGCATTTTGTCCTGAGAAAGAACGTAGTGTAATGGCTGAAACATTGTCAAACATGCCTAGGACGCGGCGCTTTTCGGACAGTCAAGAATCTTTCGTAGAAATTCGTAGAAAATTTCGTAGAAATTCGATTTCGGTTTCGATTTCGTAGAAAATTTGTTCCGCTAAATTTTCATTCTGCTTTCTCTTCCTACCTCTGCTCATTTTATTTTAACTCTCTCTCTCTCTCTCTCTCTCTCTCTCTCTCTCTCTCTCTCTCTCTCACACACACACACACACACACACACACACACACACACACACACACACACACAGGTTCCTTCCTGTTTTGATTTGCTCTTCCTCTTTCAAACCTCAGTTCGCCACGATGTGTCGTTGACCTACTTGGACGTGGCGGTCTCTTGAAATCGTCTCCGCGAACGCCTCGGATGATGCCCGCGGGAGCAACTACAATGATGGCGGAATTCAGAGGTAGGCTTTTTACTGGGGTATGAAAAGGCGGAGAGGGAGGAAGGCGGAGAGAGCGAAAATCCCCGGTGCCGAAGGACCTAGGCGAGGTCAAGGGGCACAAAGACGAAAGGAGGGAGCAGGGGAGTGCCGCTGGCGCCGGCGCCGGCGCTCGGGGCCTTCGGGAGCAGAACAGGCACGTCCAGGCGGGGCGACCGTCTTCCCCTCTTCCCCTCTCCCTCCCCCTCTCCCCCCATTTCCCCTCTCTCCCTCCCCTCTCCCTCCCCATCTCCCTCCCCATCTCCCTCCCCTCTCCCTCCCCTCTCCCTCCCCTCTCCCTCCCCTCTCCCTCCCCTCTCCCTCCCCTCTCCCTCTCCCTCCCCTCCCCCTCTCCCTCCACTCTCCCTCCCCACTCCCTCCCCTCTCTCCCTCCCCCACTCCCTCCCACTCCCCCTCTCCCTCCCCCACTCCCTCCCCACTCCCTCCCCACCCCTCCTCCTCTCCCTCCTCCCCCCTCCCTCTCTCCCTTCTCCCCCTCCCTCTCTCCCTTCCCCCTCTCCCTCCCTCCCCTCTCCCTCCCCTCTCCCTCTCCCTCCCCTCTCCCTCCCCTCTCCCTCTCCCTCCCTTCCCCCTCTCCCTCTCCCTCCCTTCCCCCTCTCCATATCCCTCTCTATCTCCCTCCCCTGCCCCTCTCCCTCCCCCTCTCCCGCTCGGCCGCGCGGACACCACGCCCCGTCACGCGCACGACACGACACGCGTCCATAAAGCAGGTTGCGCACGATGTGTACTTTTCCCCCTACACATCTTCCGCGGTTCACCGCCCAGAATCAATCACAAGTTGTGCCCATAAATCCCTTCACTTCCCTTCCCCCGTAATATCGAAGCTATGTTCGTATTTTATGAGGAAGCCTAGATCTTTATATCAAAACTGGCGTGAAAAGAAATTGGTTTTGAAGGTGAATGTCGCTCGATATGAGCAATAATGTGCCTTAAACAACTTTTATGCAGTCGATTTTACTGGAAAAAATTTACGATGCGTATCGGTTCGTGGGAATTAATGAAAAACGGTAAAGTTCCGAAATAGAGTATTCTCCGATGCCTCCCATATTCGTCAGAATCGAGTGTACAAATGTGCGGCGACAGCGAAGTGAGTGCGGACGTAATGATGCGTATAAAACGTCAACGACTTCGCATGAGCATCCGGAGATATGAAACGCATGGAAGTGCTCACTAAACTTGGTAGATGGATGTTACGAGCTTAAGGATATTTAACTACTCCCCGTTTTCCTTGAATTTCTTCAGCACTACATACTTGTGATTTTTCTGAAATATGCTACATATAACTGTACCCAATAAAATATCAAAAAGTTCTAAGGTTAAAAATTGAATACGAAAAACTTTACAGGAAAGAAATAAGTCATTAGGAAAATTGTGTTTTTTGTGGAAATACCTTGTATTATATTGAATATTCCTTTTAAAAAAGTATTTTAATTAAGTGTTCTTAAAACAGAATTAAAATGGAAAACATATTCGTGTTTTCTGTAAAATAAATTGTTTTTAATATTCATTGCACTGTATTGCAAATAATAACGTTAACTTATTGAAGAAATACATAACATTTTTTATCCAAATAAATACTCAAATTTTAAGTTATGCTACTTAAATCCTTTGAAATATTGCTGTTTGTCTTAAACGAAATGTATACAAACGAAAATAATGCTCAGATGTAGCCGAGAATTTACGAAAATAATGCTGTTATATAAATTATTATTATTATTATTATTATTATTATTATTATTATTATTATTGAGCTTTAGAAGAAATTGGATGAAAACAATTATTTCCTGTAATGAAAACAAACGTATTAAAAATTAAAATCATCTACTCACAAAAAATGAATTGGAACGAGCATCCAAAATACACCATTATATGAAACGTGGAATGATAACGTCAAGAAAATACAATCTTTATAAACACCAAGTTTCCACGTGTTATTATATTTGTGGTTGAAATTAACCTTTAATTAGTTCAAAACTGTGCAATTAAAACAAGTGAGAATACGCGCCATATCGAAAGTTTTCGTCCTCTTAGAGCCACTGGTTTGAATAACTACTAATTATTTTAAAGTGCAAGACATCATTTAAATATCTAAAATTAGACAGTAAAATTCAATAACAAATATATCTCTGACTCTAGTATTGTAGGTGTAGAAAAAGTTTGAATATTGTAGTAAGTTTGAAATTTGAACTTTTACACTTTTCAAAATTTTAGAGGTTTTAATGAAATTCGAAATTATGCCATTTTTGTAAGTATATTTTGTTTTATTTCAGCAAATAATGTAAGAAAACATTTTTGTTATTTTTCAGAAAAATTGGAAATGCCACAGAGGATTCATTCAAAGTATGCCCAAAAACTAAATAAATGTTAATTATCTCAGGAGTGGCCTGAGTCCACTCCTGACGTGTTCCAACCATCTACCAGGGTGACTTTCAGATCTTCGAGCATAATATTCCGCGTGTCTCTGCGCCACTTGTACCAATCTTCACCATTTTTGGAAGAGCACTAAAAAGCGTTAGTCTTCACGTGTTTGTGGAGTAAACAGCTCAAAATATCATTAAACACGGATTGTGCAACCGAATATTCGAGGTCATATTGTTGAGTACTTTCCGTCCCCGTGGAATAGGGGGTGGAGATACCAAAACCGCCTTTGAAGTTGAGCGCACTTCACGCGCGTCGCGTGCCACGAGGGTTGGCGTCGCTGAGCCTAATCCAGGCGTCGCGCCGGGCAGGCTAATCGGGGCGCTAGCCGCTTCGTGCGTCCGCCAGGGGCTCTGCGGTCGAGGGCGGGGGCGTTGTCGGGCGTCGAAGAGGGCCGAGGCGGTGTCCGAGCGCGGGACCGGCGTTGTCGCAGCGGATGTCGGGGGCAAGCGTAAAAGGCTAGGCCGTGTCGGCGGTTGCGGCTTGGGAAAGGGATTGCGACCTGTGGTGGGGCGAACGTCCCTTTTGGCCTCGAATGCTTGCTGCCCTGAATCTCTGAAAATCGGCGGAAAGCTCGTTTGTTCTTTCCAGATTGGAATTAAATTACACGACACACGACATACATGTTGAACTCTATGATATATAACAATGTAGTATGTAAACAGTAATATTTTAAGAACGCCTAAATAATGTCTAGTGTTTTGTTATCACTAGGGAAAAGGGTTTCGAGATGCAAATTATGGTCGTAAAAGGGAAGTTCGGAAAGTACATACAAAAAGATGCAAAAAAGGTGCTGCTGAAACAACTGTATTAAGGTTTAAACCAGTTACATGGACTGCCAGTGCTCTTTTAGTATTGACGGCGACACAATGGCAAGGGTAAGCATTTTAGTCAGGTCTCAGGCAAGTGCATTTCTGACAACACATTTAAATGCCCTGATATGCCTGACTGGGTACCACTTTAAATCCGGCAGGAAAGGGTTAAGCTTTTGCAGCAACACTGTTGAAATTTAAATTTGACGTAACAGTTGCAAATTGACCATTGATGCTGGCATATAAATTACTGGTTTACTGGTTACTTTTACTGGTTTACGTGAAAGCTATTTTAATATTTATTTAATATTCTTGACTTCTGATTAATGAGATTTTAAGCTATTCAGGGACAGAAAAAATACATTTCTTTGCCCAATTATTTAAAACGCAGAAAAATATGTAGATAAGGTGCTGAAGCATAAAAAAGAGGGAAAAGGTGGCAAAATGTAGTAATCTCCGAAAATGTTAAAAAAGATGCAGCAAATCATGTTCATTTCGCTTGATTTCATAGCCCCAAATACGTGTATTATACTATCAGTTTAAAAACAGCTATCTATTTGAAAAGGTGCTGCACCTTAAAATCCTTTCCTTAGTTATAACATGAGTTATAGTAATCCTATTACCATTTTCAAAAGATTAGTGATTTAAGTTTTAGAGTTGACAATAATTATTTACGCACCAAGAGCGTTGCAAAAATTCTAATTATATCGGGTGACAAGATGCCCGAGGGCCTTTCTCTCAAACCAGTTAACGCCAGATTTTATTTTCTACTTAATTTTAATTCAGATTTATTTATTTACTAATTAACTAGATGTTAACTCGACTCTGATTGTTTTTTCACATTTCTCACCACAAATTCTCTTTAATATTCCATTTCATAATTCACGCTCATAATTCCTTTCATAAAAGAATATGTAGAATCATTGAAGTGTTTTCATATTTCCCTCGTAACCACGATCCTCACAATCTAGGTAAGTTGTGAAGGTTTTATCGAGTTCTGAATCGAAGGCAATAAAAAGTAATAACGTATTACTAAAAAATAACATGCAGCAGTAAAATTGCTCAATATTTTATAATAAGATTGCACTAGTATTAGGTTGTCTAATTTTCTTTAAAACACAAACGAATTACTAAGAAACATCTTTACTAGGAACAAGTGAAGGGTCGTTAGTTATTTTGTCCTCTCTGTAAACGCTGTGCAATGCATACCTAAAAGCCAATCAGGCGAGAGAGGACTTGGAATGGCGCAGAGAAAGCACATAAAGCGAGTAATGTACGTGGAAAGGAGCTTAACATCGCTTCCAGTGAATGCCGGACGCAACGACCACTGAACGACCACTTAGGCAGAAGCGTTCCGAAAGAAGTCGCCGACTGAGGACAACGCAAGTAGATTAGAGCAGCCGCCACCGACCGCGACAAGAACTCGCAAGTGCTTGCGGCTGACGGAGCGGCGCTGGGCTGGGCGGGGCGGGGCGGGGCGGGGCGGGGCGACAGGCGCGGCGCCACGCGACGCCCACGGGGCATAGAGGGGCGGAGCGGGGCTGGGAGGAGTGAATGGGGGGGATGGGCGCAGAGGGCGAGGGGGAGGGGGGCGGGGGGCGGGGGGCGGTGCAGGGTGTCCGGCTTTACGACGGAGCCCCCGCTCGCATTCGTGGGTTGGTCGCAGGCCAGCGCCTCGTCGCAGTCACGCACCATAGCCCCGCCGCTCTTGCTGCTGCAGCCGCCCACAACACCCCATTCACACCGCCCTTTCCTTCCCCGCCCATTGCTTCTCCTCCAGCATCCGCCCTCCTCACCAGCTCGCCTTTTCTTTCGCCCACAGGATTCCCAATCTTCTGATTCGTCGTTTCCTCACCCATATTCCCTCCTCTCGTCCGTCATGTTTCACTCACACGATCGCCACTCGTGCGTCTCCTTGCAGCTCAGTAGCTCACTTTTCGTTTCGCTCACACGATTGCTCACTCTCTCCCTATTTCCTCATCTCGCTTGGCACACGTTCCTCTCCTCGCTCCTCGTTCGTTCGCCTTTTAGGTCACTCACACGATCGTCGACTTGCAAGCTTGCTCGCTTCCTGTTTGCTATTATATTGCCTAGTAAGCTAGGTTGCTTACTCACGCTCTCTCTGATTCAACCAATCCTTTGTTCATTCGCTCTGCTATTCCTTGGCAACCCGTTCTCCACTCGTAGGAGCACTTCCGTGTCAGCTCTCGTTCTCCCTTACGACCTTTGGAATTCGTACATTGACTACTACGGCAATTTACACGCATGCAATCGTTTATCTACTGCATCTCTCTTTTGCTGGTTCATTCGATCGACCGGGTTGAAATGTCCGGTTCTCTTGCGACTTCAACTTCCACACTCGATTTCTACTTCCTTGCTATCTCCCCCGAGAACTCCAATCCACTCCATCTCCTAGCAAACTATCTTGCCGTTGGTCTAGTCTTCGTCTTCCCTTTCCTAAAGGCCTCCGTTGTTTTCGTCTTATTTGCGCGATTGGGAACGTTTTCCTCACGTTGGACTCACTAACGTCGCTATCGCCATTATCACCTACACTGCTGTTCTAACTGTAATTGCCTTCGTCATAACCACTTTCATCTAACCGTTGCCTGCGACCGACTCATAAGCTTAACCTATTTTCGGGTTCAGTTCGTTTATCGCTCGCCATCAACCTTTAAAATTATCTCCCACGCCATCTCAAACTCGTGTTAATCCGCTTTCAGTGTCCGCTTTTACCGTTCGATGCTTATTGCCTTTTCCTCAACTGGGAACTTTGCATGTTCGTTTCAAAATCTATTTCTCAATTTCTTATTCTTCTCTTGTATTTGGATTATTTTCTGTAATATAGCATTTTATCGTCGTAATAAGTTTTCACGGTTTCGATTTAAAATAACTTACATTGCTTTCTATTTTTATTTATTATTGTATTATTTTTCGCTTTTTATATCCAGTCAGTCCTTGATATCTGTATTGATATTACTATCCTTTGAAAAGAAAATCCCACAATACCTCATTACCATACAAATCACCATGAGAATCGTACTAATTTCCACCCGCGGAACGGCCATATCTTCAAGATCATTATCCCTCTACCAATAATTCTCATCTCCCTTTTATATTGCCCACACGCTGTTTCTTCTCCCTTGCCACAACCACCAACTTTGGCCGCCCCTTCCCCTCCTGCGTCGGGTCGTGCGCGCCTCCCTTCCTCTTCTGACATCGCGATTTGGCAACATGGGAGGGCATTTTTATCTGCGCCATCTGCCTCGCCTCAACATCTTCGCGAGCTGCAGTCGGACGCTTCTTTTATTTTTGCAGCGCTCGCGTGACACGTGATGTATCTAGGCTCTTCGCGGCGAAGTTCCACATGCTGGCGAGAGGCGTCGCTGCGAGGAAGCTGTGCACGTTGCCGCACCCGCCTCCTTCACGAGGCGCGGCACTCGGCGAACTGGCGAAATGCGATCTACGGTGATCCACTGTCTCCCTTCTTGGTTACTTCCGCCTCAGTTCGAGAAAAGTACCACAACAGTGGTACCATTTTTTAAGAAATATTTGCCCTCTACGACGAATTCTTATACAAAAATTTTAGATTATCACGCATATATATCGTAGATGCTTCCAGTCACGTGACTGACATGCATGTTTTTAGTATATATATAAAAGCATAGAATCATTTTTTATTTCCCCAACTGGAATATAATTACTCGCTGTATGGAAACTAATATAGTACGACTAAAATAAATAATTTATAAATTATTTGTGAAAGTAATTAGCATATGTGCATTAGATTTGAGGCAAATGCAAATTCTTGTGATGTTGTCATTATTCTGCTTTGTTTACACGGCAATTTTAAAAATAATTTTAATAGAGTTGACACGTGTAAACCGTGGACTTGTTTCAACAAAATGATTGTTCCACCAACCGTTACTTTACCGGCGTTGGGAAATTTTTATTCACAAATCTATCCATTAGAGACTGGAACAGTTTACCTGAAACAATCTTTGAACCCTTTCCTCAAAATTTGAGAAAATTTAAAAATAAATTAGTTTTCTAGTTATTTATGTATATTTAGGTCAATGTATTACTGTGAAGTTTCTACTGTTAAATTGGTACTATTTCCTAATAAGTACGTTTGTTTACTTGCTAATATTAGTATATTAATTATTATTACATTATTAATATTTGTGTTGTGCACCGCAGTGCAGTGCAATGAAGTGTGTGTAGTAAGGCTTGCGCGGTGAAATTTTGTACTATTTATTATTAATTGCTATTTTTAATTAACTACTCTCTTGTAATTTATTCTTAGTCAATGTAATCTTAATTTATGTAAAGTTAAGATCTGCCACCAAGTTGCGATAATTAACTGCAGAATTAATAATAAATCAAATCTAGAAATACTCACAAAATTAATCTTACATAATTCCTGATAATTGAATAGTTTTGAATAAAGGATTTAAATAGAAGATGATCTACAGATTTTACTAATCTAAAATATAAAAAAAAATCGTAAAATATCCTTCATAATAACTCTAAAGTGATTTATACATAGTATGTGAGTACCAAGAGCTCGGGCACTGTACTGCACACTAAAGCGTAATATAGCTGATTTGGAAAAAAGAGGCAGCATATCAGATTGTGAGTATATCATATTACAAAAATTCTGCATTCCCGCTGGTTATTATTTTTAAGCTCAGCAATTGAACATTGATATAAAATGTTTATGACGATTTTTGAAATAATTGATGCAGAATGGAGGTTATTTAACCTGGTTATGGACGATGGATTTTTTTGAATTATTTTTAATGCATTCCACTCCAAATCAAATTCAAATAAGCGCAAGCGATAAAAGCTTGCAAAGCGTATTCACGAGGTCACAAACATGGCGTATAAAAATTATATGAAGAGGTGTTTCATCCCATCTAATCAACGTCCATTTATTCTTGCTAAACTTTACGGTTCAAGTTATCCAATCTAGGGACCGCCGCAATTTAAACTCAGATTAGAATAATAAAAACAAACGCTCCAACTCGGGCCGAGTCCCCAACAACATCGTAAATTCAGGTGAATTCTTCACGACCTCGATCGTTTGGAAACTACGTGCCGGGGCGCGGTCGCTTTAATTATTAGCGCAGTGTCGGACGGGCGTTCGTTAATTCAGTGGGGACATAAAACACGGAGGAGGCGCTCCTGGTGACCACGCGGGGAACCAGCGCCACCTCGACCCTCTGGGCGGGACGCGTCACCACCAAGCTCTCTTGGTCGGGTTTCTTGAAATTGAGTGGAGGTGCAGGCGAGGGGTGAAGAGTTTAGGGGAAGGAGGCACTGTTTAATGTCAGAATGTGAAGAAAATGAATGTTGGGTGTACGTTCTCATTAAATAGATTTCAACTGCAAATTATTACTGTACATTAAGTGCTTTAACAGGACGTTAACTTCAGCCAGTACAATAATACAGGAATTAAGGAAATAACTTTACATCAATGTCAGCTGAACATCACTTTCAAACTCCGCGTAGCTATGATATTCTTTCTGACAAATTTGCACATTTGTTCTTATAGTTGAGCGGCTTAATTTCCGAGACCGATTTTGCTGTCATTAATTTCACAGCTGGTTCAGTCACAGAACTCGAACACAGTGCGTGCTATATAGCAAATAAAAAATGTATCAGGCACTGAGCCCAAAATTACATGACCAATAATAATTTATTTTATTAGAGGTGTTTTGATTACCACGTGGCAATATGCGATTATGTAATTGATATGCAATGCATACACGTTTTTAGGTAATGTATTGTTAACGACTTCTTCCCTGATTGACATAGTTATCAATTCCTTCAGTACTAAATATGATATTAATTGCTGTTTTCCAAATGAGATTAAAACAGAGATAATTGCGAATGTAATAAACTTATTTATGACATTTTGCATAAACAACTCGTTATGTTGCTACAAAACAATACACACTTTCCAAATACCTGCATTTTCAACAAAGATATGTATTCGAACGCAGTGAGAAATGTGCACGAACTTACCTGAACAATTTATTCAAATATATTCTTATAGATTCAATAATTGTTTGAATTAATGATCTATTGTTAAAAAATAATAACAAAAATAGTTGAAGAAAAGAAATATATACGTACTTATCAAACTTTGTGAATAATCATAGATATCGATATAAAACGTGAAAAATTGACTTTTAGGATACATTATAACTTTACAAGGAGATTCATTTCAGTGAATACAAACATGGGCATGAAAACTGAATACTTTTAGTTGAAACAAAATAGAAAAAGAACAAATAGAAAAGCAAGAAAAATATGCAAAAGGACAACGATTAATTAAATAAAAACTGGAATATAATACGCGAACATCTCGCGATATTTTACCAAGTGTATTTTTTGACAGTTTTCTTATGTACACTCATTCGAACGCTTGTATACTTGACAAATATACATTTTAATATTCTTTAACAGTGTTATTTCCCTTGACTTTTCTCTTTTATCTAACTTGTTACTGCTTAACGCATTATATTTCTTTGACATTTTCCCTTCGTGATCACTTTCCTCCAAACCACATCAGTACTCATTCGTCTTCTCTCCGCCTTCTCTTTTTACCCACCCAGTGAACATATCGTAACGCCAAGATTTCAAGAACGTATGGAAAACTAGTCGAAAATCATCCCATAAAATTGGGAAAAAGATAAAACGTTTAAGGTAACGCAAAATGTAAAAGATAAGCGGAAGAAACGGGCGACGTGAGAATACGTGGATGACGCAAAATACGTATATATGAGAGTCGGGGATGCTGCTTCACGTTCTGGAATCGTGGAATTCGGCTACGATACATTCGATAGAGGCGGAGGCAATGGATCCACTGTGTTGTGTTCCCGTTTCGCTGCTAGCGCGCCCTCTCTTGCCGCAGCCGCGGGGGAGAGCGAGGGAGAGCGAGGGTGGGGGCGGGGGGGGACGAGCGCGCGAGCATCTCATTGCTCAGTAACGACGTGCATTAATAACGAGACACGCTGCAAAACTTGGCGCCTGCTAAACTCCGATGGCGCTGCGCCGCCTTCCCCGGCGTCTTGGATAACGCCTGGATATTTCATTAGCCAGGCGGCGGGCGGGCGGGCGGGAAGGCGGGCAGGCGGCCGCGAGGCGGTGCGGTGCGGCGCGGGTCGCGGGGTGGAAGGAGCGGGGCAGGGTGGGTGTGCAGCAAGGGATGAGGGGGAGTGAGAAGTGGGGAAGGCGGCCGCGGCGGGAGGCGGTTAGTCAGTGAGTCTCTCCTCGCTCGTCTCCTGCGGGCCATACAAGTTTGTTTCTGCCAACGATCACGGTTGAACTACCTTCGCTCCTTCCGGATCTGAAGAACACATTGTGTCCCATTACTATTCGATCGCCTACAGTCCACAACACATCTTCATTTCTTACTCGCCCCCTCTCCATGAGTTCCTTATACCACCTGCACCACCTTTATACTCTTATATTAGGATATTCTTCGTTAGCGATCGTAGTCATGTACTACATTTACAAAATATTGCTGTCTCTCATTTATAGGCGTATTATTTCTAATGATATCACCTTCATTCTCAAGGATATTAAATCAGAACGGAATAACTAGACTTTTTCCTTTATGATTAAACCATATTTTCAATGCTTCTCTGTTTGCCTCTAACTCTTGTTCTTGTTTGTTTTTACAATTTCAGCAATCTTAGACCCACTCATTTACAACTTACACTCGAATCATTTGTAGACAAATTTACTCGCAGAACTTTTCGAACGTTTGGTGCACTTCATTATACCTCTAATACATCAACTCTGTCCATCCTCAGCATTGTCCTCCAATCAAAACCTTTTCACTATCAATTTCACCTCATAACAACTCTTATCATCACCTCCGAAAAAAGGATTTAAACGGAACCGTATCCATATCACCTCATTCGCTGTTTCTCCCTCTCTACACCCCCCCCTTCCAAATGAACCTTTTCCCTCCTCCGCTGTACCCCTTCCTTGCCATCTCCTCTCCCGGCGCTGTCGCCGCTGCTACAGTGCGCGGTTTCACCGAGCAGATCGAGATTGGGGCGAGTTCATTAAAGGAGCCGCATCGACTGAAGGGAAGAGGCGAAGTTTGTTGGCCACCGCAGCAGCAGACCGGACTCTGATCCAAAATAGCTGAGAGGTATTTTCTTCGTAATAAAAAAAATTCGCGTGACATTTTTTTTCTTAATTATCTTGAAGGAAAGAGGTAAAATATTTTAGGTTTTCATGTCAGTAGTGAACGTTCCACAAACACATTTATGTGGGCTTTAAAATGTATTTCTCTTAACCATGAATTTAACGAGACATTTCAACACTGCATTGTGTTGTCCTGAAAATATCAGCAATTCTTTGAAATTATTTTCGGGTCCCTGTAATTCTGGTTTTAAATTAAATGTATAATAAACTAATTAATAGTAATAAATTAAGATCCTAACCTTTTGAAGCTCTTATTCTTTTTTAAATGAATGTAAGGTTAAAAACATTAATAAAAGTGTTATTTGTTCCCTAACATTTCCAACGTATAATTACATTTATATTTAACTTCTTCTTTTACTGTTTTTAACGGAGCTCAGAAGATAACGTTTGAATTGAAAGTGTTATTCGTTTTCTTGAACAATTATGAAGTGCTCGTTTGACGATTCCAAGCTATTCTCTGAGGTCACATGATGAAATGCTCAAACCTTTCAATATTTTCTAACCACTACCATCCAGAAAGCGGTTGTCGCGACAGGCATCTCGGGAACATCCGTCGGCTCCTGCGATCTCATTCGCCCTCATGTTCTATGTATAATACTCTTAATTCCAATCATCATGTAAAAAGTCATTGAAGGACATACTGTACCTGCTATGGAATAATTACTCGCTGGTTTCCATGCTTTCCTTCTAGCACGAAGCACATGAAATGTCACAACCTTCATTGACTTGCATTACGTGAAGGTACTATTTCGTTCTCTCCGACAAGGGAAATATTGGTTTAGCCGCTGCAGCTGCTTACGTTTTGACAAATAGGCTGCAACATTTGCCTTCTCATAAAGTTAATTTCTTGACTCCACTCGCTGCCACGAGCTCCCTCGCAAGAAAGCGGCGCCGCGGCCGCAGAGGCATATTCCTTGCAGGCGGCGGCGCAATTAAGCTTCGTCACGTCCCGCGGCGCGGTGGCTGCTCTGGGAGCCCCGCCCCAACCCCCGCCCCTCCACTCCTCACTCCCTTCTCCGCCTCTCCCCTCACCCGCCCCTCCCCACCCAGTCCTTCCCTGCCTAGCCCCGCCCCGCCTAGCCCCGCCAAGTCCCAACTACACCCCGCCACTCCCCTCACCCCCACCCACCCCGCCCTTCTCTGCCCCGCCCCGCCCCGCCCCGCCGCGTCCCGATCCGCCCCGACCGCTCCACCCTATCTCCTGTCTCGTTCCTCCTCTCACCCCTCCCTTCCCCTCCCCTCTCTGCCCCCTTCCCGCCCCTCCACTACCACCTACCCGCACCTCACCTCATCCCCTCCTGCCCCTCAAATCCCACCCCGCCCCACCCTTCTATGCCTCGACCCGCCCCGTTCCTCCCCGCCCCTCTCTTCCCCGCTCCAACTCCCGTCCGGTCCCTTCCCTCACCACCCTTCCCGCCCCGCCCCTCCCCCTTTCCTCACTCCCCACCCCGCTCATCTCCTCATCCACCCCTCCCTCTCACCCGTTTCCCACCCCCCGACCTTCCCTGTCTCGCCCCGTCACGCCTCGCCCCTCCCCGCCCCTCTCCACCCCCGGTCCTCTTCACCCCCGCCCCTCTCCACTCCCGCCCTGCTCGTCCCCGCCCCGCCACTTTGCTCCCCCGCGTCTCCCCTCCTCGACCCACTCATCCCTCCGCCTCCCCCTCTTCGCCCCGCCCTTCCTCCCATCCGCCTCTCCCCTCACCGACTCCCCACCCTGCCCGACGACTCCTCACCGTCGCCCCTCCCGTAATCCCCTTTTGCCCCTCGACTCCCTCCCCGCCCCACCTTTCCACGCCTCGCCCCCCCTCCTCGCTCGGCCCAGCCCGCCCTCCCGCACTCCCTGCCCGCCGCCGCCGCCCTCGAACACTGGACCCCGCTCCGACCTACACTGTCTCTCCTTCCTTCTGTACCCTCTCACTCTCTATCCTACACACACACTATTCACCACCTTCACACATCCGCTTCACTAATCCCACCACCCCTTGCTTCTTCTTTCACTGTCAGCATTTCTCTTTTCCTGGCCATACTAACTCTAACTGTTCATTAATTTCACTCTTCCTTGTCACACCATCTTCTTTATAGTCCATGGTCCACGTCCTTCTTGTTCCGATCTTCGCCGTTCGCCATTACCGCTTTGCCCATTCGCCCTGCAGACTGCCCTTCATGAGCTACTCGTTCATTACCTCTTGGTGCCAACGCGGCTACCCCACCGCTCACTCAACCCCTCTCGTTCACCCTTCTTTGCCTGCTCCCCCTCCTCCTTACCGCTCACTCCCTCCACTCGCCCACTCTCATTCAACTCTGTCACTCTTCACACACGACCTCTATCCTCATTCACCTTGCTAGGTGTCACCTCAGAAGCTCTGCCTTAATGCCCTTTCTTTCATGCCGTCAAGTCTCACTTCAAGTCAGTCTTCGTCTGCATTTCCACTGCCCATGTAAGTCGTTCCTACGGCTCGCTCTCAACTGCTTTGCTCACAATCACAACTATCACTCGTTGATAAGTTTTCCAGCTTATTCTTGTTCTAATTTTTTATTTCCCATATAAATGCGAATATATGAGTAATGTCTGATGGATTCTCTTGTTTTAAAAAAAACACAAATGTATTTTTTAATATCTCTCACGTCGTTAATATTTACATTACCAGTAATATGTATACATTAGTGCGTTTATGAGTAAACGTTCTTCAAATGATATCAAATGAAGTTCCTCGAAAACTCAAAAGTCCGTGACAAAAGCTTCAAACTTCGCAATTACAGAAACGCTTAAACGACATGTTCTCAAAAGTGGCACAAAATTGAGAAAAAATTTCCATAGAGGGCGAGATTTCACTCTTCTATAATATTTTTATAGTTATATTTCAGTTATAGAATTGGGGAGCCAAAAAATGAGAAAAAGGGGAAAAATATACTTTGGGCAGCGATAGACTGCTGTAGAGAAGAGAATGCCGCCAAATCAAATAGCTTGCCCAGATCAAACAAAATATTGCGAGAAAGTCATGCCAGTCTGTAGCAATTAATGACTTCGCTCAATGTATTCGAATCAGTTCTCTATTCACATTTTCCACTCCTCGTTCCATCGGCTCCACTCACCTCGCCTCTTCCTCTTTAAAGATTGTCTCATTTGCTACACTCTTAGCCCTTTTCTCTTGCTTTACCGATTTCTTCTCTTGTCCTTCCTAGTGCCATGCCCTTGCCTCTCTGCGCCCATTCCACTACCCTCGCACCTTTCTATTGCCGATTCCTATTCCTTCGGTTTTACCTGTACTTTTTACCTCGCCCATTCTTCGCCGCGCCTGTTCTTCTGAGCTAGCCATTTCCTCCTGCTCCATCTATCCTTTCCTCGCCCTTCCCTCTCGTTAGGCCCATTCCTTTCCTTTACTTTTCCACGCGTCTCACCCATTCCATTTTCCTCAGCCCTTCCTACTCCATCGTTTATTCATCTCTCCCATTACACTCCCTTTACCCATTACTCCTGCTCCGCCAATAGCACTCCTCTCGCCAGGCCCATTTCTCTGCTTGTCTCCGTTCCTCGTCTCGCCCATTTCAGTCGCCGCGCCAGCCACCGCGCGGTCGCCCGCTCGTTCGCCGTTATTTGTACCTCGGCCGCTTATTACTGGAGGGCTGGCCGCGGGCGGGCGGGTGGGCGGGGGGGAGGCCCGGCGCGTAACGAGAAAATGTCTCCCCCCGAAGAGGGGGGGGTCGTAAACAAGCGCACGTTTCGAGTATCGTTTTTGCGAGCCGCCTCATTTCTGCTGTTTTGCCGCGTCGCGCGCTCTCTCCGCTCCGCCGCGCTGCCGTCGCGCCGGCTATGGTGAGCGACGGCTCGCGATAGCCCAAGGCAAGCCTCCGTAATAACACGCGCGCCGTTCACCGCGCAAAATACTTGTGCTTTTAATCAATCGGCAAGAAGTCGGTCTCGAGCCACCGGAAGGGTTTCGTGAGCGATTTCCGTGTGGTGCAACAAAAATTCTCCATTCTCCAATATTGCTCGAAGTTCTTTCATGGTATTACAAAAGGGATTTAAATATTGTTTAAATACGGACATGAATACTCTTTTTTGCTTACGGGAATCACACTACTAATAATAATTAGTCTTAAGTAGAGAAATTGGGAGTTTATTGTTATTCTCTTATACTTTTAGGAATGCATATTTTGGATGAACTGATTCTGAAATGAGACTTTGGATCTCTCACAGACATTATTAAAATTTCGGGATTTACATACTGTGCATACTTGAAGTACTGCTAAACGAGAAAACTAAAATGATCAACAATCACACTGCCTAAGACAAATCTCGTCGATCTAGATTTCAAAAATTATTAAATAGTAGCATCGGATCATTCTTAGTTTCCAAGTGTCCAAGGTTCGAATCTCGACGTAGCCATGACGTTTGCTTGTTGTGTCATGGTGGGCCTCTCACAATCGCCAAGTAATTTCGTCCAATGCTCTACCTTCATTTATTGGTGATTCACCTCGCAAAGGCATGCACCTACGAATCATCCTGAATCCAAGATGTGCCGACGGAGTATCCGGATACTAAAACGTAACAACTGAGAAGGGTCGAATAGCCCCTCTCGAGCAGCCAGGGTTGGGCAGCGGCCCGAGGTCTATGAGAAACCTGGAAGAGTGTCATCCGGTAACACCGGTATAAAGGAAGAGAGACAAAAAGGGGGGTCACCTAAAACCCGAGAGCCAATATCAACCTAAAAAATACTGTTCATTCAGTTATTTCATTAAATTCGTAAAGGATATGACGAAAATGGAGGCACTTTGAATATGAATGTTACCTTATTGTTGTATGGTTGCTTTAGCAGCTGGTCCACCTGGAGGCTTTGTGCCGAGGCATGCGATATGAGGTTCGCCGCCTGTATTAAAAGGGCCCTGGCCGCTGCCTGTGGGTGGCCGAGGCGCGCCGGCGCCCTGGCTGCTGCGCTGCTTGTCGGCCGCGTGGGGCGGTTGCTTTGTGCCGGCTGCTCCTCGCTTGTTTACTTGTCAACAGATCGCGCACGCGACGCCGCGCCCCGCCCCTCCCCGCCCCGCCCCCCCCCCCTCCGACCTACCCCGCTCTTCCCCTTCCCCCGAACCACCTCGCCCGCCTCTCCACACCGCCACACCGCGGTCGAGTGCTGGGCGGAGGGCCAGATGGCGTGGTGGAGAGGGGGGAGGAGGGAAGGAGGACAGGCTCTCGACATCCCCCGAGGCGAGTTCCGTGTTTGACTTTGGTTGCTCATCTCTGGCGCCTCCCGCGCCGCCCCCTTGCCGTCGCTGCCTCCGCCACTCGCGTTGCGGAATCGCCACCTCGTGCCCTGCCGACCACTCCGCCTCCGCTGCCCACACCGCGCACGCTGTTCTTTCTCGCCGTCGCTGGTAAAGCACACAGTGAGATGGCATACTTGTCTATGCAACATTTCTAACCGATATGACGAGGGGTAGAGTCACGTCGACGGCTTTTCGACACTACGTAAATAATTAGATCAAATTCACCTACTATGGGGAGGAGAATTCTAGCGGCCGACTGCTCTGATTGGGCGTTTTTTGTGTGGTTTCTCCGAAAAACATCAGGCGAATGCAGGAGGAGTGCCCTAATAAACGGGCCACGGATCACATTTACATTCCCCTCCCCTTACACACACACTTAGATGCTTTATATTACCTCACACGTCACGAGACCATTCGGGAGCTTAAAGATTTCCTTAGGTGGGGCGATACCACTAGAGGGTGTTTTTTTTGTGGTTTCTGCGAACAACATCAGGCGAGTGGCGGAGAAGTACCCTAATACTTCGCAAGCCGAGGACATTGACGGCACCGGGATCCCATGCTTCAGTGAGGGAGAAACTCCTGATCTAGAATACAGTACACTTTTTGGACTATGAGCATGGCAGTTGATGCGCTTGCAAATACCAACTAATTAATTAATTAAATTATTAATTCAAGATTTGATGTTGCGACATTTCCTGATTTGGTCACGATTAATGGCATCAAAAATATTGGACATCGGTGGCTCCTCTCTGAGTGAACAAATGTCAACAATTGTGTGATTCCCTTTCCAACTTGGCGACAGCGGCCGCGGCCTCGCACCTTCCGCCACGCCCACTCACCCCGGGGCGCCGCGCCCTCCAGCCCCCCCCCCCACCCACGTCGCCAACAGCTCTCCTCCGCCGCCACAAGCGCTGGAGTGCTCGTCCGCCGGCTGCCTCTTCCTGTTCTCTTCTCCCGACTCCTCCGCCGGCCTCTCGGGCGCAAACACTTGGCGGAGCGATGTCGAGGTGGCCTCTCCACCGAGATGCCCACCCCACCCCGCCACGTCCTGCCTCACCCCGCGTAGCCCCGGTGCGATACGCCCCTCCCCGCCCCGATCCCCCGCATCCCGGCCCTCCCCGGCTATCCCTGCTCACCCCGGTCCTTACCGCCACGCCACACCTCGCCACGCCTCACCTCGCCCCACCTAGCCCCGATTTGGCACGCCTAGCCCCGCAACGAACAGCCTCATCCCGGCCCTCAGCGCCTCGCCCCGCCTTTCCTCGCCTCACCTCCCCACGCCACGCCTCGCTACGCCTCATCCCGCCTAGCCCCGCTTCGACACGCCTTACCCGTATCGATCCGCCTCATCCGGCTATCCCCTCATCACCCCGATCCTCACCGCCTCACCACGCCTCGCTACGCCACTTCTCACCACGCCTCGCCAAGCCACCTGTATAACTATGTATTTCCTTTTGCGCACTACGCTTTGTCACGTGCCAACGTTTAGTCGAAACGACTTCATTCAGAAGGAGGCATTTTAAAATAATGTTTGTCGCACGACCAATTACGTGTCGAAGTGTTGTATCATGGTCATGTACTAGCGCGCGCTTCTACCGAGGGGTGGGACGGGGTAGAACTTCTCTGGCAACGGCAATGGTTGCATCGGCGCCTCCGTTCTTCAGCGTGGTTTGTACGCTGCATTTTGTACCTCTAAGCAATTTGTAAGCTTGATGGTATTTGCAGGTGAGCGTGAGTTCTATAGATACTGAGAATGAATGGAACAGAAATATTCTATATATCATATATTTAGCAACGTTCTTTATACGAACCATATTATTCGTACATTTTACAGCCATTCACTTTCATGGGTAAATTATTATTCCATCTACTACTTTTCAAACTCCGACCCAATGGCTCCAATACTTGGCCCCATTTCTTGCATACTATTGAAAGTTTTGAATGTTTTCTTAGGTTTCTTATCAAATCCGTAACATTGTGCTTTTGATCACATTCTTCAAAAGAATCTCAGTGAATCAATGATTTGGATAATGGATGGCATGAACCGTTGGGTGCCACAACATCAGAATGGAGAGAGCATTTTCAATCCCCTTCCCCCAAAAAACTAATCACTTTCTAGATCGTAGTTAGAGGACCCTGCTTGCCCTTTATACACGTAAGACTTGCCTCCTGTTGAGGTCCACTTTGTGTGAAGCTTCGTTCCTTCTCAACCCTTTCCCATCACTCCCCTAATTGGAACCGATCTCACTTGAATCTCCATTACCTACGGCGAGAGTCGTAGCTAGGGTCGTGAGCCCCCCGGCCAAATTTGAATTTTGCGCCCCCTAAACTTATTTTCTAGGAAGTCATGTGCGCCCCCCAGCCGCCCATCTGACCAGTCCCTAGCTAGGACGCTGCCTACGGCTATTGTCTATGCATATGAGCTCGCACCGCGTTTCTTGAAATCTACCCTTTCCGCCCATTTTCAATCATCTCATTTATTCTCTGGATAATTCTCATTTGAACGTTTCTCATCTCCCCTGAATGTTCTCTTCCATTTTAAACCGGGATTGATTGAGAGATACTTACTCATTATCGACTGATTGTTTTTTTTATTTATCTATTGCGTTTTTTCAAGTCTTAGCAGTTGGCTTCCTCCTCTTTGCTCCTTCTTATCATTGTGTTCACTGTGCGTATTCTTTTAACAACCCGACATAGTAATTTATTCTGCTTTATCATAACATCCAATTCCTTCTCCGTGCATTCTTATCGAAGGTACAGCAACTAACATCTCTCACAACCTGGAGTATAATAGTCGTCTTAAATGCATTTTAGTGATTTATTACATCCGCTTCGCGAAACTCATTAAACATGAAATAAAGATAGACATCCGAAGCAGAAAAACAATGGCCTTTTGGACGTTATTACCCTCCTACACTTTCAATTTTTTTCCATAAAAAGACCGAAGAATGAATTCGTTTTGAAGTATGCGTTCACTAAATAAGAGGGAACTTTGCCCAAGTTTGATTGTTGTCAACATTACAAATGGTACTTACAAAAAGTAAAAGTACGATTATACAGCAGTTTAAGTTTCAAACGATCTTAAAAAGTTTTGTGCATCCTACGTATTAAGAAAAAACAAAATAGTAGGTCACTCAACGGTTATCAAATACCCACGATCGACGTCCTACCTTAAAACCAGAACACACACGAACATAATATTCAGCCGTTCACTTGCTCCGCAATATCCGCCCCGTCACAGTGAATATTCGAAGCTGCACGAACTGTAATATGTAGACATCATAACATGTGTTCGTTGGAATCTGAACATATCTCTGTTCTTTCCGTGCGATGTGTTGCTTCCTCATAACGCGCGCGGTGCTTTGGGGAACGTAATGAAAACGTGCCGGCGCCCGGCGGCCACGGCGCCGCGCCGCGCCGCGCTGCTGGCTGCTCCGCCGCCCGCGGATGCCTCGCTGCACGTGAATGTCTGCATTGTGTGCGTATAATGCTCCTGCCGCTTCCTGCCATCCCCCTCCCCGCCCCCTTGCTTTCCACCGCCACGCACCCAGCCATCGCGCTCCCCGCCACCACGCCAACGCAATCACTCCTCCACTACCACACTCTTGCCACCACGCCTCCGCCATCACGTACCCGCCATCTCGCCAACGCCACCACGCTTACCCGCCACCACGCCCTCGCCACCACGCCTCCGCCATCACGTACCCGCCATCTCGCCAACGCCACCACGCTTACCCGCCACCACGCCCCCGCCACCACGCTCCCGCCACCACGAATCCGAGCTCCTGCCAACGCTACCACGTCACCGCCACCAGGCCCCCGCCACCACAGTCCCGCAACCACACATTCACGCCACCATGCCCAGGACACCACGCCCCCGCCACCACAGTCCCGCAACCACACATTCACGCCACCATGCCCAGGACACCACGCCCACGACCCACCCAACAATGCCCCGACATACCCACTTCCGTCATTTCAGTACCTCGCTTTCCCGCCATCTCTTTTCACCCGTAACCTATTCACTTCTACTCTGCCTCGTCGTCCCTCCTTCTCACCAGGATTCCACGTGGCCTCGCTTCCCCATCTTCTTGGAGACCCATCGCTTCTTCTTTACGACTATGATTCTGCTCCATATCCCAGTTTTCTTTTTCTGTCTCTTTGTGCGTGCCTCCGAGCCTTTCATTGCCTGATACCACTGTATACTCTGCCCATCCTCTGCCTCTTCAATTTTTCCAAGTCTCGCCTGTTGCCTTATTGCGGTACCTATTTCATGACCGATTTTGACTTAATACATTAAAGAATGGTATAAAATTATTTCTCTTTCTCCTTTGTTTTGCCTTCACCCTTCTATTCCTTAAGTATTTATTGTCCTCTCTCTTTCTGACACTTCATTCACATTCGACTCAGCGGATCCTATTGCATTCTACAATGAATATGATTGCGTAGTCTTCCGCGGCTGCAGTTCGTATTTTCTAGGCTATCCGGAAGTAGCCGCGCCTCTGTCGTGGTGGCTGGCGTTTTGGCCAACATCAGAGCGTACTGACCTTCCCCAGAACGTACTGCTCTGAGTTTTGTACAACTGCAGAATACTACATTCTACAACTTCAACTCTGAATATGCAACTACAACTACAACTCTGCAGGTAAGGACGAATTCCGTCCTTACCTTCAGTTTTCCTTGAACAAATACGTTACATTCTTCAACCAAATTTCCAACTTTTAGTACAATTACTAGAAACGTACCGGGTCTACCGTCAGCCCACTTGCTCGCCTGATACCTACGTAATTATTTTGTGCCATTTTGTCGCGCCCTCCGTTGCATTGTTGCCGGCTCTACCGCGCGCATAGCTGAGCCCCGGTTGCGGAGCGCGACAGCAGATACGATCTGCGCGCTGCCCACGCAGGGTTGCGACGCGAGAGACGGCGTCGCCGGAAGACGCACGCGGGCCGACAGCGCGGTTCCTCTTGGCTCACGTCACATGCCGTGTGTAACTGTGGAACGGTGCTACGAAGATTCGAGGAGTCTAAAATTAATAATGACTGGAAAGAAAGAAATAATGCTTAAATGTATCAGCTAAACGAAAAATAATGTTAGAACTAGGATTTTAGTTCTAATATAATTGTCAGCACCCTGTCAATTTTTGGAAAAAGCGTTTACGTACGTTAATGTTTTGTCAAATAATTGGCTCCCCGACCTGGATTCGACCAGGTCTCCTGGTGTACGCCCAGTTACTCTAAACGCGAAGCTAACGCCGAGGTAACGAATTTTTGAACATGTTCTAAGTCGTAATGTATTACTCGTTTTTATATCTAATTGTCCCTACTCTATCACGTTTTAGATCGGGTTTACGCTCGGAAATAAGTAATTTAATTTAATTTTTATGTTTGTGATTTGTAAGAAATTTTATCTTTTAGAGAATGTTTACGTTTCATTTAATTTAATGAAATAAACAATATTTTCTTAAAACGATATTGAAGCCGATTTTTAAGATGCCATTTTAAATCAAATGAAAATAACAATATTTGTTTTTATTGTTATAAACTTAGTAGTCATTCCATCAATCTGTACAGTTTTCAAGTTACATAATACGTGTATATTTATTTTATATATTTACACCTGAAAACTAACTGTGAATAATAGCAAAAAGTACCAAAGTATCCATAGTAAAAATACTATAACTCTATTACTAATATAATAGTTTACCGAAAAGAACATCATCTTAATTTAATTTTAAGTTTTTGTCTTACACTTTCTAAATTACATAGACTTCTTAATAAGATTTAAGACTAATTACGTAAGTACTGAAATAAGTATGTTACCACAGTAAAGCTCTAATTCACCACATGAATTGTGTGTGAGTCGTAGAGCGTCGCGTGCCAGGCGTTGACGTAGCGTGCTGGGTGTGTGTTGCAGCGCAGCGGGCGCGGCGTGCTAGGCAGCGTGTGCGGGCTGGCGCTGGCGCTGTGCGCGCTGCTGCTGCTGCGCCTGCACCTCATGGGGCTGCGCGCGCCGGGCTTCTCCAAGGCGGACAACCCGGCGGCGCGCAGCCCGTCGCTGCTGACGCGCGCGCTCACCTTCGCCTACCTGCCGGCCTTCAACGCGGGCCTGCTGCTGTGGCCGCGCTGGCTCAGCTTCGACTGGGGGATGGACGCCATCCCGCGCGTCGCGTCCGTCTTCGACCCGCGCAGCGCCGTCGCGCTGCTCTTCTACGTGCTGCTGTACCGCGCCGCGCGCGCCGCCTTCGCGCGCGTGTACGCGCCGCCGCCCCCGCCGGCCGAGGAGGCGGCGCCGCCCGCGGGCGCCCACCGCAAGCAGCGCGCGCACCGCCGCCCGGCGCGCGCCGCGGCCGCCGGCCGCCGCGCCGCCGCCGCCGCCGGCGACGTGCGCTCGCTCAAGGCCGCGCTGGCCGCCGCCGCCGCCGCGCCGCCCTGCCCCGTGTGCCGGCACAGCCTGCTCGACCACTCCGCGCTGTGCAGGAGCTCCAACAACAACAACAGCATCTCGGCGCTGGGCACCGCCCTCCCGTGCAGCTGCGCCGGCGGCAGCCCCTTCTCCTCGTCCGCCTCCTCCGCCTCCTCCTCCTCCTCGTCCTCCTCCTCTTCCTCCTCCGCGTCCTCCTGCTCCTCCGCCTCCTCCTGCTCGTCGGCCTCGTCGTCCGCCTCGGACGTGCGGAGCGCGCCGCGGCACCGACGCTTCAACGTGGCCGCCGTCACCAGAAGCCAGTTCACAAGTGCCCAAATATTATTAATCTCGCTTTCGTTTCTGGCCATTCCCTTTCTACCGGCCACAAATTTATTCTTCTACGTCGGCTTCGTGGTGGCCGAGCGCGTGTTGTACATTCCTAGTGTGGGTTACTGTTTAATCGTCGGCTTAGGCTGCCATGTGCTACAATCAAAGACCAATAGGAAAATAGTGTTAGTGTGTGTTGCTCTGCTGTTGGTCGCCTTCAGCGTGAGGACTATCCAGAGGAACAGGGATTGGCTGGACGAGGAGAGCCTGTACCGCGCCGGAGTGCCCATCAACCCGCCCAAAGGTCAGAGCAGCGCCGCTGTCTTCTTCAACTATACTTTAACGACTTTCTTTTCTTAGCTTACCTGAATTATGCACGCCAGCCCGCCAGCTCAGAGGCGGAATTACCCGTAGACTCCTCTGTCTAAAAGATTGATGGTCGCTTCACTTCTTCCTTATGAAAGTTTAAACGTCTGCAATTTCTGCAATTTCACTCCCCGCCGTAAAAGCTCCGGGGGGGGGGGGCGTTGTGGCACCGGCGGCGAAGTCCTTTTCCTCACGCTCTAATGCGCCCTTAAAGCGGCAGTCGCTTTGAAATACGCTCGCGCGCCCTCTCGATCACTGCCGCAGGCTGTAATGCGATCCTCACTAGTCGCGACTAGATAACTCACGTTCACACATGATAGGCGTTTAGGCACCAAAAGTACCGCTCGTATGGGGTCGCAAAGTTAATACGAACTGTGTAGATAAAGAGAGGGCATTTACATAATGAAAGTAGTAAATGATGGTTACGATCGCGAACCATGCGGAGGGGAATTGAGGGAGGTGGTGCCGGCAAAATGGAAGAGAAGGTAGTTGAAAATCAGTCGCGTGAGACAACTAGCACTTCTCCAACGTGATTCACGTTTTATGCGAATGTTTGAGGTAAGTGTCTCGTGTCATTACAGTAAAGCGAGTGAAAGGAAGATAATTTACTGGGAAATAGCAGTGATGATATTAGTGGCTCAAAGCAGGTGAGACAGGTGTAAACAAGACAAAGGGAAAAATAAATGCGAAAATAATGGCACGAGGAGGAAGTTTTAAAATCACGACTACGAATATAAAAAAATACTATAATTAATAAAAGTAGCCAACGAAAATATAGAACGCAGAAAGAAATAAAAGAGAGATAAAAGAGAGGGACTTAATTTCAGACAACTGAACATTATTTGATTGTGAAACTTTACTAAAAGCAGAACATGACAGTGCGTAATTGTTCTATGCGTGTGTATGAATTTAAGAATCAATGAATGTAGACAGATAAATTAAAGAACAAAACGTATCTGAAAAGAAACATAAGGAAAGAAAAAAAAGTCTGTAAATAATAAGGGTTGTCCCAGCACATGATGGCATTTTCACCAAGAGTGATGAAAGGCTGCGGAGTAGAGGCGTCCGCCGTCTTGACACTATAACTTCGGTCGCAGAACTCCCACAGACGTCTCGCGGGGGGCGTGTCTCGTAGCACGTGTGAACGGGAAAGCGGGGAGGGCGGCTTTGTGAAATGGAGAAATATGGCGAGAGATTTTCGCCTGGAATCGATATCGAGCCCGGAGCTGTCGATACAGAACAAAATACTTTAGAACTCTCTAAAGGAAGATATGTGTTCGCATATTGGCCGGAAGGAAATGGGTAGGATTTCCTTGGGCTTAGATTTCGAGCGCCCCATATATTTCTACGAGCTGGAAAATTTGTTTCCATTGCTACCGTCTTTTATAATGGTGGTTAGTTATTTCAATGGATAACGCTCGAAAGTCCTTCCTTTTGAGGGTTCTTTTTGGATAGGAAGGAAAGAAAATAGGGTATTAGTAAAAATCATGAAATCCTTTCGGAAAAATTTATTGCTAATATTATAGCAATCCACCATACGAATGACTACAAAAAAAGTACAGATACCCATATTATTATCACAGTTGTACATCAACAACATCTCAGACTAGCGGGAAACAGGAAATACAAAACACGCCTGGAAAACGCAGAACGGGAACAGAGGGCACCTCATGCATCTTCACCAGGAAGATAACATATCGGCGAAGGAGGTCACTCTCACCTCAAGTGCGCCCTCGGCGCTGGTGTCGGGCGGCGGGCGGGCGGCGCGCGGGCGGCGGCGCGCCCGCTGGTGCGGACCACGCGGGTGGTTCGACTGGACCAGGCGGGGCGCGCCGGGCCCGCGCCCCCGACCACCCGGGCGCCCGCCGAGGCCGCACCCCTACGGAGGCACGAGAAAGAGGGGCGCGCTTTCCATTCCGGTTTCCCCGTACGCCTGGATGCGCCGGCCGCTGGAGGGGCCGTTTCCGGTTCCGTTGGAAACTGTTGCCGAATTTTTGATGGATTTTCTTCGAAAGTGTGCCGCTGGAGGGCGGCGGGGATTGGAGAGTTTTTGTTGCGCCGAGACGTCGCGTTGGAGGGGGATGGTCGGGCGAGCGGGGGCGGGGTGGGCGAGCCGGTGGTAAGGCTCAGCCGCAGGATGGGCGGGGCGGGCGGCGACAGGCTGGTGCAGGCTGGCCTCTGTCGCCCCGCCCCGTTGCTCCACGCCGCGCGCCGCGCCGCGCCCGGGACCGGAAGTGGCCTTAGTAGTGGCCGTGGCCGGCGAAGCCGCCGAGGTCGCCGCCGAAGCCGCCGCTGGAGCCCTTGCCGTAGTAGCCTCCGTGGTTGACGGCCTGGCTGTAGCTGGCGCCGTGGCCCGCGCCGCCGGCGATGGCGTTGTTCTGCTCGTCCTGCTCACCGTACCCGTGCAGAGTCACCTTGCCGCCCTTCTTCACCACGGCCTGCAAAGCGCCCAGAGCGGTACACCGACGTCAGTTACTGCGGAGGAATTAGAAGCGAGCATTTTTTCACTCAATGCAGCGCAAAAACTTTATTCAGATTTTCATGTCACGATTCCAACCACGTATGCTGATTTCCTTATGCTTTTTTAACAATATTCTGGGAAGTTCAAAGTTAATTTAGCAATTTATGTAATAACATATCTTATATTCAAATACGAAATAAAAGAAACAAATTTAAAATTCGTGTAAATACGTGCGATTTATGAAAATTATCTCGACATTGCTTTGTAGATGGATTATTTCGAATTAATAGACCAGTTCGTAGGTTAAATAAAGCGTTCATTAGTTTATTTTGATTGTTTCGTGTAGTTACGAAATTAAAATTCAGCATTATGCATGTATGCTTGTTAATGATTTTGTTTCATGTTGATAATTATTCTTCCCAGAATAATAAAATTCTTGCACTTCTGAAACGTGTACGGAGGGGTAACAAATGTTTTCCGACCCTACACTTACTGAAAATTATATGCTGTTACTTTTGTCGCGTTTATTTCGCCTGGGTTATGGCATATTTTGGCAATGGCGTGTTCATAAATTCGTCAAAATAACACTCCGCACTAAAGAACATAAAATGCAGAATGAAAATTCGAGATACATGTAATTCATGAAATATGTATGCGTAGCGACTGCGATGTCTCAATATTGAATGGTGGTCGTAAACGTAGTATGCGCTCGTAACAACCGGAGCTCATGCATCAGATTTTAGGGGAGAGAGAGAGAGGGAGAGAGAGAGAGGGAGAGAGAGAGAGGGAGAGAGAGAGAGAGATTTCGGCTGCGAATGACTGCGTGCCACGAGTTTATGCAATTCAAAAAGTTATTTCTGTACAGTATGGAGATGTCGAAAACAAACAATATCGGAGTTATTAAAATGCCAGATCATAAGTTAATGCATCTGCGTGTCGTGTACTGATAAGATATTTAAAAGACATATTCTGTGGGCCACACGGACTTAATACCTAATCTCACCTGATGTGAAAATAGAAGCAATTTTTACAATTTTTCTAGGTAAATTATTCAATTTGCAATTTTTATTAGTGAACTAAATTGATTCTTTAAAAGGTTGAACGCAATCATAATACCCTCCAATGTAATTTTGATCTATTGTATTTTTTCAATGAAAAATTTGTCAGTTCTCTTAAAGTTCATTATTGTTGTTAATAATGGTCAGTTGTGTATTAGTACCTTATGCTATAATGATTCTTATTACCGTACTTATCTCAAAGTCATAAATTTTGACTTTATATAATCAATGCGAATAAAATAAATTAAACTCTTTTTTTACTATCCCTTACTTTGAAATGAATAAAAAACGAAATAATTATTGTATTTGCGTATTGCGGATATTTTTTAAACGTTACTACTCGATAGTCATCAAAGAAATTTTGAAAACTTCAAGAGAAGTTAAGGTATAACAGTTCTGATTGTTTTACTATGAAAATGTAATAATAGAGTGTTGACAATTAAGAAATCCGCGGCGCTTTCCTTACCGCGACTGC
Organism: Gryllus longicercus; assembly: GCA_038098605.1. Classification (NCBI taxonomy): domain Eukaryota; kingdom Metazoa; phylum Arthropoda; class Insecta; order Orthoptera; family Gryllidae; genus Gryllus; species Gryllus longicercus. The sequence goes on from JAZDUA010000720.1 coordinate 627,897, forward strand.
CACAATCTTGTCACCTTTTCGATAAGTTACTACTTCGGAAATATGGCCGACACTGAAAATGCCATCCATGTTGGCACTGTTTAACAATTGAATTCAATAATTAAAATTGTTCGAAGCAATAGTCACTCTCACCAGGAGTTGGTATCAGCGCAACTGGGCTTCAATCAGGAGACCGGGGTTGTATTACTAGTCTGGGTGACTATTGCTTCGAAAAATTTACATTTCCTTATTAACCAGTCACTTGCACAAAGCAGACACACCTACGACGTCGTGCCACACAGAATTCTTGGCCCGAAACGTTTACTTTCCTTCGTAAAAAGAGGGAATTTCTCACACACATTTGCACTCACATACTTCACTACCACACATCTCAGGAGACCAGACCGACGCTTGGAGTTTGTCCGGGCTAGGGCGGTGCCCTGCTGGTGGGAGATACTTGGATGGGGAAACCCCCGCCAGCCTGCATGTAGGGGACAGGAACATAAAGGAAGAACATCGCCACCTCCCGCTATAAAACATGCATTACACCTACGTAACTAGAGGCTATAGCAGGCGAGTGCCCGTAAAGTGAATGAAAGAAAGCGCGGGAAGGGGGGTTGGGGGGGCGCACCTGGAAGCCGGTGTGCTTGTCGGCGGTGTACTCGACGGTGCGCAGGTGGCCGTCGGCGTCCTGCAGCGTGTACGAGCCCTTGACGGAGTCCCCGTGGCGGCTCTCGCTCTGGCTCTTCACGTCGCCGGTGTGCGGGTCGTGGACGGCGTAGTCGAACTTGTACTCCGGGTGGGCGTAGTAGTCGGCGTGGCCGGCGTCGTCGTGGCCGCCGCCGTAGCCGCCGCCCAGCGATTGGCTGACGTGGCTGGTGCCGAAGCCGCCCGGGAAGGCGTGCCCGGCGGCTGCCAGGAGCAGGAGGGCGGATGCCAGCTGAGGGTAGAAACCGTGCGGTTCGCTTTCTCGTGGGCTTTGCAATGCAGCTTCACTACGTGCACGTTCTGTTGAGCTCGCGATTTGCCAGTCGTGGTAGGACTAGAGCGGGAGGTATCTTGCTATTTTGTTAGAATTAAAATCAAATCAAATATGTACTTCGTTTACTGATGAAAATAAGTTTTACTCGGATATTAGTAGGGATGGAATATTTCTAGTTTTCAAATGCTGAAACCTCGCCTTCTTGGGACTTTTATTCATTATTTAACAACGTATAGTAAAAGGGTGGGGAAGAAATTTTGGAGCTCAACATAACGCGCACAAATGATACTCAATTCTCGTACACCAATCACTTTCTACTGGTATATTTGTGACAAAATAAATCAAATCAAATACGAAAATCTTTTAATTCGAAATAACTGTCCAGGTCTTCCAAAACGTCGTTAGCGTTGCGATCTAATGATGATGATGATGATTATTACTATGTAGGGTAATGTGTGTAATATGAATAAATATAAAGTAGATAAAAAGAATGAGATTAGAGAAAAATAAAACTCCTGAGCCCCCGCCCCCTTTCATCAATTCGAGTTCTACATTGATCGAACGTCATGTGAACTCGTGTAGTTCGATGTGGACCGCTAACCTCTATTGTAGAGATACAGCATAACGTTAAATTAAAAGGAAATAAACTCAAACTTAATTTCTTCAAATTATCGGTCTAATGGCTAACTTAACCCGGGTTTTAATAGTCATTGCTATGTTTGCTTTGGACTTGGCACGAGCTCTTGAGCATTTACTATAAGATCCACTCAACCGTTTAGTTACCCAATCAGTATCGAATCACCCAAAGTCGAAATGATCTTGTTTGCATAAAAAATGTATGCCCGACGTGTTGACTGAATTTCCAAAACAAGAAGTTTGTTTATTCTAGGATTTTACAGATTGAGAGTTAAAATGAATGAACAGGTCTGCGAGACAGAAGTTCAAAGCGCACTCGAGCACGATTTAGAACTATTTCATCACCACCCGAGCCCGACATAAGCTAGCTCCAAAACCGAGTCCATATTGATGCCACTTAACCAAAAACTCTTTCCAAATGTGTATTGCTTGTAAGATGCTTTTTTTATTGAAGCAGTTCATCCTATTATGAATCGCCTTAAAGATACGACAGATCAACTTTTTTGAAATGCAGACCTTCCATTACAGGGTCAAGTCAAATGATGTCGCTTGTCAATGATTTGAGACACTTTGAATTGAATAATTTAGGTTTGATACTGATTAAAAAAACATATTAGTGAGCGAAAGTTAATGTTTGAATGAACAAAAATTTCGAAGAAAAGCTGCATTTAAAAATTACCTAGACATTGCAGTCAGGTTAATTTAAATGCCATAATATAGTACGTAGAAAGTAGTGAAATATATTATACATCTATAGATTTTTGGTTAATCATATTACAAATCCTTCATTCTTCACAGATTGCATAAATCGAAATATTAAAAAAAATCACAAATTGTAAAGGTCACATCAATTATGTGGGCACACATAATCATTCACTACTATTATTTATAGTGTGACTGTGTGCATTCAAGAAGTAGGATTAAAAATATAGAAAGTCATGAATAATTTTTAAATATCGAAAAGTATTCTACATTTTTAGAATATAATTTTACAAGTTTTGGACGTTCAGTGTTATAGTAATGTTGTTTTATATTTAATACATAGGAATTGTGCTACAGTACATTTAATTCCAAATATAGAACTTTATAACTATATATTATATAAAATGTTTTTGTGTAGCCCGAATTTGTAGTCATGAACTCATTTGTCAAGCTTTGCTACAGAAGAATATTTTCAGTATTTCGAACATTTCATAAAAGTAATATTCTTCGAATTTTGCCGCAGCAATTCAACAAAAGTCGTTGTAAAACCAAAATATTGTATATATTTTTTCATTGAAATTTTTATTGAATCTTTTACATTCTATTTCAAAAACTGGTTCGAAATAACCCCTGGAAAAATGCTTTCATGAAGCGAGGTTTTAGCTTCTAGAATTCCATTGCGGTTGCAAGAAGAATTCAATCGTTTTCCAATAGGTTCATGAAAACATTTTTTTCTTCTAATATTAAAAAGGCAATAGAAGATTTCATTTAAAGAGAATAGTTCGTATCGAATGTATTTCTACGGCACAAATGAGCCGTACAATGGCGTAGCGAACAAACCGGTGAAAGCGAAATCCTGCTTGTTTATCCCATGGCCGGTCGACCGGTCACGTCGAGAAGAGAGCTGTGCGTATCCATAATGGATGTAAATCACGCAAATCCTTGCGAACGTGATACGGTGGTCTATTGCACCAGTTGCGATCGGCGAGGCGGCCCAGTTTTGCAAGTTATTTTTGGTGAAAATTCATATTCGACCAAAGAGAACAATCTGCCTGCCGCAACGCTGGCATTCGCTTTTCAGTGTAATTGCAATAATTCCCGAATAATATCTACTTTCAACGAGTCTGCTGGCTGCGCATTGAGCTTGAATTAATTTTTGTGCTGGAGGCTTTTTACCTGAAAAACCGCATTAACCGCATATAAAGGCAGTAATTCGGATTTCATTTTTTATTCTAAATTTTGAAGTGCAAAAGCAAATGATTTTATCATTGGTTCTGAGAAGTACAGGATATTCAACTCTATTGAATAGTGATTTACTGGAATTTCGAAAGATCTAGAGATTTATCGAAACTAATTTTTAATCTTTCGCTAAATAACCATTAATACGCGTTCCTATTTAATGATTTGGGCTGCAGACAAATAAAAAGTTCTTTAGCAAATGCTTCTACAGGATCCTAAAATATTCCGATCCGACTCGATCCGTTCAGTGGAGAGCACTCTGGCGAGAGCTTACCTGTACAGCCTGCATGTTGCACTTGATGTCCAACTGTTGAAGGCGAAGGGAGAAGAAACTACAATGAAGCTTGTAGTTGAGGTGAGAGTGATGCCTGCTCCGGAGCCCGAGGCGTCTTTTATACAGCGCGCTCCCCTCCCGGCGCCCCGGCCACGTGACTGCGGCGCCCGTCACAGCCTCCGCCGCGCATTTCGGGAAGCGCGACGCGAGGGGGCGGGGCTCGGGGCTCGGGGGGCGGGGCGGCAGATGGCGGGCGGACGCCGAGGGGAACGGCTGCCGGGGAAGCGACGGTGGCATACATCAAGCACTGGAGCGGACATAATAATGGCAAAATGAAGTGACGAGCGCAGTAACAAATTGTTGGCGCGCTGCAGAAGGGGAGGAACTATAATAGCGAAATTATAGTGTAATTGGACGAAAGATGCCCAAAGTATTCATCTAGAAGAGTAGTAAGAAAAGTAACAAAATGAAAATATCCTTGGAATCTTACGTATACAGGGAAATTCGACGGAATGTGTATAGCCTATGAGGGGGCTGTAGTGGGAGAGTACAGGAGAGTAGCGAAAAAGCTAATATTGTGTGGGGCGACAGTCGGCAAAGGCGGCCGGGATGACGCAAGAGGCGAAAGCAATGGCAGCGGAAAAGCGTGAAGAAAGAGAGCGGCAACGGCAAGCGGGGGTGGGGGAAGGGGATGGCAGCAGCGTGGTCCACAGCGGATGGCGATGGTGACGGCGAGGGCGGGGGGGGGGGCAGGGTGGCGGTGATACTGAAGCTGCGGAGAAGCGTTGGTAATGAGCCCGCCGACGCAGTCACCGCGCCGGAACACGGGAGCCCGCACTAATTAGCACGAGAACAAAGATCGCACCACTTCCTTCACGCGTGCGCGGTGATTTACAACGAGAGGAACTCTCGATTCGCGCTGTGCGACCGCGCACCCCGTGCCCCCGCCCCCCCCGCCCCCCGCCGCACGGTGCGTGCACCGCAGCTGGAGAAACCGTTTTTACATAAAGCTCCTTGCGCCTTTGTGCGATAACGAACATACACTGATTTACATAACGCTCCTCTGTAGCTGAGATCGCCGCTTCATGCTTCGATTCAGAGCAGTGAATCCGCGCCCCAACCCATCCCTCATTTGCTGACGAGCCCATTAGTTCAGGAAAGGGTTACGTTCGAGCCCCTAGGATGGCTCATGGCCAGGGTACTAGCTTCCCGTGGCGCGGTCCCGGGTTCATTTCCGGTCGGGTTCAAATGGAGTTATAGCTTTCCTTTAAAATAGTGTCGGTAATGTCAGTAAACAATCCAACTTAAATGAAAATAAAACCTTTGATTTTCAGGATATGCTTTTCAATAAAGACTCCTCCTGATGTATGTAAATTATTCAGAGAACATGATTGCGAACAAAATATAAACCATTATTCTAAACGCCCAAAACTTTACAAACCTACTCATATTCCTACTCACGTGGAAAGTATATCCGGCCAATAAGAATTGTTTGAAATGTTTTGTAGTTATTGAACCATGTCTTTTTTTATTCTTATCCTCTATTATTTCATTCACAATAAAATTTCTTAATAAAAATGTAACACAAACTAGTATAGACTTTATAGATGTAATTGTTTTCGTTGTTCGTAACTTAAAGTACATCATTACAATTGAATTTTACCGATAGAAACAGAGTAGAATGCAAAGTAAAACTGAGAAAATGAACTCTTATTTTTTGTAATATTCGTAAATGTATCTCCCCCGAAGGTAGGTTCGATGCTAAATATTGACAAAAGAAGTTCAATAGATTTTATTTTTCTAAGTAATACTGGCGAAATATAAAATTATGAAATATGATCAATAACCATAAATTTGTCATAAATTTACAGTGAATAATCCTTAAAAATAAATTAACTTGAATAACTTCAAATATTTTTTTGAGGGACAAAGAGCGTATTTTTTCAGTCTTACGAACGCTTTTATTAGTGTTGCCCTCAAACAACAATGCTGTTATAACAAATAAGAGTTCATTAACCCCAAAATTAAGCTTCTCAAATCTTTTGAGGTTCTTGGGAAAGGTACGCATTCTTTTGTCGGTCTTCTCGTTTCACAAGATGTCATGTTTTAACACAATGCATATTCAACATCATGCGTTTCCACACACGCAACTATTTGGTCACACACACTTTTGTTTCTTATAACAAAAAGAATTATATTTTCCGTTATTTTCTCCAGGAAACAACTGTCAACGTTTATCAGATGACGCTCTCTGGAGTGTATTAAGGTGCATTTCGCGTAACCCCTGGTTACCCATCTGCGCGACAAGCTGATTAAATGAGAACTTGCATCTTGAAAATTAATGTTACTTGAATACTCTATGAAATTAATCGCCGGTTTTCATCAGTGTTCGGTTAATGAGAAGATATGATTTTGAAAACCGCCTGCTTAATCAATGTAGTAAAAGATTTGTAAATTTAATTGGAAATCTGGAAATTATAAGTACATATTTGCGAATTTTACTCATTTTACAATGAAATGAGTATAACTAGTAATAGTAATATATTCACCTCGCCCTTTATGATCATTTCACAATGACATGATACTGTGATTTTTTTTCTGTATTGTCACACATGTTTATCACATTTTCTCTATGTTTTATTGTTGATTGAGTTTCTTGGTATCTCTCATAAAAATCGAAGCGGAGCCTTCCTCAAACAAAAAGATGTATCCTCTAACATTAAGGTCTCTGGAGAGGTTTTTATTCCTCGTCTTGAGACGTTGGCGTCGTCTCCGCCCTAATATTGCTTCGAGAAGAGGTCGGGGTATCGGCTGCGAGAAGGTCGTGGTCGGCAGGGAATGAGACTGCACCCTCGTCTTCGGTTTCTCCAGAGTTATCCCATCCACTATCGAGATTCCGCCTTCAAGGTAATCTCGTACTGCAGTACATGCTGTTTGTGAACTAAGGCGGACATATTCATTTCATTTTGCATTTCGTCTGTGATTGAAATTACTTATTTTGTAGTTTATTTAAATCTCTAATGGTATCTTAATCTTCTTTAAAGTAAAAAAAATCAACGATATTTTTCGAAGAAACGTCTCTTCTCGGCTTTTTTAAAGAGTGTATTTTTAACTTACACATCTGGAGTCATTTAAAACACTAAGATTATTTTACGTATCGATATATGTTCTTGAATTTCGAATATTCTAAGTTTTTTCATTCATGTTGAATATATATATATATATATATATATATATATATATATATATATATATATATATATATATATATATAATATTTCGTTATTTATTTCTCAACTCCTCTGCGTCATAATATTCGTAATTATTTTGTTTAAATTGCCTAATCTAAAACACATTGTTCTTCAAGTGAGTGTTCAATCCGAGGACTGATGAGGTCGCATCACATTTTTAAAGACGGTAATAAAGCATGTTTTCATAATGTGCTGATCATGAAGTGGAATTCTGAGTGCGCAGGGAGGGAAACTATCTTGTTGCGTACGCAGTCGCCCGCCCTCGCACCGCGCGTGGGCGGCTGCGCGTGCCCGGCCAGCGCCGGGGCGTTCGGGCGCTGTTGAGGGCGCGAGGCGGCGGCTGGCGCGCGGCCAGCGGCCCAGACGAATCCGCGTGCGCGGGGCGGGGGGCGGGGGCGGGGGCGGGGCGGGGCGGGGCGGGGGCGGGGGCGGGGGCGGGGCGGGGCGGGGCGGGGCGGGGGCGGAGGCGGGGGCGGGGGCGGGGCCGACCTTGGCCCGCATGCCACGCCTTGCTGCGCCCTGCGACACCTGCGCCGCCACCCTCACCTCCCCGCGCCCGCGCACAATGCGCTGCTGTGCTCACTCCGAGGGAATGCCACTCGCTCTTCTAGGAAAATAAAGCTTAAGTCTTCATAGTATACGCCTCTTTAATGCTAATTTCTTTTTTATCATTTAACAACCGTTCAACGGACTCTGGAAATTTTAACATATGACTATTTATTACAAATCAATAAATATTTAAACACTTATTTTCATGTCTGTTCTCTAACGGTGTTTTAACCTGAAGCCATTCGTCATCACAAAAAAAAAGTTTGTTTTCTAGTCAAAATTTTCTTCGGGTTACTTTGTGAGGTAACTTTATAAACAACAAACAAATGTGAAATAATAAAATATAATATTTCATTTCACTCACACAGAAATCTATCCTTCACAAATCAGTACTTCACTTTCCAAGCGTCAACCATTTTTAATACATCGTTCAAAGGATGAAACATAATCAAATTCTAAAGATAAACGTAATAAAATTGCCATTAAAACAATTGGTGGTATAAGGTTGTTTTGAATTCAATTGAAATTTCCTTAAGATTGGAAATACACTGTAGATGTGGCTATAAAACAAACAAACAATCAAAAATATTATTCTTGGAATAAAAGGAAATAATAATTTTAAGGAAAGTAGTCTTCAGTTATGTCCGGCTAAACACGATCTTTCACTAAAAAAAGGATAGAAACCGGTTTAGCCTTCCCAGAGGTTACTCCAAACAGAATCGTTATCTCAACAGCACCCTTTTTGTTCAAATCCTATATTTAAACACGAAAGCATCTCAAATGTAACCTCTTTTAATACGCATATTGATTGATTGGTGATTCTGTGCGCGTCAACCCCTAAGTGTGGTGCATGCTTGGTTTCCTCCGGTGTTGGCGATAATCTTTCCCCGTTGGGTGGATAGATCCGGTGCTGACTTATCCTCAGCTAGCGGGGGTTTTCCCAGCCACCAGCGGGGCACCGCTCAAACCGGGACAAGTTCAAAGCTCCCGATCGGTCTTCCGACATGTGTGTTAGAATACGCATATTCAAGGGTAAGGTATGTAAGTAAAGGGTAAGGATTGGACAAGGAAGAGGAAGGAATGATCGCGCGCGGTCCGTGACCCGTTTCTCAGACTTCTGCTCCGGTACTCGCCTGGTGTTGGTTGGATAAATCACGAAAAACTACCAATCAGAACAAGCTTATAACTGCTAAAATCCTCCTTCAGATAGCGACTGAATTCGACCTAACTTATAAAGTAGTGTCGAAAATTCCGCCTCCATCGGGACTGGAACCTAGGACCTCCCGGTCAGAGGATCTGTGCCACCTCTCCCGTCACAAAAACACACCTATTGAAAGTTACCTACACAGACCTAGCTGTTGTTAAATCCGAATAGTCTTGTCCTCTCTAAAAACTTAAATTGCCTATAACAGTGAATTAATAGACTGAAACAAGTGTATTTTATGTGTATATTGTATGTATTGAATATAACATATAAAACAATTGTAGCAGTTTCAATTTGCTATGAAAATTGGGATTTATTACTTTTTTATAGTTTAAATAACAAGACAAATCAAACTATGCTTACCTTGCCAAAATAGCAACCAAACTAGTCAATCACAGTAGAGTATATTCATATCGGAGCAATCTACAAATTTAAATGATGAAACCTAGATTATATTTTTTCTAAAAGATTTAGGAGTCAGCTCTGTTGGCGCACTACTTGTGACACATGTGATATTCGATATTGAAATTAAATGTTATAATGTTTATTTCCGAAACATCTGTTATTGCTATAAACATCTGTTATCGTAACAAATATGTTAAAGCTTGCACACAGGCACTTTTGGACAAAACGTAGCAGCACTTTGCCTTTCTGCTGCCCGCATGTTCCATATCATGTGCATCCGAGCTATCAGAAGTGTCATAACAGTTCTATTTAAAAAAAATTGTTAATAGCGTATAGGATTTTTGGCCGTCTTTGAGTCACGGAGACTCCACACACCCGTCCTGTTTTCTTGAGTATTTCTATGCCTTTTTTGTCGCATTGACATTTTACTGCAAAACTTCCAGCTGGAATTCCGGAAATGAGGTTTGTAATTACCTCATCAAACGCCTTTTCTTGAGTATGTTCACAGTATCATTGTCCCTTCTGGTTGGGGGATCCCTATCATGATGACATGTGTTGTTGTAGGTACAATTCTGTGTTCCTGGATTGTTATACAAAATAAATTATGAAAACAAAAACTAAGTAGCAAGTGTTAGTAGAACTAGATTTCTCAGACCATTCTATTAACTCTCTATATTTTCTCTCCCTGAATTCACCTTCGATTTGATCGAAATCATACATTTGATATCATAAATTTATTTTCGAAGTTTGTTGTCGAATTCCTATAACAATTGAGGAAACTTCACAGTATTGGTCTGGGGGTGAGTTTTCGTTGGCATTTAAAATGAAATAATTGTAGTCGTTGTCATTGTCAACAATACCTACAATACTATTTTGAAGCTTCACAACTTGCATATCTCTGATGGCTTCAGCATGAATCCCGTTTATCGTTACCCATTTAGTTTTTCATTTACCACTGCTGCTATCGTCTTTCCTAAAATTCTTATTGTCCTGCCCTTGGCGCACAGGTCCATTGTTCCTTCCCCGCTGCATCCGACATCTTCATAGCTCACGTTAATCGCCGTCTTATTTCACAGACTTCAATCTCCGTTTACTCAGCTGCAGCTCCGCACGCTCGACTACTCCCAAAGGAGATCACCTTCCTTTGGAGCGGCGTCGTCGCTGGCGCTGTTCGCCTGTGCTTCACCTTTACAGCCTCCCTCTGCCTCCCCTCGGCTCCTCTTGCCGTCGGGTGTCTCCGCGCCCTCGTCGCCCTGTCAGCCACTCGCCGTGTCATCTCCCGCCCCTCGCTCCTCGCCTCCCCCCCCCCCCGCCCAGCGCCGTACAGCTTCGCTCCGCCCCCCACCCCCCCGGGGAACCCACGCGTCTGGAAACTTTTTTGATTGGATCATAGCAAGCCCTCGCGGCAGCGCGCCGTGCCTCCGCCCGACCTCCCTTCTCCTTCTCCGCCATTTCTTCCCTTCACAGCGCCGGCATAACTCGGCTTCGCACTTGTCAACGCTCCATTGATACACGCGACGAGGGCGCGCGGCGGTCGTCTCCTTTCCGTCTTCCGCAGTCTGTTCCTCCCCTCGCGCGCCGCGACCTCCGCCTTCGCGAACGGCTGCGCTCGATTTTCCTTCCGCCTCCGCCGCCGCCGCCGCCGCCGGCCGCGCGCGGAAAGAAGGGAGAAAGGCGAGACCGCGACTCGCGAGGCGGGCGCCAGGCGCGGAGCCAGCCAATAAGATGCGCGCGCGGCCCTCAATTGCTTATCTGAAAATGGCTAACGACGGCGCCCTGTAATGTTTCCGAAGGAAGTTCTCTTATGGGTTCGGAAATTATTCGTTTTCTCCTTGGAGACGGGGATTCTAGGAAGAAAGAAAGAAAGAAGAAAGAAACTATCATTGTGACAGAAAAAACTATAAGATTTGCACATTTATTCGGATAGGAAAATAAAACAATTAAAAGAGTAAAGTTGGCGTTTTCCACACGTTTTCACGGAAAATCATTTTTCTTGATGTCAGCAACGAACTTGAATTATTTAATTGTAGAATCCACCTGTCTGATATATATATATATATATATATATATATATATATATATATATATATATATATATATATATAATGACAATAAGGTTTGTGAAACTAAAAAAAAACATGATTTAGAAAATATTTAAGAGCGTTAACGAAAGTTCATTATCCTATTTTCTAAATACTTCCATTATTTCAATGTCAAAAGTCTCAAAAACTCTTCATCAACATTCCCAAAATTCTAAATTCTTTTTCCAGTATTTGTTCCAATAAATTGCTGCAATTCATTTTAATAATTATAATTTTTTTCAAGCAATTATCAATAGTTAAGTATAAAATATTATTTTATGTATTATCAATATACGCAGGTTATATTTTAATTAATTGTTATATTTGTCTATTTACAAAAGAAATTTCAAAATTTATCATTTTATGTTAGATCTACGTAACATCATCTAGTAAATAATTCATTATTTTCGTCTCAACTGGGTGCGCGGAACATTATGCGAAGAGTACAGTAGATATGTATCCCAGTATTTGAAATGTAGAAGAAATTGCGCAACATTTCCAGTTTCTCTGACACTAATTTGTAGAATCACAGTTTACATTATCCTAATTAGTTTTATCTTTTCTTATTATTTTTGAGTCTGTATATAGCGGTAGTAGAATTATTCTGAGAGTAATTCTACTATAAAACCAAAATATTACATAAAAGATATTATAGACAAAACAGATGAAAAGAAGTGCACAATGTGCGTGGAAAAAACGCAAATAAGAGTAAACATACAACTATTTACGTGGTATAAGTATACACATTAATTATTCGTATATTTATGTTTTGCGTAAAAAATATCAGATGATTTGATATTAACAATATTCTATTTCGGCAAGCAAAATACTGAATTATAAGAGTATCAAAATTAGTCTGCGTAAATTAATAAAATACTAGAATTAATCTGCTATATTGGCTAGTATGTAAACTATGTATTTGATATGACCTTTCATTTACTTGTTTAATGGAGGTAAGATTTTATTTTTTGCAGAGATCGTTTCCGAGAAAACGTTTTATATACTCCGCCACAATATTACTTCTTACTTCCCTTACAGTTCTTAATCTGCACTTTCTCTTAAAAGAAAGATTCTCATAAAGGAGGGCGCCATTCTTGAGTTCTTTTCCAAGAAGCGAAATGGGGTGATGAAGCAGGTGATCGTTCTGTTGTAAGGGCAACTGCGAAAAAGAGCAGAAAGCACAGGACGCAGGCGTCGCAGTTATTTTGCGCCTCCTTTCGAGAACTCGCCGACTTGATGACAGAGTATTGCGAGCTCTAGTTTCCTCCACTCGCCTAAGCTAAATATATTTTGCTTTAGTGGATTACATTTCTTAAACTGTTTTAAAACGGCCAAAATTGTCACAATGATATCATTTCCAAAACTCTCACCTTTTTTATCCACAAATGTCGTAGGATGAAAAACACAGATTTTCTATTGGTTTGAACTAGTTACGTTGAAGTACTTGTGATTCATGAATTTTTAAGTTTCCATTATAAAAAAAAATTCATTAACTCGAAACTTGTAATTAGTTCGTTTAAATTACTAAAAATACCCATTACTCAATGAAGAAAAACTGAGGAAGGAAATTGTGAGTTTTATTTCTGCCCAGAAAAATAGATTACAATCAAGTTATGCTTCTTTCCAAAAATATGCATTAATTGTGAAACTCTATTGAAACAATTGGAGAATGTTTTGAATTCGTTCCACTGATATTAATCATCACATGCGAATGCAAAAGGATGTCAATGACGGATTCCAGTATATTTTTTTCCCTGTATTTTGTGTGGATAAAGAATTACTGATTCATCTTTAATAATGTTATTATTAGAAACTTTCTTATCGCTAAGAAATAATTTTGTATATCAAGGCATATCAGATGTGCATAGAACCGACGAAAATGATGCCCTGCGTAATGACTCTCTACATTCTCTATCTACCAGGCCTGCCCGTAAACAACAATTTTGACCAGCGCAGTGAATATTAATCTAGGCCGTCCCCCCTCTCCAAGAAAATCCTTGATCATCTGCATTCTGCAGAAGGGGCACACGTACAAAAAATGTTTAAAATATTACCTTGCAATACCTCAAAAACTTAAAATCTTTGTAATATTGCAGAAAATTATTTTAATATAATGCTAAACGTATGTAGCATTGGTTCTTAAGTCTTCATTTATTTTGCAATTTATTCTGGGGTCCGTCCTTGAGCCCACACCCTTCTTGGTGCCCTCCGGGTACCGGAATGGAAATTGCTATGCGATGTTATTACACATGCAATTTGCCTGTAATTTGATACACTGTATGTAGAATTCTGCTCGAAGATGTAGGCGTAGAAATAACATGCCCCATTTGTCATTAGATTGATGAACACCATAGGGTTGGAAGTGACAACGAAATGTCACTTCAAAGTAACGTCTCCCATAGAACGTCACATACAGTTTTTAACTGTTTTTGACGTAAATAAATAAATAACTAAATTTGTCAAGCTACGTCTTAATAAGCATATATCTGCCAAAAAAATGATATTAATGGGTCTATGTAGTTATTTTTCCTGTCTTCTTAGTATCTGTTATAATATTTTCATTGAATTACGTATTATATGGAATTGCGGTTTCCGTAGGATATTTTCTCAAATTAAGTCAATTTTGGAAACGTAAAACCAAAAGTAATGCGATTTTATAGATTACATACACTTTATTTCGATTTATAAAATTTTAATGTCATCCACTATATCAGATACAACTCCTCAATTCCGTGACTCCTTGTTTATCCCAGTTCCATGCTTTGTGTTTTGGTGTATTTGCGCCATAAAGGCGAACCTACGTGATTTGCAGGCGGACGGTAGTTGCCGCATTTCGTCTTAGAATCGGGTGCGAATGCGAGAGAAGAGTTTCTCCTGGTTTCCCCCGCATCTCATCTGCGGCGGCGGCCACTTCCGGTTACCCGCGCGGTTCGCGTGCCGCGCAGCTTTCGGGTTGCGTCGCGACGCTCGGCCCCCGGCACGCGGAAGCCCCTCCCCCTCTCCTCGCCCCCCCCCCCCTCGACCAGCATCACCTCCCATCCACAGCCACAGCTTACATAAACGACAGATGTAAGTCAATTGTTAGAATAGGATATCACCCTATTTCTTAAGACAAACTCAGTTATAATATCTGGTCCTTAACCGTATTGAACTCTTATCAATGTAGAAAACTACAAATCAATATGCTTACTAACAACGTACTATCAGAAATTCTAAACTACAACCAGATCTCACTAAATTACTTCCCGACAAGGATTAAAAACATATTCTCTTTTGAAGCCTTCTTCAACATTTTCTCCGATAATTGTTAACAAGAGGGGCTCTAGTAGTTTCCTACGCCTTGTGTCATGTAGTTAAGTTTAGATCAGTAAGGTAAAATGTAAGACATCACAACGTATTATAAAGCACGATACTCAACTAAGTAACAATTCATCATCAATAAAAAATATGTTTTTTAAGAATTGTTTATACGTTTGTAATTATCGAGCGTTTTATGTGTAATAGGGCTTTTAAGAGCGTTGGACGTTCCTGGAATTTATAAATAGTTGGTTTGCGAAACGTTCTCTATTTCGAACAGTTGTATTACGTTGCTTAAACGTACAGTAAACAGGGACGTCTGGTGAAGATTTGCAGAACTTCTAATAATCCCGTAATAAACAAAAGTACAAAAAAAATCTAAACAATATAACGAAAAACACCGAACTGTCAAAAACATTCGTTCGATATAGGTGAAGGTAGGTTCATCACTAGTTCGAAGACCATCCTTCACTAATTTTCAATACTTGTTAATTACATTTAAAAATCACTATTGTGTTTGAGAGTATCGTAAACATTAAACATTTATTATGAAACCATTTCGTATTAAGAAAGATGTGTTAATTGCTTGTATTAGCTTTATTGCGATGTTTTATTTAAAATTCCCTAAAATTGGAGGCCCCATTTTGAATGGCACGTGGGGTCGTTGAACCCCTAAATGCAGTTCCAGTGTTGGTAGCAAGTACCTAAAACGGTTTTACGCCGCTGCCCCAGAAAGCGGAGAAGAGCGGGAGGCGGAAGTCCTGCTCTCCGCGCGGTCCAGAGAGCAGCCGAGGAGCAGCGCCTGCGAAGGCGCTTCGTTGCGGCGCCAGGCGAAACTGCGCCGAGCGGGACCCTGATGGGGGAGGGCGAAGCGCGACTCGAGTCAGAGTGAATAGCGACGCGCGTGGCAGAACGGGACTGGGTTTTTGGTTGATTGAAGTTTTCGGGCACGTCCACCGCTATGGTCATCAGTCCTATTAGTGTAGTGAATTATGTGCCTTCTGCTCGCACAGGGAATTATTAATCCTTCCGTAATGAAGTGATAGGATGGTGATGAAGGGCGAAGAAGGCCATCACACTACTGCCTTAGCGTTCTCGGCTAAGGCTAATTATATACTATATAAGGCTAATATATAACATAAGGCTAAAAATATATAATATAAGGCTAATATAATACATATTAGCCTTAGTGAAGTGAATGATGTGCTTTACAGCTCTCCTAGATAGTGAAATCGGGCGCTTACCTACACCGCCGCTTGCAGGGAAACTACTTCTTCTTCTTCTTCTTCTTCTTCTTCTTCTTCTTCTTCTTCTTCTTCTTCTTCTTCTTCTTCTTCTTCTTCTTCTTCTTCTTCTTATTCTTATTCTTCTTCCTCCTCAAGTATCTCGCTTCAGAGAGGCACAGACCCCACGACTCTCGGCTATCCTCCCGACATGTGTGGTAGTATACTGAAAGCAAGTGTAATTTTGTGTAAGGCGAGAGGATTCGACGAGGAAGAGGCAGCGAAAATCGAGGGTAGTCCTTGTCTCAACAGTACTGCTCAGGCATTCGTGCGGTGTTGATCGGAAAACTTACGGAAAACTACCGATCAAAGATAAAATTAACTTCGAGAATTTTATTAGTTTGAATTGATGCTCCACAGTTAGTGTCAAAAATTCCGACATCATCGGTGGTCAAACACTAGGATAACCCGGCCAGACTCGGCCACAGCAATATCGACCCTGAGCTCAACTGAGCGTGAAGGAGCGTGGCGTGACGGGGCATGGCATGGGGGTGGGCAACGCATGGCGGGGTGAGGAGGCGTGAGGGCCCGGGCAGGGCCCTTAGAGACGGCCAGGTTATGCAGGGCATCATGTGGTCGTGCAGGGGAGCGCGGGGCGGCATGACAAGCGCGCCATGTGAGAGGCGACGATGGGGCAACAGGACGAAGGGGCGTCTGGACGTTAGGGCAGCGCAACCTAAGACTATGCCCATTCCATGTTTATAAATTAGTTTTATTCAACAACCAATTAGCATTCACCAATGCCGACGAGATCATTGCAATTGGGGAGAGAATCTCGAAGTTCAAACGACAACAAACAACGACTGGGCTTGTAACCGACTTCACGTCGGGTTTGTCTTGTTTCCTCGAAAGAGCGTCGCCTAAGTGAATAATGTGGTTGATTTTGAGTGATCGGGATAAGCACATTTGATGATAAATATCAACAGAACTCTCACGTGCATGTTGTCAGCGTCCCTTTGTTTTTTAACCGTAATACAACACGAGAGGTTGAAACAGTAATGCCAGTACACCATATTCCCCACAGAGGGCGCAGAAAATAATTTTACCAAAAAATTGATCGTGAACAACACTTCGTAAAACATTTTATGTGCGCTTGCCACGAAATGTGAGCGAGTGCACGAGGAGTTGCGTCGACTGCAGCGGTGGCGCGGCGGCGGGGCGGGGCGGGGCGGGGCGGGGCGGGCGGGGCGGGGCGGGGCGGGGCGGACGGGGCGGGGCGGGGCGGGGCGGCGCGGGGCGGGGCAGCGCGGGGCGGGGCGGCGCGCGGAGAAGAAGGCGAACGCTGCGCTCTGTTCCGCCTTCTTCAAACGCCGCCGCGCGGAAAGGAGGCTGAGGTACCATTAACGCAGCTTTTGCGATCATCAGCGCGCGGTCGCTGCTGTCGCCGATACAACAGTTGCGAAACATGGCCGACTTTCTTTTTCGTGAAATAGTGTTGCAAAATCGGATCACG